>JALBCR010000646.1:0-373299 GCA_030710515.1 Abscondita cerata
CCTGAAGTCATCTTTAAGTATTGATCAATTACATAACTTCATAATCTTCATATTTCAAAAATAAAACACAAGAATCTTATTCAAGAAAAAGTACCTGCTTGTGTGACAGTTTTAAAGTGGTTGGAAGTCGTGACAGAAAAGAAAATGATAAAATGTTACGTGACCAAAATCAACCCTTAATGATGTGTATGTCGGTTAACTAAAGTGGAATCAAAATTATATTTCATCTTTAGTACTAATGGAATTTAATCCAAAGTGAAATTCATGCGGCAACTACATAAATATGACTTTGTAGGCGCTAAAGAAAAAATTACTGGTTTGACAACCAATTTACTTAAAATGAACGTTACGATTAGCCAGATTTGTTAGAATTTTTGCAATTATTTGGTGACCCCGATGTGATAAACGAATTTCCGGTTAGGATCAAGAAGATTAACCGAGTAAAAAAAAACAAATAAATAATATTTAGTAAATGTTATTAATGCGAATTTGAAGTAAATGAAATGAATAATAGTCTTATGTACAATCCAATTATAAATATAATCAATGCGTTACAGTTAACTGTTGGCATTTTTTAGTTTTTACTGCACAATTAATGTCAGAAGCCAGAACTATAGTTGTAATGAAACTAGTTTAAAAATCAAAATGTAGGAAAAACAGTTTCCGTTTCTACTGAAATTTTATTTGAAATAGACATATTATGATGAACTTTTTACTAAAAAGTTATAATATTACTTTCAGTTTTAGTTGTAATTGAAATAGAAATAGAGTTTAAGTGAAAAACTGTAAGAAAAGTGCAGAATTGTAGATATTGAAAATATTACTTTTTAAAATTTAGACTATTGTGGTATCCCAGTACTATTAAATTAGAGATCATTTTACAAATAAAATAGATTAATTTGAGATGGTATTTTACTGAAGAAGAGTTAATTCATTCTAAGTAGATTATCGATTTCGAAGAGTTGAAGAATATTTATAAAGAAATAATAACAGAAAGAACTAGTCATTATTATTTGCTAGTAATGCATATAACGGTTTTACCATGTAGCAATTCATTTGTACAAAAATTTTTTCAAAATCATGATTAGAATAAATAAAAAACTAAAAAAAAAATTAAAATTTGTTGTCAAGCTGAACGATGAGACAATTTTTTCTAATCCGTTTGGAAGTGATCTGTTAAAAGAACGATAATAACCCATTTTTATCAAACTATAATTTGCTTACATTCTAAATCAATAAAATAAAAATTAGTTTTATTTATTTGTTATATTCGTAATTTAATGTAATTAACCACTCTTCATCCATATAACAGAAAAAATGTTATTATGTTTTAGAATATTATGGAGTACAGTCATTTTCTTGACCACAACTACGTCTATAATTTTCTTTTCTTTGCATTACACCACGAAACATCAACACTACACAGCGTTAGTCACTGACTCCGTAAACTTGCCAATATGGTTCTATCCATTTCCAGCAATAACAACATGCAGTTTTAACCAAATATCAAAAACAGTCTTTCAACTATCATTCAAAATTAGTAAGTACTAATTATACCATAAATAAAGACTTAAAAATACTTTTAAGCAAAACTAAACAAAAACATGTCGGAAGAAGTTCTTACACAATTGTTTAAAAATTTAGTCAACATACATCCTGGGTATAATGGAAAATACTCTATTGACGATTTAAATTTATTGCAAGACATTCTGGAATACAATAATGAGACGATTGGAAAGGCGTGCTTGGATCAAATTAAGCCTGATTGTAATGAACCACAAAATGTTAACTGAAGAACGAGAGAAAATCATGCAGCTCGATTTTACACCACTCATGACGTCGTTTGACTTTGTTGTTCTTTTAATATGGTTGCATTTAAACACAAAAAGTAAGAAAAATTTAACACTACTACTTGGTAACTAACAATAGACAAAAATAACGTTATTTACAGTCAAGTTTGTTTGTATTGGAAATAATTATAGTTCATTCATTTTTTTACCTACATAGTTAATGTGATTTTTTTATACTAATGAAATTATTTTCCTTTGACGAACTATATTTGAACTATGCTTCTACATTTTTTAATTTAATTTCAATAAAAGAATTAGTAGTACAACAACTTTGATGTAATTAAAAATGAATGGGCATAGTAATAATTTAGATATGAATGCGATATCTCTTATTATGGTTTTGGACGTAATTAATGTCTTGTTTCTGAAATGATAAATAATTATTTATGATGTAACTGTTTTATCAATATCACCTGGCGCCAATTAAAGAATCCAAGTTCACCATTATTTAAATTGGACTTAATGTTTAACAACAAATTATATTAAATTTAGAAGACATTGGGCTTTTCCCTATTTTGCTTTACTCAAGATGGACAACATTTTAATAATATTCTTACGCCAGAAGATTTCCATGACTCGGAATTAGTAAGCTGAAATCGTGGTTAACCAGTAAAGTTAAAACTAGTCATGTAAAATGAATACAGAAAACTGGAAAAAGTAGAAAAGTTTAAAGACCTTTCCAAGGATACAAATGAAAAGGACTGGAAAGAAAGAAAATCAAGGAAAATCTATAAGAACCGGTACTAAGAAAAATAGATGAAGAAGATGATATGAAACGTTAAAAATAATGTGTTAAGACAAGAAGAAACTACATAAAAAGAAGGTTGTAACGGGAAACAAGTGAGAAACTTCGAAGTGAAATAGTGAAGAGTAAGAAAGATCAGATGGAAGGACTACATCGAAAACACAAAATTGAGCCAGATCAATGTTTAAATGACTTCCGAAGAATGCCAACTCTTCGCAATCTAAGAAATACTAAAGAATAAGAAAAGATATTTATACATATAAATCAATTCTTCCAAAAAGATAATGAAATAAATTAACTTTTGCATTCCCTTCTTTCTCTTTCCAAGCTTGTATGTGCTTTCTGCTTCCTACTTTAGGAGGGTAAAAACGTTCTTACTTTTTTGAAGTAGGATTCAACGCTTTGACAGCCAGGCTTGGCCTATCTCATCTCATCGAATTTTCCACTCATTGCAACTGATATTGTTTCAGTACTTGTAGTTTCATTATTCTTGCTTTATAATGTGTAATATTTGCAAATCAAATGTTTTTGTTTTAATTAGATTGACGTAAGTTTTGATTTCTCTTTTGAATCAATTACTAGATTACTATTCCGCGTCTGATCGAAATCTTGTTTTTTCGATCTGTTGTGTTTTCATTTATTTAATACGAAATCGTTTTTTGTACAACGTTCAATTTATTTTTAGTGTGTGCATAATGTATTAAATAGCGACAGTGTGTCGCCAGTTTAATCACTATTTCCGCTGGCATGCAGAATGTGAATCGAGGTATACACAAGGATAGAGTAGGTGATGCACGCGATTAAGAAAATGAACCGCGGTGTAAAAACTTGATTGTAATGGATTAAAAATATGGCGCTTTACTTTTTCTTTAAGTGCCTTGTTCACTCTCCCGAACGTTGGTGATTATTGCAGAGAGCGCATCTCTATCTTCTGCTATTCTGTAGAGTTGTCACAGCACTTCTTATGCCTGTCCAGTCTCTGATATTTTCAGCCACGATGTCTGTTTTATATCTATTCCATGTTTACCTTCTATTTTGCCTTTCATTATAAGCTGTAGAGTCGATATTTCTCTCCTCGTAATATGTGTCCGAGGTAAGCAATTTTATGGTTGTTATTAATTGTCTTTCCACTCTAGCCCTTCTCAATACTTCTTTGTGAATTAACAGGTCTGTCCACATTTCAAATGCTTCCAATATATTAAGTTCACCTTTAAGGTCCAACACTCTCACCGTATAACATCACTGACCAAACATAATATTTTACTATTCGTTGACATAATTTCAGGTTCAGGTTATTATTACAAAAAGGGCTTTGACTCTTTTAAAGGTTATGCTCTTGCTGTTTCAATACGGCATTTGATTTCTACTTCAGTCAATTCTTTCCTACCTAGATATTTAATTGAAAGAATGGCGTACTTTGTCAAAGGCCTTCTCGTAGTTTATGAAACGCGGGGATATCTTTGTAGTGGTCCTGACATTTCTGGAGGAGAAGGTTGATCCCGAAGATAGCTTCACGAGTTCTATATGTTCCTGTATCCCATTTGGGCGTCGTCAATTTCAAATTCGAACTTCTTACGTATTCTAGAATGAAATTATTTATTTGTTTATTTATTGGTATGGTACATTTTAAGGTAAATTTCCATTATTATATTGTGATTTAAGTGTTATAATAATTATGAATAATAAGCAGGAAAGCAGCAAGTTGCTCATCAGGCTTATTATCCTGTAGTCTCGTGACGTTTTTGGGATTGTTATGAAGGTTGACCACAGCCAGTCTTCTGGTATTATACCGCTGTTATATACTATGTTATATATATAGTTTTGTAATCTTGCATATATTTCCTTCCTCCATAAGCTTTAATATTTCATTAGAAATTCCGTCGGGTCAATTTACTTTTCTGTTTTGTGCGATTACTATGGCATGTAACACTTCAGTGAGGACTCGGGCCCCTCTGGTCTTTCATTATCGAACAACTTACTTATACAGGGTGGTGCTTTTGAAAACGAGTCATAGGTTAATGGTTTTGGTATCAAGATGAAGCTAAAATTAGTCCGTATAGCTGTTGCTATTAGGAGTCAGCTGAATTTCACATTGTTTTCAAAAATTTGTCAATAAAAATAAAAGCAAGTTTTGATAATGAAAGAAAAATAGTATTGGGTTGCCCAAACAATCAACATTCCTACGTTTTGACAATAAGGTTGAAAGGGAAAGTCATTAATAAGCAAATAAAAGCTTCATTCCCTAGGAACAGCTTCGAATGATATTAGCACTAAATTAAATAGGAAGGTTACAATAAATAAACATCAATTTTGTATATCCCCGTCACATCTTTAACTTTTCTGCATCTTTCTCTCAACTATTGTTCTTTCACCTTTTTAATTTTTGTTTTTATAATTTTGTGTATTCTTGTATATTCTTCTTTGTTATTCTTAGCTAGTCTCCGCTCTTCCATTACGTTAAGGATTTCATCTGCCATCCATCTTTTTCTTTTGGGGTTTTCTCTAGGTTTAGGTTTTATGTTGTTGGTACATACAGTGGTAAGAATACTTTTAAGTTCTTGCCATAGTGGTTCTACTTTGTTGAAAATATTCTCTTTTAAGTCTGTCAATTTTTTATTAAGTTCTTGTTTCTGCTCTTTCTATTATTTGTGGATTTTCTAAATGCGATTTTTCAATCTCAATTTAGTGTCTGTTACAAGCGGAACATGATCGGAACCAATATATTTCCTGGATAAGTTACTCTTGTCATAAAATTCCTGAATCGTTTATTTACAAGGATATAATCGATTTGATTCCTTATATGTTATTGGCTATTATTATTTTCGAGCTGATATCCAAGTATAAATCCGTCTCTTCGGAAGTTTAAACTAGCATTTGTGGCCACCATTTCATTTTCCTGGCAGAATTCAAATAATCTGTGGCCTTTGGGGTTGCTTTTACCCAATCCAAATTTACTCACCAAGTCCAATCTTTGCCCTTTGTCCGATTTTTGCGTTATAACCTCCAATAATTAGTGTGACCTCATCTCTATTTATTCTCTTAATTATTGTATCTACTCAACTCCTTCGTCATATCGACTGTCTGCTGTTAGGGCGTAAATTTGAATTATGTTGATATTAAACGGTTGACCTTGTAGCTGGAGTAGCATTATTCGATCCGAAATTGGTATAAATCTACAGACATAAAATCGTGGCCCGGTTTGTCTGTGTGTGTCAAATTGTTCAGAAGGTCCAGGCGCTAATCTTAGGCGGGGTGACAAGTTGACCTGACCTTTGACATCTGACCTGGAGTAGTGACCTCAAGTCAGGTTTTGTCTAAATTACGCCCATTTTCAAATGGGTTTGGTTACTAGTTAGTGATATACTTAGTGTAGTCTGTTGAAATAAATATGCCTACGTCATTTCTATGATCACGGTCTTGAGGAAAACTGCCAGAGTAGTAGAGTGTGGAATGTTCATTTTGGCATTTCCCCGAATCTGGCCAGCGCAATTCACTAATTCCCATAACATTGATTTTAAGTCTCTGGTTTCTTTGATAACGTTGTGAAATTTGCCAGCAGCATATACGTTTCTGACATTCCATGTGGTTATACGTAGTTTTGACTTTAACACGTTGAGCTGGGAGATTCTTCGCGCTTCTAGGAGAATTTGCCCCACAATTCACCCCGGACAATTTGCCCTGGACAATTCGACCCAAAGGACAATTCGTCCCTGGACACCTGCCTCAATACTTTCAAAAATAATGCAAACCACAAAAACACAAAAATCAAAATAGATACATTTATTTATTTAAAACTACAGAAATTAAGAACTACTTATTGAAACATTTAAAACGAAAATTATGTGCAATTCCTCGAAGAAAATCTAAGGAATCCCTGTTTTCATAATCTAACACTACTTGTCTTAAGCGTTCAGCGACAGCGGCATAATGTTGACTGGGTGCAGGTGCACTAGCTCTAAATTGGTGCAATTGATAATGTTGTAATATTTGTTCCTTTTTGAGGGCACTAATAAATTTAAAAATGTTTGGGGATGCGTCACATATTCCACGAAATTGGCGATGCCATCCTTCAACGTGATTATTAGTATGATGCTGGTTCTGTATTGTGCGGTCAAACATATTCCATAAAGGAATAGGAAATTGAGCAGGACGCCTCTGCCTGCGTCCACGGCGACCAATACAATTGTCTTCAAAATAATCTACCAACTCCTGAGCTTCTGCCGAAAAATTTTCGACTAAGACATCAAAATGTCTGAAACCTGCGCAGGTGGTACAAAGGCAAGAGCGGTAATCATTCGCACCCATAAAGCGAAAACATGATCTCTTTTGATAATTAACCTGTAAAAGAAATTATGAAAATGCGATAATGATTAATTATAATTCCAGTACCTGCAATCCTGTTCACTGAACTTTCTTCCACATATTTTGCGCCAAGTGAAAGAAACATCCCGAAACTTCGATTTCCGGAAATTCTTCCTGAAACGCTTGTATTGCAGCTATTTCAAAAATTAACTAACAATTGTGTTGGTTGTAAACCTGGACAAATACGTTTAATTTCTTGTAATAGCTTTTGTATGTACATTTCGTTTTGTTGAGCAGTAACGCATATACAACTGGCATTATGGTTGCGTAATGCTGCACATGTATTGTATATAATTGGTAAAATAAATTTGGTGTAACCGAAAATGTACCATCAGCATACCATTCTCACTTCTCGTCAAAATGTTTAAGTTTTCTGCGGTAGC
Source organism: Abscondita cerata (assembly GCA_030710515.1). Taxonomy (NCBI): domain Eukaryota; kingdom Metazoa; phylum Arthropoda; class Insecta; order Coleoptera; family Lampyridae; genus Abscondita; species Abscondita cerata. The sequence goes on from JALBCR010000646.1 coordinate 7,341, forward strand.
AAAAATTAACATTCTTCCAGGTAATATGCTTTGGCCGGAATCATACTGAAGGAATTCTGTTCTTTCCCATTCACGGTTAGCATTTCGTATTCCCGTGGGATTACCAAGTGCTGGGCATCCGTTGGAATCTGCGGAATATTTCATTTCGAATTCGCCGAACCATTCGTTTCATAGTATCCTTTTTGGTAAACTGCATAAAATATTATTGTGAACCCCTTCTAAGGAAGTTGTTATTTGTTGCGTCGTTTCTTCAGTATTCGCTGCTCTTTCTTTCAGCGTTTGCAGTACACGCAAAGTATCTGGTCTTGTGGCATCAGCAGCGTGATTATGTGAAGTAACATTTGTAATGGTACACCACCCATTAGTATTAAATAATTTTTTAATCATCCTGTATAGTATAGTATAGTGTTGTGTTGGTGGTAAAAATCTGCAGAATTAACAAAATTGTGCTCGCGTGTTGATTTTGGAAGCAGTCGCCTCAGTTACGTGATTAGAGTCGGCTGTTAATTGAGTAGTCGCTATCCGTAGCCAAATAAGAAAAGTCCGATTTTTGGGTCCTAGTGAATGTCTTTGGAGGCCAACCCGATCTTCAAGTGCCGCTGAACGACCTGATTGAAATTCCAGTTTGGGGAAAAAGCTGGTGGGAAGATCAAGTTGAGGATAATGTTACGAATGGCTTGCGCAAGGTTAGAAGTTTAGTTTTTTTATTATGTAAAGACAGTATATTACCAATATTTGTTATTAGTATTAAATTATCTGAGTCTAAGTGTGAACAAGTGTTTTAATTGGGTATGTAATTAACCAGAGGTCCTGTAGAAATGAGTTTGTGTGTTGAGTTTGCCGGAGCTTAATAAAAATTTAATACATTTTTATTTATAAAGAAATTAAAATTGTAAGTATCGTTACAATTTGGCGCCCAAAGTAAGGCTCGAAGGAAAATTACATACCAAATTAATTGAAAATTCGTTACGTATTTGTATAAGATTCAAAGAAGGCATATTTACTGCAAATTAAAGAAAAGTAGTATTTATCAGGATTTAAGTTGTGATATATTGGGAAAACATTGATTTTAAGTAGGAATTTGCATATAATTATTCAAGGGAGAAGCAACCTTGAGCCTTGTACGTGATTTTATTATGAGAACGGGCAACCGGATGTTTATTAAGTGCAAGCGTCAAATGCGTACGTAGGCTTAACTTTGGATTTCGCGGAAATCTGCAAGTTAGTACATTTGCATTGAGAATTTTTTTTTGAGAAATTGTGTACTACTATTTATTTTACATAATGATATAAATAGAAATTCATTGTAAATTAAAAAAAAAAAAATAAATATTAATGCTATTACGAACGGGCAAATCAAAACCGTATCGAGAACTAAAAAAATGGAGAACGTAAATTTAGTAAATACTACCGACATTGCTAATGAAAGTCAAGGAAAATCAGAAGTCCTTGATCTATCTATTATCCTGGAAGCGATAAAAATTCTGAAGCTAACGCTACAAAACAAACTGCCGAATTAAAATTTGAAATTAATGAAATTAATAAAAAATAGATCAATCAAACCAAATATTAAAAACCGAAATGTTAGAGATTATTGACTCAATTACGAACCGACAAAATAAAAAATTGATGAATTTGAATTTAAAACAAAAAATTATTTACATTCTCGTGTGATACCTTTGGAAAATAAAGTAGCCAATTGTGACGAAGCTATCGAAGAAATAAATAATGACATGAGTACAATTAATCGGAAAGTAACACTTATTGATAATGAAGTTAGAGAGATAGCCCAAGAATTACAAAATTTAGACGTAAAAGTTGCGAGTAGGTCAATAATTAGCGCGAAGGTCCCTATGTTAGTACAACCAGCCGAAGAAAAACCAAAATTCGACCCGTTCAAAAAGTCCTTACATCCTATAAAATTTTTGCGTAAATTAGAAAGTCATTTAAAAAGTATAAGAACGGTGATGAAATAGAAATGGCCATGAATTGTTTAGAGGGTGACGCGAAGATTTGGGCCGAATTGTATGTGCAAAACTGGCAAAATCTAGTAGAATTTAAGGAAGATTTTATTAAACAATTTTGGTCCCAAGACCAACAAGAAAAAATAAGAGCATCAATTTACGAACCACGAACATATAACCGGCGTAATGGTAATTTAGCGCATCACGTGTGGTATTGGGTAGACAAAACGCAACACCTAGAACCTCCAATTCCGGAGAAGGTGTTAGTAGGTGCATTGTGCAAGCATTTTCCACATGAAATCGAAACTGCGTTAATAACCGCACGAATCTCAACAATTGCTGAACTACTAGATGTATTAAAAGGGTTGGAAAATAGAAATAACAATGGTCAGCATCGACAAGAAGAAATTGCAGTAAGGAGAGATGGGTGGAGAAGATCAGAAAACAGGAATGAACAAAATCAGAGAGATGATAACTATAGAATTCACCAGATGGGAAGATACCAACACGGAATGGCCAACCGTGGCTTTAGACGAGGACGGGGCGGTTATCGAAGCGCAACACCGAGCCCTACCCGAGAAGAAGAGGAGCGATCGGAAAACTAGCAAACCCTAGGCAACAAGCTCCAGTTGTCAAAAGAAGGGGTGCCCAGGAGCAAATAAACCACTTAAATTTTGTTAAAATATATTTTAAATCAATAAATGTAAATAAAACAGAAAATTTATTAAAGGAAAATAAAATGAACCAAACTATGTGCCCCAGATAAAATGTAAATGCGAAGGAATTGAACAGGTTTTTCTCATTGACACAGGAAGTTCTGTCAGCGTGATGTCTTCTAATTTATTCGAAGAAATTAATTTAAGGAAACCAGATATACCTATTTTACCAGCAGTCGGATTATCTATACAAGGAGTCACGGGAAGAATTACTAAGGTAAAAAGCAAGCACTAGTCTCAATAGAAATTGGAAATGCAGTCCATCCGATTATATTTTGATTGTAGAAAATATACACTTACCAGGTATTATTGGAATGGATTGGATGACATCGAAGAAAGCTAAAATTGATTTACAAAGAGACATCTAACATTTAGTTCAGAAAATAACCGATATGAAGTACCATTTGTTGAGATTGAAGAAGATGAGAACCAATCATTGGAATTGACGTTGTGTGGTAACGTACCCGTCGAGTTACAAGAGATTTCACGTTTTGGAGAAATTGAATCAATCGAACACAAATTGGAAGTGATACCAGATATATTAATTGAAACGCAAAACAAAAAAGAATCTGAACCAGCATTGGAAGTACAAAATTACAAATGTACCATTTGCACAGCGAGATTGCCATTTAAAGAAGTGTTTGAACAACATATGAATAATCACAGGAAACGATTACCGCTATTACAAACCAAGGAGATAAGAATATCAACGACAGGAGAAAAATCATTACTTAATAGAATCATACAGAATCACAAAAAAGCTTTTTCTGATAACCCAGGAATATGCAAAATCTATGAATGCAAATTAAATATGTCGGACACTACAGTTTTTGTACAGAAATCATACCCTATTCCCTACTCCAAAAGAGAAGCAGTAGAAAAGGAAATAGAAAAAATGATCGAGTGGGGGGTAATCGAAAGATCGGATTCACCGTTTTCTAATCCCATTGTTGTGGTTACAAAAAAGGATGGGTCAATACGATTATGTCTCGATGCAAGACGACTGAATCAACGCATAATTCCAGATAGAGAATCTCCCCCTATAATTGAAGAATTATTACATAAATTTCATGCGATAAACTATTTATCAACGTTAGATCTAACGTGTGGCTACTGGCAAGTTCCTCTGGCTACAGACTCAAGAAAGTATACCGCATTTTTAGTTAACGGACGTAGTTATCAATTCAAAGTACTACCGTTTGGTCTTAATGTGTCAGTTGCAAATTTTAAAAAATGTCTAGAACAAGTGTTAGGCCCTGAAGTGTTATCCTTCGCGACAGTTTATGTTGATGACATATTAATTGCGTCAAAGAGTTTAGAAGAACATGAAAATCAATTAAATCTAGTAATTTCGCAAATAAAGGAAGCGGGTATGACGATTAAATTAAGTAAATCTAAATTTTTAAAGGACAACATTAAATTTCTGGGTCATATCATTAGTGCCCAAGGTATCGACGCAGATCCGGATAAAATTGAGACAATTCAACAATTCAGGGAACCTCGAAATAAAAAAGGATTTACAGTCGTTTCTCGGTTTCTGTAACTTTTATCGTCGTTTTATAAAAATTTATCACAACTAATAAGTCAATTAACCCCATTATTAGAAACTAAATCTAAATGGGAATGGAATCATAACCATCAAGAAGTGTTCAATGCGATAAAGAGAAGTTTTGTAAATACTGTTAGTTTAACTCATCCAGATTTTTCTAAATCATTCGGAATATCCACAGATGCATCCACGCAAGCAATAGGTGCACATTTATTTCAAGAGCAAAACGGTGAGATTAGAACAATAGCTTTTGCCAGTCGAACATTACTGAATGCAGAAAAAGCCTATACAATTACCGAATTAGAGCTCTTGGCTGTAGTTTTTGCGTGCAAGAAATTTAGAACATACATATTAGGTTATCCCACTGTTGTAATGACCGATCACAAAGCGTTGGAATTTCTATTTTCATGCAGGATTACAAGTGCAAGACTAACTAGGTGGTGTCTGTTTTTACAAGAGTACAAAATCCAAATTCAGTATTGCAAAGGGAAAGATAATATAGTAGCTGACTTTTTATCAAGGTATAATTATAGCGGCGAACAGAAGAATAAACCTTTAATAGTAGCGGCAATGAAAAAGAGATCTTCCAATCAGTTAAATGAAATATTCAAGAATTTGCGAGAGGATCAAACTTCCGACAACCAGATTCAATGGATCAGAAACGAGTTGACGTTAAATGAAAAGGGGAAGTCAGAAGAATTATCAAAGAATTATACAATGCATGAAGACATTTTGTTCAAAAAAAGCAAGAAAGGAGAAGATTGGTGGCTAATTTACATTCCAAATAATCTTGTAACCGACTTAATTTGGGAATACCATAGGATGTATGGACATTTTGGAACACAGAAATGCGCTAGCCTGATTGAGAGTACATGTTATTTTCCGAACGCAAAAGAAAAATATCACGAATAATTTCCTCTTGTGATTTATGCCAGAAAACCAAAATCCCAAACAGACAGCAACAAGGTGAAATGAAGAATATTGCGGTCAATGAACCTTTAGAGTTATTATCAGTGGATCTTTTTGGACCCTTACCGTTAGGTCGAGGGGGTGTTACACAACTTTTTGTAGTTCGAGATGTGTTTACTAAATACACTAAACTTTACCCAATTAAAAAGGCAAATGCAAGAACGCTAGTAAATAAAATTCTGAATAATTTTATAGTCACAGTTGGGAAGCCTAAAACTGTTTTGTCTGACCATGGTACACAGTTTACCAGCCACTTATGGAAGAAGACCTTAGAGCAAAATGGTATAAAGGTGATATATTCGTCAATTTATCATCCCCAATCAAACCCAGTGGAGCGAGTAATGCGAGAACTAGGTAGACTATTTAGAGCTTACTGCAGTCATAACCATAGTACTTGGCCTACGCATGTTGATCAAATTGAAAAATGGTTAAATTGTGTAGAGAACGAATCAACCGGGTTCACTCCCCATGAACTAATGAAGGGAGAAAGACCTACTCATATAATTGAAACCTTAGTATCTTTCCCAAGTAGAAAAGAAGTCGAAGCCAGAATCAAGATTTTGTTAGCAAAAGAAAAATTTATGAGTTCAGCACATAAGCGTAAAGCTAAACATGATAAACAAATAAAGGCAGTTAAATTCAAACCAGGAGATTTAGTTCTCTCTAGAACCCACCACCAATCTTCAGCTTTGGACAAAACTATTAAGAAGTTTTTTCATTTATATGAGGGACCCTTTGTTGTAGTTAAGGAGTTAGGCACTAATGCCTACATTTTACATGATCCGGTAACAAATCAGTACCAAAGTACACAAAACGTTATACATTTAAAACCCTATATTCAAGCTCAGTCAGAAAGAGAGTTTGTGAAGTAAAATGTTATCGAAGATTTAGATGTAAGAAATATTTGTTAATTAGGTTAAGATAATATATGTACTCATATTTTTAGTGTGAGAATGCTGTTATTTTGTTATGTTGGTTAGAAAAAACTTTCGTCTAATATCTTGTATACTCAATTAGTCGAAAGTTATTTGGGGGTATTGTAATGGTACACCACCCATTAGTATTAAATAATTTTTAATCATCCTGTATAGTATAGTATAGTGTTGTGTTGGTGGTAAAATCTGCAGAATTAACAAAATTGTGCTCGCGTGTTGATTTTGGAAGCAGTCGCCTCAGTTACGTGATTAGAGTCGGCTGTTAATTGAGTAGTCGCTATCCGTAGCCAAATAAGAAAAGTCCGATTTTTTGGGTCCTAGTGAATGTCTTTGGAGGCCAACCCGATCTTCAAGTGCCGCTGAAGGACCTGATTGAAATTCCAGTTTGGGGAAAAAGCTGGTGGGAAGATCAAGTTGAGGATAATGTTACGAATGGCTTGCGCAAGGTTAGAAGTTTAGTTTTTTTATTATGTAAAGACAGTATATTACCAATATTTGTTATTAGTATTAAATTATCTGAGTCTAAGTGTGAACAAGTGTTTTAATTGGGTATGTAATTAACCAGAGGTCCTGTAGAAATGAGTTTGTGTGTTGAGTTTGCCGGAGCTTAATAAAAATTTAATACATTTTTATTTATAAAGAAATTAAAATTGTAAGTATCGTTACATTACGGATGACATTCGTTGAATCTCCTGAACATACACACATTTTAATTAGAGTTCAATAATAAGTATGATACATATTCAAACTGCAATGTGGTTGAGTAAACGTTAAGCGAATGGAAGCTGGGTAAAATTTTTTAAACTTTATAGATTTCGTTAAATCGTTTGACAAACAGTACTAGTTTCTGTAGTTACTACTACTAGTTTCTGTTACTGATGATGATTAACATCAAAACTAGTAGTGTCTGTTAAATTTAAGTAATTGGATAAATTCCATCAGGAAGGTTTACAGATTTTCCCAATTTATAGTTAACCTTGTCGTTAGTGTGACGCATTTATGATTATTATTGTCACTTACCTGCAGTCCAAACACGACCTTTGCATTTTCCTCTTCGTTCATAATAAACGGTTAGCTTTGGATTATTGGTTTTGTTACTCATCGCCCTTAATTATCCAGAACATAAACAACCACGAATTTTTGGAATTTCTTTTGTTTGAGAATATGTAGTTTAATTATTATTTGTATACCTACCTTTAATTACAATTTAATGGTTTAATTTCTAATTACAATAACTTTATTCTTATATTTCTTTTAATTTTATTCTTGGTTGTAGTCTATTTAACAGGTATTTCAATATTTTTGGTAAATTATTAATTCCTATTGCCTAATATTACTCAAGTTAATTTTTCCTTTTCTTGATCTTTTTCTCTTTATATAATCATACTTTAGTAATGTAGTGAGTAACTGTTTTGTTGGTTTGGTCCTGAGTCATTGTTAAATAAGTACGTAATAGATATTTACGCTTAATAACGTTACGTATATCGTAACATGTTTATTTTATCCTATAGCATAATAAATTCTTTAATAAATAGGAAATTCCTTTTTGATGACAGGGGAAAATCTGCTGTGGCTGTGCTAGTAACTAAGATACTGTTTGTTGACATTTGTATTTGAAACAAAATTTGTTTGAAGTTTAAAATTTTCGTTATGTTATGATTTTTAACAACACTAGTGTTGCATGTTAGGCAGTTATTAGCATAGTAACAGTATAGGATAAAATAAAATAAATATTAGAATACATAAAATGGGATGCAAATGTCTAATTTATTTTGACTTCTTTTACAGTTGTAAATGCGAGGGCGAATTGTCCGGGGGCAAATTATCCTCAGGGGCGAATCGTTCGGGGTGGAATTGTTCGAGGGCGAACTGTGGGGGGCAAGTGTCTGAAACCCATTCTTCGCACTCCTTGCACACTTAAGGGCTGCCCGGGACTTGAGGCCTGTTTAATAGTTTTCGCTCCATAGTAATGTCCTGGGAAATATGATAAAAATCCGCTGCAGTGATTTCCCGTCACCTTCTCCTGTATAATTCAACCGCCCCTAAAATGGGGTCCGACGCTGTTGGATGCCGTTCACTCTAGATCAGAGGTTGCCTGTTACTATGGTAGCCATTAAATTCACCTTTTGAAGTTGCTATCCATTCGCCTCTCATTTAGTTTAGCCGGGTGCCAACGTTTACTGGGTGGATTAAGATAAAGATAGAACCCCTTATTGGAAATGTATTCATGCATATTGTGTTTAACACTAGTTTTGTGTAATATGAACTTCCTTCAATTTGGCGTGCGTGGGTAAAAAAAAATTATGTAGGAAGGGTGTTTAAGTTGTGCTTTATATCGTTTCGTAAGATTTGTCTTTTAAAACTCGATGATGGATGTGGAATATTTTGACTAATTTTGTTGTTATTGGTTAAATCCGCAAAACCGAAGGGTAAATTTTTATATGTTCTGTCAGGCTTTTGGTGACAAAAAGTAACATTGTTTAAAGATAGTGGAGCCCTGTTATATTAAACCGATCAAAACGTTTCAACTTCCCTCTTGAACTGAGCTATCGGCCAATTGTAAATATTGTATTGGAATTCTTTATTTTTATGCTGTAAAATGTATACCACTACTATTTACTCTAAAAGTGGTTTTGGTGTATGTTTTATTTAATTCTGTGTTACAAGAATTCTGCTGTACGATTTAAAATTTGTAAACTTTCATTCCTTTTTTTTTCAATTAATGATCTCGATTAATGTTACAGAAATAATATCAACGATAACAGTTTAAAACCTAAACGAATATCATCTTGTGGTAGACTATCGGGTTTATACGTCACATCAAGAATTAAAATCAAAGATTATTTTGGTGCAATAATACCTTCATATGGCAGTTTGGTAAAATTTCAATAATTATTTCTGTGATTACTGTTTAATCTATTTTAGATTTTTGTCCATAATTCCTACGAAATGCCAAGTGCAATAGTTTTTAAACTTCTGCAACCTTCGCAAACTGTTAGGCAAATAGACATAACACTTCTTTTACAACAATGAATAAAGAATGATTAACGCATTAAAAAATAATAGGAAATGTTTGATTAAAGATGAACAAAAAATGAAGATATTTAAACATTACACTTTTCAAAATTGCATTTACGAATGTAAAATCAAAAAATTATTGATACCTGCTTGTGTGTTCCGTTTCATATTAAATATATAAGCGGTAATTATTTTTAAATGATATTAATAATGATATTGGAATGAAAACAATTTACTGTTTTTATGTGTTCCAGATGAATACACTTTGGTACGTACTTGTAATTTACGCGACATTCCTTGTATGAAGAGTAAGTAAACATATCAACCAAGTAAGTTTTTGTAGACCTTTTTTCTTTACCAACAATTTTAGATTTTTCTTCTTATGATAATTGTACATGTATGGGAAATTGCGAATACTACAAGTACACGCTGTCTTATTCTACTGGAACATTTTCTGATCATTTCCGTTCCAACTCGTAAGTAAAGATTTTACAAATAAGACAGTACAGGTATGTACCTACATGAGTTGATATTTTTTAGAACCAATCATGATGATAAATATAGTTCATTGGAAGTTTCATTTACGGATTTATCATCGATCCGCAATACGTATATATTTTCTTTCACGTGGAGTACTGTCTTTTGTAAGATAAATAGTAATCGACTTCCGACCCACCTAACCTGCAATTTTTCAGCGTCATCTGGAGGATTTAAGTTTATTTACCGGTTTAGTTTTAAAGCGCTATTGGAAATAATTTACTTGGTGATGGTGCATTTGGGAAAAGAGTTTCTTTTGCAACAACCAGGGGCGATCCGAACACTTTAGATTTGGGGGTGTGTTGAGCTAAAATTGCCGACTGCTGATATAGATGCTCCAACGACTAGGTAGTTGTTGAAAAGTTACAGGTTATACAGGGTGTTCTACAAGCTCTATAACAATCTTTACAGATGGTAGGTTGCTTTTTTCGGATCCATGTTTAATACATGGATCCGATTCGTTTTGTTTAGAAGTTACAAGCATTTAACCTTTATTAACAATTAACAATAAAAATTTAAACTAAATGACAATCACAAAACTTAAGACTAAAAATTCTTTGAATTGTCCACCCTCGGCTGAATGCAAGCCTCACATCGACGAACAAGAGATTCGGTCAGAATCACACGAAATATCTAATAAATAATTAAAATAACACTAACAATAATTATTGTCATAACAACCGATATTTCTATTTATCAGCCTACATTTTGATTGAACTAAGTATAGGTGTGCATTGTTTGACCTGCTAAGTGACTCTGTGTCACTTCCTGGTTGACTGAAAAATTACGAATTTTAAACGCTTTTAACTTCTAAACAAAAACGAATCGGACTCATGTTTATTGAAAAAAATGTTTAAAATAAAGCAACCTATCTGTCAAAGTTTGTCATGAGCTTGTAGAACACCCTGTATATTGAGGGCATAAATTTGCAGACATTGAATTGAACACAAAATTTATTTGTTTATTTGTAAGTTGGAGTAAAAATACATAAATTTAAGATAAGTTTAAATAATAGCTATAAATAACATGAGTTATATTATGTATTTATGTTTTACAAATTATAAAGATATCCGGCTCTTCTTCAACTTACTCCATTTGCTAACTAATTCAAGTAAGTTAATATTATCGCTTATTTCTTTTCAGAAGAAAGAAGAATAAGCAATTCAGTCGATCGTCACCCATTCGCGTTCGTAAAGGTTTTTAATAATTTTAATTTGCTAAAACTTCTTTCACTGGAAGCAGATGACACCGGTAATGATAATATATAGTTAAAAATAATTGCAGATAGTTTTAATTGTCTCTCAAGGGGCTTTAAACATTGTACAATACCCTGAAAGTTAGAACATGTCTCAGCTCTTACTTTTCGGCAAAAATTTCTAGTTCAGCTTTCATTGCATCTTTGTCCAAATTTTTATTAACTAAAGTTACCACATCTGATATTAAATTATCATCTAATTTCTCGTCTGGATTTAATATTGATTTTACTAGGCGAATAAACGGTTGAATTTTCGTTAAAGTTGCACTTAAAAGTTTTCTAGAAAATTTGTCAAGTAATCTACAATTGTTCTAAATTCTTTACGATAGAAATTTTCAAAAGTAAAATCGACTTGTGTATCTCGTTTATCATCAAGACTCTTAGGTGCAATTCTGCGTCTATGATGTTTTGAAAGTCACTTTCACAATTAATATCGAACTTTGTTGCAAAAGCTTTGGCAGCTTCAATTAGATTGTTCATATCAACATCGTTTAACAAATTTTTAAAACTTTTACATTTTCGTCTAGCAAATAGACTGCATCTATGACATTAATATCCTCCCTTTCAAATTGCTCGGTTAAAATTTTCATTTTATACATTAAGTTTTTCATAAAGAAAAGGAAACATATAAAATCAGAGCTCTTCATTTTGTTACTAATCCAGATATTTTTGGTTTAATTTTATTTGGTGCCGTTTTGTCATTAAAGATTTCATTAAGTGAAATTAAAATAGCTTCAAAAGATATCCAAACTGCTTTTACAGATTCAGCTTTTGCTGTCCATCTTGTTCTGGAAATGTTTCTAAGTGCTAAGGCACTCTCCACTTTAGTAATTTGCTCTGTAAATACTTTATAGCGCTTAGTGCTGTCCGTAAAGAAAACGTATAATTCCTCCAAAATGTTAAAAAAGTTACTAGCCATAGCACTTGCTTTTATACTATTTTCTACAAAAATATTGACTCTATGTGCCGAACATGGAAAGTAAATTACTTCACGATCAGATAAATCATTAATATGCTTTTGAACACCTTCATAAGCACCAGACATAACGGCAGCACAGTCGTAACTCTGTGAAACAAGATTTTCGATAGGCAATTCATTTTTGATTAAAAGTGAAAATATTTCATTAGCAAGCCCTCTTCCTGTTTTATCAGGAGCTTCAACTATTTCAATTAATCGCTCATACGACTTAAGATTTTTGCTATATCGAACTACTAAAGACAGCATATCTTTATGTGAAGCATCCGGAGTAGTATCAGCAATAATCGAAAAAAAATTTGAATTCTTAATTTCTTGACATATATTTGAACGAACTAGCGTACCTAGTAAGTCAATAAATTCGTTTTGACTCTTTTCACCAAGATAATTTACATGATAAGAACGGTATTTTGTATTATCTAGCCACAGTCTCAAAGGTTCGCAGTGTCTAGCAACTAATTGCACAAATTGATAAAAGTTTCCCGAAGTGCTGTCATTACCTCTGAATGCAAGTGCTTGTCTCGATAATGTGCGAGCAATATCAAAAAAATATTAATAATTTTTTGATTATACAGTTTTCCTCTTCATATCGAATAAGTTTTTCCCTGTTGCCTTTATGGAAAAGTTCGTCAACATGTTGTTTTGGAGATACAAAGTTGCAATAATCTGTTAAGGCAGCTTTATGAGCATGAGACGAAAAATGTTCTGCTAATTTTCCTTTTTTAGAAGTACCCCGACTTTTAAATAAATGCCATTGACGAAGTCCTTCATTAGTCCATGAATTAGCAGCATAACTTCGTCCAGGTCCATTTGGAAATAAAGAACAAACGAAACAAAACGCAGCGTCTTTAAAAACACTATACTCTAAATGAGGATATTCTATATACCAACGACTCGAAAAACTATTTTGTTTCTTTTCCACTATGCTAGGATTTTTTCGGAAACTTGGATAGTTTTGGTTGACATGGCCCTAAGTCAATCAAAATTGTCTCTGATTGAATGTTAATAATTCACCCCTTTGGCCTGGATCATGATGAATTAATGTATTTAACTCCTCGATATGTGGTTGGTGAACGCGCTTTTCTGCCATTGAATTTAAAACTTCTTCGGCTTTAGACGTAAAAATTTTAATTTCTTTTTTAATTTCTTTTGTAATATTAATTGCTTCGTGTAAAAAACGTTCAACATCTGGGGTTTCGTGGTTTTTAAATGTTTCCAATAAATACTGAGCTCCATTTAAATTTTTTGTCACAAAAGACAACTGAGCAACACACTCAGCCCAGTTGCTAGTGCTTTCTAAGTCTTCTTTACTCTAGAGATATAATAATAAAAAATTCTCCAATTTGCAACAACATTTTTTTAACTTACAGTACTACTTTCATCATGTTTTTTAAGTTCATTTATACAGGAAGTTACTGGATCACCGCTTCTTTCAGTCAATTCTAAATTAGTCTGAAAAGCAGAAAAAAAAATTGAAACAAAATTAAAAAACCTGTGTAGGTTAACGGCACTTTTGGCTACATAGAATATGCCCAAATTCTAATTAGATCTGTGAAATTATAAATAAGGTCCATGTACAAAGTTTCATAAAAAAATCGGAGGGGTGATTTTCTTGGAACCTTGTTTACACACGGACGTATGGCGGGCCGGCCGGCCATCGGACAGAATATTTTTGCTTCATTATAACATACTAATTCTAATTTGTCGGAAAAAGTGAAAAAAGGTGTTAAAATTTTCGGTTTGGAAACTGTCGCTTAACTTAAACATTTAATCCAAATAAATAAACGTAAACCCAATTCTTTGTAACTTCTTATTCTTATAAATAGTTAATTAATAGGCAAACGGCAAACTACTCGTACTCACATCGGTATCTATAATTTTTGATGATGTTGATGGAAAGCTCGCAATTTCTACACCACTTGTACCTTTAGATGGTTTAAATTCCGACTTTTGGCAGCTTCAAAAGGATTTGCGGGCGCTCCAACTAATTGTACTTTCATCCGTTTTCCTCCGTGCTTTTATTTTCATGTTGCTTCTGATAATCATCGTCAAATTTACTTCCACATTCTAAGCACTGTATTTTCTTCCTTTTCGAGCAATTGACATTGACTTCATTTTTATTGAATAAGTTGATAAAATTATAATTACTTATATGTTATATGTACAAACTATTCGAAACGAAACAACACTGTGGTAGTCGTTTAATCAATTTTTGTCTTTAAAAAACTATATTAACAATTAAATTCTTCAAATAATTAATTCTTGTTCGAAATCACAACGCAAAATGATTCCAAGATGCATCACAATTGAACTTAAAACATTTCTTCTCAGCAAAATCGTTTCTAAGAAATTTTATAGCTACTTCATCTAGAAATGATTTGTGGACAAATATAATTCGTACGTATCAAATATCAGACTTCTGTGAAGTCATTGTTTTGACGGCTTTAAGTTTATCATTTACAAGCGAAGTAAAGTGGAATACAATTTTATTTAGCAAGAATATTTAACAAAAATTCGTAAACGTAATTTTTTATTTTTAATACGAATCCTGACGCCTCCTATAAAATTTGCCGACTGAAAAACTTATGGGGGGTGTTACACCCCCAAATACCCCCTGTCGGATCGTCGCTGGCAACAACATAATCTAATCGTTTACAGAAATTAAAAAAATTCTTTCGAACAGCTTCATTAATGAATATAAATTCAGTTGAATTTTGTGGCCTAATAATAGTAATACATAGTGAAAAATTGTGTAAATGTTGTATTGGCAAGGTTTGCAACAGTTGTAACAATAAATACACTCACTAAAATTATAAAGTCATGAAATAATAAAACGTATATTGATCTAAATGAAAAACAATATTCAATTCGCTACTTACAGTATCTAGAACAAATGCAGATCAAAATGGAAATATAGGAACAAATAAAACAAATTAAAATGACGTCTTCTATTGATGTAACGTGCTGCAATGTAACGTTAACAAGCACTAGTCACTAGGTAATCCACATACACAGTAAAAATTAGGATACCGGTTTGCAACTCCTGTGACGATTTTAGATCACTAACTTCTAGTAATAAACAAATAATAATAAAAAAAAAAGATTTCAACTTTGGTTATTAACAACATAAATAAACATAAAATAAATTCATGCATGTAAATAACAAGTGAGAATGTTAAAATCAGGTAAATCAATCAAAAAATGTCGACTCAAATCGTAAATAGCAAATTTAATGAAATCAGATTGATGTCATTAATAATAATAATAATAATAATAATAATAATAATAATAATAATAATTTATTTCCAACTGAACAATTACAGGAAATATATACAGGGTGTCTCTAAAATGTGTGGACAATACTTAACCACAGATTCCTGGTCTCAAAATAAGATGATTTAACCCAACTTACCATATCCAAAAGTGCTTCGTTTTAGCCAGTATTCTGATTCAAAGTTCAAAAGAAATTTTTTTATTTTGCTTTTGTCGATTTTGATGATATTTGGTATTGCACTCGTTACAGATGTAGGTCATCTTTAAGGTGATGTTAGTTATTATCAGTGGACCATTAGTGTACGAAACACGGGTAACCCGGCAAAAACCACTCAAAAACTTTTTAATGTTAAGGCCAATAACTTTTCAAAAAATAGTTTCAGAAAGAGACATTCAATAGTAAACTTTTTGTTACTTGTTAATTGATGAGATCTTTTAAGGTTTAAATAGATATTATCTAGCAGTCTGTATTCTAAAAAATAAATGATAATAGCTATTGTTATCAATTGTGAAGCGACTCAAATTGCTGTTGGTGTTCGCTAGTGATCTTTAACAGTGAATATTGCTTCGTTATTTACGTAGTGATGGCTGTAAACTTCACTTATGCTGAGCAAACGGATGATACCATCACGCGTCTCGAGTTTTGTAGGTTCATTCAAGAAAGAAGAGCTGAAGATGTCAATTTTAATAGCAAAATTCTCTTTACTGATGAGGCATGTTTCACGAGGAGGGGTACGAAAAATTTGCACAACGAACATGTATGCAGATGAAAATCAACATGTCATCAAGCAACGCCACTTTCAACATGAGTTTCGAATTAATGTATGGGTAGGGATAATCGGCAGTTTCATCATAGGCCCTGTCATTTTACCAAATCGTTTAAATGGAGAATTATTTACACTTCCTTGTAAATACCTTACCCGATTTATTAGAACACTTGCCGTTAAATCTTAGACGCGTCATGTGGTTTCTACATTATGGAGCACCACCACATTTTATATTGAACTTTCGAATCATCTTCATGTACAGTTTCCTAACAAATGGATAGGCAGAGGAACTGATGCTCCTGCAAAATGGGCACCTCGTTTACCAGATTTAAATATTTGCGATTCTTTTGTGTGGGGAGCTCTAAAGAGTAAGTGTATTCTCGTCCTATAAACACACAGGACGAACTTTGGGCCAGAGTACAGAACACTTCACAGTCCATTAAGAATGATGCAGAACAACTAGTACAGTTCAATTTTTTGCGTCGAATCAACATTTGCATCCAGGAAGGTGGTGGTCACATTGAGCATTTACTGTAAATCTAGTAAAGTACATACCTACTTGTCACTAATAACTATTATAACAAAATGCCTTATCGTCATTTATTTTTAGAATACCAGACTGCTAGATAATATCTGTTTTAAGAAATGCAGTGCGCAGTCCCTCAGATTTTATTTTTTGTGTCTAAACCTTAAAAGATCTCATCAATTAACAAGTAACAAAAAGTTTACTATTGAACGTCTCTTTCTGAAACTATTTTTGAAAAGTTATTGGTCTTAACATTAAATAGTTTTTGAGTTGTTTTTGCCGGGTTACCCGTGTTTCGTACACTAATGGTTCACTGATAATAACTAACATCACCTTAAAGATGACCTACATCTGTAAGGATGCAATACCAAATATCATTAAAATCGACAAAATCGTTTTTTGTTATAAGCAAAATAAAAAAAGTTCTTTTGAACTTTGAATCAGAATACTGGCTAAACGAAGCACTTTTGATATAGGTAAGTTGGGTTAAATCATCTGAGCCCAGGAATCTGTGGTTAAGTGATGTCCACACATTTTAGGGACACCCTGTATATAACAAAAAAGAAAACTTAAAATTATTACAATATTTAAAAGAGGTGCTATAGATACAATAAACTAAATGTAACAACAGGTAAATAAAACTAATCTAATAAATAAATGTTAAATTCTATGAAAAATATCTTTAACCTGGTTATTTGCCGCTCGGCAGCAGACATGAACATGTGATCGGCATATAATATTCGTTACTGCAATTGGTAATTGGCAACTGACCTGCCGACAAACGTGGAACATTAAACTGTATTTTACATAGTATAAAATTACAATCGATCTTTGTTGTTTAATAGATTATACAAAAATTTAATTTCACGTTTATCTCTTCTAACCGACAACGCTGTCATACTATGCCTTTTCAACAGATACCTTCATAACTTTCTAAAATTCATATGCAACTAAATAGCGTCCTTAAATAGATTCTACCAAAACCGTAACAACTAAGAGATGGTCACACAAAACACAATCTTTTTAATAACATAAAATAGTTTTATCCAACAACTTCTTCCGTAAGAGTTCTTAAAAAATCATCAAAACCAGAAAATTTTTACACGTTAGTAGTCTATGATTTCGTTGTCATGTTGTCACACTGTTGTTGTGTTTTGCTTTGTTCGTTTGTTGACAGCAAATTATTATTTGAGAAAAGTTTGGCAAAAAACTGCTCCAGCACTTTTAATATTAATGGAAAGGAAAAGAAAAATTTTTTTCCTGAAAAAATTGCAAGCGATTTAAAGAAGCCACATCGAGTTTGCCACCGAAGAAATCCAGATACTGGAAACGGGGAAAACAAAGATATGAAAGAAGTGTTTTGGATTACTTTTTAACGCCAAAAAGATTCGAGACCTCTAAATGTGGAAAAAATATACCATATAGATCAACATTAAATTACAAGTCCAAGAAATCAAAAGTTTTCTTTCAAGAAGAGCATTTCAACAGTTTCTAGCAGAAGCACCTAATAAAAAAAATATTTGATGATGAAGGTAGGTCGAATTTATTATTTAAGAATAAAATTTAATTTTTTACGTTACAGTTCGCACTAATTTTGGGTTTATCAGGTTGGTATCGATGTTGTGAATTATATTGAACCAGATACAAAAACATATTTTACGACTCTGAAAGAAGGATTCTTAGTTAATGCTGTCCTTGTGCTATAGAAATGAGAAATGCACAGTATAACCAGTGGGCATACATAGCAAAATAGATAAGAAATATGTTAAATTACTAAATTATCCCACATATACAAAAAGGTCTTCAAAAATATTTTCAAAATTTGATTATAAAACAGTAATTTCTTGCAAAATTTTTTAAGCAATCCGAAAGACCCAATAGAAATGTGTGATAAATCGTAAATCTATAAAATAAATTGTAAAGACTGTAACCAAGTATATATAGGACAAACCAAGAGACCTATTAAAACTCGGTTTTAAAGAGCTTAGCTCATGTCAAATAAACATAGAGTATGCGAAATTAAATTAATTAAGAAAGTAGATAATAAAACGAACTTGATTCTTATGAAAGTTGGAAAATTTTCAAAAACAAATCTTTGCTTATGGAATTATGATTTCAGAATCAATAAATTCTTACTTTCCATTTTTGACAAGTTGTCGCTTAAGATTATTACAAATAAAATATTCAGCAATTATTGTTTAATACATTTCTATATTAACTACATAAATTAATCATTATTTATTACGATTTCCAAATGCTCTTCAAATTCCTTTAGAAATTAGTCTTTTTTAACGGTGAATATGTGGCATGGAATTCGTTGTCTAGTAAATGCTTAAACGGCATATTATTGAACTACTGGCAGACGCTAAAAAGGCTTTATTCTATTTTTGGTCGCTCACTGAACTATAGAAGCACCCAAATGAGTTCTTTATAGAAATAGAACAATATTTTTCTATTTTTGGGTCGCTTACAGAGCTTAAAAAGCACTCAAAATGAGTTCTTTTATAGAAATAGAACAATTTTTATTCTGAATGGTGGTAACACTGATTTGATATAAAACGTCAAAGCTGTCGTTACGTTCGGCGTGCGTTGATTTAAATCGTAATTAATGTTCAGTAGATTTATTTATCTATACTTATTTTTATTTCCACCCATTTTTTTTAATTAAATGTATGATAAATGTACTAATTAAACTTAAACTAGCATTTAAACCAAAGTTTAATGAAAATATTGCCACCCCAGCAATTATAATTCAAAATTCCCTAAAAAACTCGGCAACATTTTTTTTTAAATCAATCTGAAAAACCTAAATTAGAAAAAATAGTATAAAGAATTCGTTTCAGAAGACGCATTTTAGCAACTGTAACTGTACTCGTCTTATAAAATGCGTCTTCTGAAACTAGTTCTTAATATACTAATTACAGTCTAAACATTAAAAAAATTGTTCTTTTTGTTTTAGAACTATTTAGAGGTTGAGTACCTCGGTTATGTAATATTATGAATGTAACAGTAAAACCAACTTGATTCGTCGAGAATAAAACGTCACTATAACATTCGAGAATCTCAAAATTTGAAAATAACATATGAAAACTAGCAGGCTAACGCCTCATCAGAAAACTTTTAAGCTCAAAACTCCTACTAAACTAATTTACTACTATTTTTCTTATTAGGAAGTAGCTGAAATTTAACAGAAAGATCCAAAAGAACCTCTTGAATTTTTCGAAACAACATCATCATTCGCGCCTAAAGTACAAATTACGAACTAAAGTAAATCACCTAAATAGGTTACCTGCCGATGACGATTTAAGTTCTGTAAAAATGAACAGTTGGAGTACACTATTTTTGCTATATTCATTATTATTCATAAAAGCTTAAGGCTGTTCTCTCAGAAACTATAAAGTTTGTATAAATTTATCTCGCTTATTTTAGAAATGTTTTCCTGATTTTGCACAAACATATAGCTAACATTATTATTTATGTCGTGCAGGAGCTATTTTTTAATTTTCGTCTTCGTTGTATTTAATTTAATTAAAACGTAAAATAATAGAAAAATGGTTTCCTTATAAGCCCAAATTTCGACTCCTGCGCGATAGATAAAAATTTTCTGACAACCCTATTTTTTTTTTAATTTTTTTAAAATCAATGAGAAAAATTAACATTAAGTAAACGATAAATACTGAAAACTCTTGGAGAATTGTGAAATTAATGTACTCGCGGGCGAATTTTCTGAGCGCAACAGGCCAGACTTGGAAGCCGATTAATATTAATAGATAAATAATATATTGTTGAATTGTTGATATCAATTTTTTTGTACATTACGTGCATTTTAAACAGTTTTAGAAACAGAAAAACAACAAATAGCTATTTATGTAACACGAAATAAAAATAGTGAACCGCCTACTAGAAATCTGAAATTGTCCCGAGCGATAGAACAGCCTTAAGAGTGTTTTTAAAACTTACGGTAAAATTATGAACTGTCATAATTCAAAGACAATAAAGACAGCCATAGGCCACTATACAAATGCATCTCGCGCCCCGACAAGTAGATTTTCATTGAAACTGTCAACATGCAGGATTTCTTATTGTAAATTAAACCCTAAACCAACTTTAGTAACTGAACAATGTCATGTAACTGTAAAATTGATTTTTTACTTGCCTTTTATCTAATTTTGCTCAACTAAAGTTGGATTTTTTATTTTATTTGAATTAATATCTATTGATACCAATTTTATTTATTTAATAATAAGCAATTAATATTACTTATATGCTGCTTTTGAAAACTATATCTTTCTTCCCACTTTAGTAAAAGAAAAATATTACATATTTATTGAATAGGCTCCATTTACAATTTTTTTTTCCAAATATTTTGGTTAACTAAAATTAGTACTTTTTAATTTGTTTGGACCCACATTTGATGATACCTAATAATTATATTTAATTAGTATTTGTTTTTGTATTCTTAGTTTGTTGAAATAACATGTAACATTTTCACCTCCTTGAATTGTTCTCGCGATTTTTAGTTTCCTTCAGTGCATCTTCAACCTCATTTTTCAAGGCTACCGCAGAACTTTTCCAACCGCCAAGCCGTTTCAATGCGGATGAATCTACACCTGCATTGGCTAAAAAAAGTCGCACAGGTTCCGTCTAAAACAGTGACCCGTATAACTTCTCAGAATTTGGAAGTTTTAAATATTCTCCTATGCTTTTGGGCATTGCATCTACGGTGTGAATTCCTACTCTTTATTGGATACATTTACCATTTCAGTACCCTAGAAATAAAAAACATTCTTCAAAATTTTTTAAGTCGTAGGGCATGATATTTCCGGTATATTTCAAAAAATTCATTCCTCCTGTTTCATTTTTAAAAAAGTAAAAACACGTTTTATACAGGGTGTTTCATTGGGGAAACAGGTATACATTAACTGCAGGGCATCTAGGTGATTCTAAAATATATCCATATGATTGATCTAGCGCTTTTTATAACCGAAATACAGGATGTTTTATGTATTTTGTCCATTCTTTAATGGCTTGTAGCATATGATCCGCCCTAAATACTTTTTTTTTTAATATTTGGGCAACATATTTTTATAATACGCCCAATTTATAAAAATATTTGTGAAAAAGAAAATTCAGGTGGTTTGAATTTTTCATCATCCACCATGATTGTTATTTACGAATAAAACAAACGCCCTAAACTCGGAACCTTGCAGAACATAGCCAAACATCCGCGCATTTATTATACTGGACAGTTTGCGAGAATACACGAATTTTCTTCGCAAACGTTGGAAGTATGTTAGTAGTATTTCGTAGTAAACACGAAAGCCATTACTAGCCGACGTTTCGATTGCCTGGTGCAATCTCCATCAAGGCATCTAACGCTTTTAGTTTAAACTTGAATTTTGCTTGATCAAACGCTAACAAATTTTATTTTAAATAAAATCACAAAAAAATCAATACTTATCGTGTTTAAATTCAGTTACTACCGAGTCTGCTAATTAATTATTAATGTAAAAAACTTATAATTTAGGTTTCCACAATCAAACTCTTTGTATAGATTTTTAACTCACGCATACACGATATCTGTGTGAATACAACTCAAGAATGTTTACAACTTTGACCAACAAACTCTCATTCAATAATGCTTAGAAGTGCTTTTAGAAATGTTTGTTTAAAAACCGAATTGCACGGATATAAATTTTTAGTACTTCACAAAAATCTCCCGTTTGAAAGGTATGTATACGATTTATTTAGTCTTTAGTAGAAATGAATATATGTATCTGAAAGACATACGCAATCGTTGCCTCGTGGAGACATCGTCACATATGAATTGTATAAATATACAGAAAAATGTAGATAAATTCGTCAAAATCGAAAACTCTTGAACGTGGTCTTAATTAGCACAGAACTCACTCCTTGTTTTCGAATAAAGTGGAATAATGGCGGGACATTCTTCCTTGTTGAAAATTTTCGCTACTCAAAATTTACATTAAAATGGGTTTGCAATAAAATAAGTAATCGGTCGCGATAAATAATTAATTACCACATTTTCATCAATTTAGTTTGTCAATGATCATTCACGGTGGAAGTCAGAGGTTCATCTTTTTTTGTTTCAACAACTTTTATCTAGTTTTATGCATCTCCTAATGTTTCTTTCTAGTATCCACCGTAAATGTGGCCTTAAAACAAGGGTGCACTATTTCTAATATTACAGATGTTTGTAACAGATTGACTACAGTGCACACAACCGGGTCAAAAATGTATGGCTTTTGAAATACATGGTGGAAGTTTCTTTGTACCAAGTTTGCCTTTGTACTGTTAATTTGTGGTACTTCGAATTTTTATTTAAACAAATACATTGAAAGTTTCGCTTGTGCAAACTGGGACAAAATATCAACGCATCATTTATACTGTCTACTATTCATTAAACACAGTCTTCGGAAAACACCTCATGCAGCAGCATGTTTTTATCTAAAATGTTAAATATGACCATAGTACTACTTTTAAACATATAAATTGGTTAAAGGTCAAAGACTTGTATATCTTTTATAAACTCTTCTCGTATTTTTTTTTATTAATATGAGAGATTTTTCAAATTATACGAATGACGAATACTTGATATTTATACCTTGGTATATTGTAGACAATAGTAGATTATTTTACTAGAGTTAAACAATATAATTGTTGAGCTTAAAAGTTTGCTGGCAGGTGTTAGCCAAGACAGCAAATAAGCTGAAAACAATTATGATTTCTCAACTCCTTGAAATATATTATTTTGCTTCAAGCGTTTATTGCTAATTTTCATGTGTTATTTTCAAATTTTCGAGATTCTCGGTCTTATAGTGACTTTTTATTCTCGACGAATCAAGTTGATACTTTACTGTTACATTCATAATGGCGACATAACCGAGGTACCAATCTCTGCAAATAGTTGTGGAAACAAAATAACTGTTTTGCTTTTAATCGTCTAGGACAGTAAAAATAATTTTTAGCGTCTGCCAGTAGTTCAATAATATGACGTTTTATTGTCGCTTGAAGAATGTTACTTTTATTGTGTCTGGTTTTTATAAAAATTGAATTTAATCAAATAAGAATTAAAGTGAATAAAATTTATCTTTATTTAAATAATGTTGGTAAAACATCAATACAACTCGACTGCGAAATTGCAGTTCCGATGCAGTTTGAATGCAGTTGGCACGACTGCAATGAAATCAGCAAGCCCACTGCACGTCCAACGTGCAGTTTTATTGCAGTTGGTGTGCTGTTATCGTGCCAACTGCATTCAAACTACATCGGAACTGCGGTACCTTAAATTTTCAGGTGGATTACGAGAATATAGTGTTGGCAGAAACTCCGGCATATCTCATCATAAAATTATTTAAAAAAACATGTATGCTCTATCGAATTTCTGCCAGCACTGACACATAAACAAGATTCGAAAATTTAAGGTACACTCGGCAGTTACGATGGCGTTCGAGCTGCAGTTGGCACGACTAAAGAAAACTGCGTCGGCGTGCAGTCGGTGTAACTGCAATCAAACTCCGTATCTTGACGCAGCCGGTGCAAACTTGCAGTTTCATTGCATCGTGCCAACTGCATCGGAACTTGCACTTTGCAGTCGAATTGCAGTTGAATTGCAGCCCATGTATCTTTACCCTTACAACAGAAAATATGACTTAATTAAAATTTCTGCCAAAGATGTGTTATTTTTTAGGTATTATGCGGAGTGCAACGAATTTTCCTGGCTACTGTAACATCAATAATTCTCGTTTACGTTTCAAAAAGAGTCTGTCGACGATTCGAAATTTGTAAGTTTAATTATGCCATAAATATGGAAGACTTTTAAATTTATTTTAAGGAAACTAAAGAAAATATATCGGAAGAAGTACTTATGCAATTGCTTTAAAAATTTAATCAACATACATCCGCTGTATAATGGAAATTACTCCATTAACGATTTAAAATTATTGCAAGAAATTCTAGAATTTAACAATGAAACAGTTGAAAAAATCGGACCTAATTGTAATGACGCACTACGTAATTGTCGTTGGAAATTCGATGAAAGACCTTGCAGCTTGTTTTTTAAACCAATCATGACATCTTTCGGGCTTTGTTGTACCTTTAATATGGTTGCATTTAAACACCAAAAGTAAGTAAAACAAATATCGATATTAGATATTTCTAAAATACCACAAATATAGCAGACGCAAAAATATTATTTAAAAATTCAAATAACTTGAGAATAATGCGCTTAGTTGCAAAATCATCCAACACTTTCAGCTAGTAACGTCTTGCAAAATGTTGGAATTTTCGCGGCGTTTAGAATTCTCGAGGTGGAGACTCTTAAATGTACGATTGCCCTAATTTTTACTCCGCATTTTTTACTGACGCTACCGAATTTACATGGGATGGACAGTTTATTATACACGTATGGGCAGGAATAATGGTAGATGATATAATTTGGCCCTAATTACTTACCACAAATTTTGAACACAGACATTAATTTAGATTTCCTATAAAACGATTTGCCATATTTATTTGATGTTCGTAGGGAGCTTAATTCATGTCCGATGCAGCTCACCTTAGTTTAGTATAGCAGTGTGTGATCATTTGAACTTGGCGTTTCCCAATTAATGGATTGGTAGCGGAGGTCCTTAGTTGGACTTTTTTCTCTTGGAAAGCCCTAATTACTCTCAAGTTAAAGCCTAAGTTTATAATGTATGTACTGATGCAGTTCAAGTTGTAATAAACACTACTGGAATTTAGAGAAACATTTACGATCTCTGTTCTCGTAGCTCTTTTGAGTCTTTAAAGTTCTCAGTGCCACATGTCAACCTAGAGACAACCAAATTTACCTTTGCACTATAGCGTTTTGTTGGGGTGAAAATTTACGAAACCTTTTCCAACAGCACATATAGTATCATCTCAGCATCTCGAGCGGTGCCTTTGAATTTACTAATTCAAAAATATTACATTGCAGCCATTTGATTCGGTTTTAAAACGCATATGGCTTTCTTACTAATCTTATTTGACGTTACAGAAACAATATCAATGGCGAGGTCTTAAAACCTAAACGAATATCATCTTGTGGTGAACGATCGGCATTGCGGGTCACAACAAAAAATAATGTTGACGATTATTTTGCACCAACAATACCTTTAACTGGTAATTTGGTAAGGTTTGAAAAATAGTTCAATTTCTGGCGTAACAATTTTAATTTATTTTAGATTTTAATCCATAATTCTTTCGAAATGCCAAGTACAAGTGATATAACAATATTGCAATATTTACGAACTATCAGACAGATACACTAACCCCTTATATTACAATAATGAATACAAAATTAAAAGCATACTCAAAGATAAAAGAAAATGTTTGTTTAAAGACGAACAAAAAATGAAGATATTTAAAAGTACACTTTTAGAAATTGTTTGTACAGAATGTGCAACAAAATTATTGATATGTGTCTGTGTTCCACTTCATATTAAACACATAAGTGGTAAATATTTTTATTCACTCAAGGAAGTAAAATATTATTTAATTATTGTCATAGTAACGATCAGTCTGTGTCTCAAAAAACCATTGACAATAGCCCTGACGTAGAAATTGCTGAAAACACATTCTTAGTTTTTTCTATTGACTTATGTGTTAGTATATTAACATTTTAAAAATTATGTACCTAATTTGCAGATGCGTTATTTATAATGATTTTGGATGGTTTTTATTAAGCAAATTTAAATTATAACTTTATAACATTATTTAACTGCATTTTTTTGTTTTAATTTTGTGCTTAGCAAGAGCTAGGTCGTTGATTGATATTGGTATGATGCATTGGCAACAATGTCGTGCCTTAGCGTAAACTATCAACAAAATTACAGTTTCTATTTCACATTTATCGGCAATACTGTTCTGTAAATTTAAATACAATTGACGTATTTTCTTAGCACAAAGCGATACTACAGACCTCTGATGTTTAGAACAAATTTCGGGGTCGCATAATCCCATAAGGTTGACTATCTTTACCAATATTTCAATCAACGGCTAGGTACATAAAACAAATGTATACAAAAAAAAATTATAAGGGGATTTAATCTTTTATAAACAGGTGTTTAAGGGGCTTTAATCTTTATAGTGCAAGTTAATATTTTATCTGTTGTAGATGAGTTCAACTTGGTACGTACTTGTAATTTACGCGATGTCCCTTGTATAAAAAGTAAGTAAACTTCAAAGCATCTCTTAGTAGTACTTATATCATCACCAGTAAGAAACAAAGCTGAAATTTGTAGGTTTTTTTTCACAATGCTAATTGTACATGTCTGGGAAATTGCGAATATGATAAATACACTTCTTTTTTTCAACTGGAACTTTTCTGAAAAATATTACCATCACAACTTGTAACTTACTGATTTAATGATATATTTCGGTATACATCTTGATATTTTTAGAACCAATCCTGATGGCAGTTCATTAGAAGTTTTCTTCGCCGACGTGTTATCGACTCGTAATAATCATATATTGTTTTTTTCCTTGAGTAATACATTATGTAAGACAAATGATTTAATTCCACCTCATTTAAAACTGAAATTTTTCAGCATCATGTGGAGGGATATTAAGTTTATTTACCGGTTTTAGTATTAAAGCAGTATTGAAAATAATTCAGTTGTTGTTGATGCATTTTTGGAAAAAAGTTTATTTTGCAACATCATAACCATCCAATCGTTTACAGAAATTGAAAAATGGCTTTTGCACAGTTTGATTTAGTTTAAAATTTGTATAAGTGTTTAAAATTAACATTAGCAAGATTTTTAATGCACACGCTCGAAATACATGGTGGTATTATGGATCTTACAGTACACTCTTGAACTTGATAAGTAAAAAAATCCTAATCATTTGTAACAATATTCGGTTCGACTTGCAGAATTTAAAGTAGGTAACTGAAAACTAAAAACTAAAACAAAAAATATATGGACGGTTTTGGTTCACATGCTAAATGGTTAGAGAATTGTAATGATGATAATGTAATTTTAAAACACAATTCGAGCTTATTAAAAAAATCACATTTCGAGTAGACACAACATAGAGATTAGTAGATTTAAATAAAATACATGTGTGTTTGGGAATGATACGTTAACATAGGTATTATTGACTTTGCAAAAATAAAGCGAAGGTACTTAAAATAATTGACTGTTATTTAAAGTCTTCTTACCTCTCCAGTAAATCACATAACGAATATGTATAATCAGAAAACAAACTACTTAAATGACAATTTGAAATCCACAGAACTTAACATCGCTTCGACCACCTGTAACGGTTGTAGTTAATAATAATAATAGAGGCGACGGCTCTAGCGATACAACCTAGAGAAGAACAATACTATTTGGCTCGAAATAGCGCACTAAATTCATGGAAGATTCCGTATTTGTAATAGTTAACACAGCAGTGTTCGGCTTAGTCGGTGAGTTGGGGAGGTCCTTGAGGAACTGAAGAAATAAACTGCTGCCTAACAAGACGCCACCTGCTGGGTAATAGAAAGAAATAAAACCGACCAACAGGAATTCAATAGGTTCTACTTAAGGTCTAATACGCTAAAACGAACACAAATCAGAGAGACAAATAGACAATTAAGTGTAGCAAATAAAACTTACAGTACTAGGAAAATATGTGAAAAAGTGAGAGATTCTGTCGCATAAGACTTACGGGCGTTAGCAACAACAAATTAATTAAAGCTCGCAATCAATATGTCGAAACTCAGTTTAAGCTTTTGTTTGTTACACGCCAAAATTAATATTAGCGTTCCAATTGAGGATTGGTTACTAAGGAAACTCGACGTAAGTAGCTCCCGCCAACCCAAAGTTCTTTTGTTTAGCTTCACCCACTTTATCTAAAGCGACGAAGCACAAAAGGCAGATATGCTCCTCGAAACAGCAGGCACGCAGCGTAAACGACCCTCAGCCGGTTGAGTTCATCGGCCGTTGGCAGCTTTAATGTAGGCGAAACCGTGGTGGTCGTCACGTTTATAGCGAAGGATTCTTAACTAGCCATTCCAGCACCCCCAAGAATTATCCAGATTGTAATACACGAGTAGAGTATGAAGTCAAGACACGCGCTAAAGCATACGTCGTAATTAGAATAACACACCCTCGAGACAACAAAAGAACTGGAAAAAGAAATACTTACGGGGAATGAGGTCGGATTTACATTTACACACCAATTTAACTTGGAATTATTGAAGCCACATAAATACTTTACGTGTAAACTTTTAACTTCACGAAGCACGCCGAAAACGGCCAATAGAAGAAATCGCAAAATGTCCGCTCGTCGTCTCGATACTTTTGTGAATTAAAAGAATCCACCAATGGATGATCCCATTTACGATGAGAATCTTTTATGTATGATGAAATTGCCGTAACCAAAACACGATTAACCCGTTCAGTAGGGTTTACTTGCAGATGATACGGTGCATTCATCCAAACATTTCGAACTTGAACAGAATCTAAAAACGAACGAAACTCTTTCGAGATAAACTGAGAACCATTATCAAACATTACAGCTTGTGGTACACCAAAAATTGAGAACACTTGTTCCTTCAAAAACTTAATCATAGAATTTGAAGTCGACGTACGTAAAGGTTGAACTAAAACGTATTTTGTAGAACCAACCGGTCACAACAAAAGGAATTGATTGCCCTTCTTAGATCTACAGGCAAAGGTCCTAATAAATCCAAGCTAATGAGTTGAAAAGGGAAACTAATTATTTTTTTCTTACCCATTAGACCAAAACGACTATTGTTTGTACTCTTTTGACTAGCACAAACTTGACAATTTTTAACGTATTTACTCACAAAATAACGCATTTTTGGCCAATAATAAAATTCGGAAATCCTACTGAAAGTTTTAGACACACCAAAATGCGTTATGTTGTCATGGTTTCAAGCTAAATAAAAATTTGAGCTGTCAATTTTAAGTTATTAATTGTAAAATGGCCAGTTTCTTACTAAATGAGAAATGTGATATGCTCTATCTCGAAAACCATCAAACTAATCTGTTTTAGAAAATTATTATTAGTTTCCTTTAACCAAAGATCATATAACTTTAACAGAACCAGCAATTGTTTTTGTTTCATAACTTTCACAAAATTATTATTATGGAAATATTGAATTTTTCGGAAACAGTTTTTATTTTTTCGAATAACTTCGGAACTGCTTCGGAATTTTTTCAAATAAAAGATGTTTGTAATATAATCTATACACAACTTTTATTTAAACTATTTTTTGATCCGATAAGTACTGAAACATGATAATCCCGTGTCACTAAGTTTTTACTATAGGTAGTGATATTTATTAGTATCGGGACTTCACTTATTTGTTTTCTTGTTTAAGTGAAATATAAGAATTTACCGTTAAAACATGTACGATACGCAAGTATTGTAAAAGTACGAGTTGAGTTTAATAATCATATATTATACAACTAGACAAGTGAAAATTCTCGATTATACGAGACGTACCCAGGCAACACATGATAGTTAAATTAACGTTTATTAAACGATACTAATGGTTGATGTTTGGTAAGGTAATTCACATAAACGTTTATTGTGAACTGATATATAAATTAACGTTAATTTTACGTTCAGGAAACGTTTAATATAAACATTTATAGTACAATTTTAGTAAAAATAAACGTTGTATGAATGATTAATTTCTCTAAAATTTAACGATTTTTTAACCTTTCTTTAACATTCATTGGCATTATACGTTAAGTGAATGATTTATTTTATATTCGGATGAACGTTGTTCTACGTATGCAACTTCATAATAAAAATAATAATTAATATGGTATTTATAATATCAATTCATAGTCAATATAACTCAGTCAAGCAATACTAAATCAATTTTAGAAACTTGACTTAACTGCTATTTAAACGTAAATAAATCGTCAATAGAATACATTTCTACAACGTACAATCGTTGGTTAGTATAATTTTAAGAAAATTTGATGACAACCAAGGCAGAGACGCATGAGCACTGGGCGTCAAGTCATTACCCATGATTCCCCATGCTCATGATTACTGACATTACTGTGTCCTGCAGTGAAATTGCGTAGTGATCTGGTCCACCTGTCTGTACTTTATAGCTTTATATCTTAAACGCAATAGTGTGGTGTTTTGGTGGCAATTTGAGTTTAAAAAAGTAAGGTAAGTGTTTGTTTTAGTTTCCACGTTTTTAATTTTATTTTGGGAATCGGTCTGTTACGGAATGTAATTTTCTTTGCTGAATCTAACGTTTGACCATTAATTATTTCAGATCTTGCGTTATTTTTTAATGTTGGAACGATTACGTAATTACTTATTTTGTGCTTTCATTACCGTTCTGATGTGAACAGTTTTATCAAAGAAGTTGCTAGTCAGCAATTCTCACGATGACCGCAGCTGTGTATAAGTAAAATCACTTATGTCAATGTTTTTGTGCTGTTACATCATTTTTATCCCATTTATGTGTTATTTTGTTTAGGTATTAGTAACGACTAAATTGCAGGTTTTAGTTTTATTTGGTTAAAATTTATTACCTATTTTTATTTACAATCAAATTGTAATGTGATAATTGCCATGCATATGGAAGTTAGAATCAATAACGTAATTCATGTTGAGATGTTTAACTTCACATGCTTATTTTAAATTTTACAAAATCTGACAACACTAGAGAGTTAGTTATGGAAACCACTAAATTTATGTTTCTAGTTTTGGAGAAAAATTTTATCGGGAATTCTTCTTTTGGATACTTTTTCTGCAGTTTCTTGCAGTTAAAGCTATACTTTTTAGTTTTCAATATAACAATTATATAGATCCAATCTTTTATTTTCTGATTACATTCTTGGTTTTAATGGACTGGTAACAAAACTTCACATTATTTAAGCATTAAAGCATTATTTATTTCAACTAATTTGTCAATTACTTAAAAATTATTAATTTTCGAAATATACAACCTTATCTTAATTTTTAATGCCAAATCAGATAAAAATTGGGGTTTCATTTGAAAAACTATGCAACTTTTTCCTTTAACGTTATATTCTGTCGTTCTTAGTTTTTAAGTTAAGTTAAGGGAAGAGAACCTTATTTCGGACACCTTGTACAGTTTACTGTTTTATGCGTACTAAGCATACGTAAACTAAGTAACAAAGTAATTACGCAATCAGTGTGTGATGTTAATTTGCTTATAGGTACAATTAATAATACTGTCTAAATTTGTACTTCATCTACATTTTTAAATTTATTTAATCTTATATAATATAACCGATTTTTAATTTAATATTCATATATGTCTATATTTTTTTTCAGCTTCGTCATTAAAATATACAGGTACATTCGCAATTACTTATTGTAAAATGACTACTAAACTTGTCACGAAGCGACATTTACGTCGTCAAATTGCCATTAATTTTAAGAAATCTCTAGCTGAAAGTAAAGTAGAAGTTCCTTCATGCAGTAAGGATAATGTCGCTGTGGCATTGCCTAACTATGATAAGTTTGATTGTATTGCTATGAACATTAACAGATTAGATCCAATTATAAATAATAATGATTCTTTATTTACCAATAATTATAGTAATTTGATCGGTCAAATAAATATTTCGGAATCATTGATGATTTCCGATACAAATACCGATTCCATTAAACTAAATTGTTTTAATGTAGATGAAAGCAACGAAGAGTTATTTTACAAAACTTTAGAAAATGGGCTTTAGATTTTAACATTACCCATGCGGCTCTAAACACTTTAGTAACACTTATACAGCCTCGCTACCCGTTTCTTAAGCGAGACGCCCGCTCAATATTAAAAACTCCTAGACGTGTTGAGGAATTTGCTCTAGATAATGGAAAAATGATTTATTTGGGACTAGAGCAAGGATTAAAACAGCGGTTAAACGACGGTTTTACATGTGTTTCCCGTGTTATTAAAGTTCAAGTTAATGTAGATGGTATACCTTTGTTTCGTAACAGTTCCACAGAGTTTTGGCCTATTTTGGTCCGCAGTGAAAATTTTACAAACAAAAATCCTTTTGCAGTAGGAATATTTTGTGGCAAAGGAAAACCGTTTCCACTTCACTTATATTTAGAACGATTTATATTTGAATGTTCTAAAATATCAAAAGAAGGTATTTCGCATAATGGAAATGTATTTTCATTTGAAATAGCGTTATTTACTTGCGATGCTCCCGCACGGGCATTTTTAAAATGTATTGTTTATTTTAATAGCAAAATTGGTTGTGAACGGTGTATTATCATAGGTAGTCGAGAAGAAAATAAAACATATTTTCCAATCACAGTACATTTGCCTCGAGATGATAATGATTTTCACGCAAAACCTTAAATCGCCATATCAAAGAAAAATCGCCCTTACTACAATTAAATATAGGATTAGTTTCACAATTTGTTTTGGATCCAATGCATTTGGTTTACCTAGGAGCTGTGAGACGATTACTATTACTGTATTGGGTGGAAGGAAGCCGACCATATAAGCTTAGTAAACTTTCTATACAAAAAATAAATTGTAACCTCGTTATTGCTAAAAATTTACTACCTCAGATTTTCATAGGAAAATTCGATCATTCAATGACCTGAAGAGGTGGAAAGCCTTGGAGTATCGATATTTTCTTCTTTATTGTGGTCCATTTGTCTTGAAAGGTAACATAGAAAAAGAATATTATAATCACTTTCTCTTATTACACTGTTCTATTTTCATTTTAAGCAATGCTGCTTTATTCGGAAAGTATGGTTTTATTTGTAGAGAAACAATAAATGATTTTATAAGACTATCAGCAGACTTATATGACAAATATTTTATCACTTATAATGTGCATTCTTTATGTCACCTCACTGACGATGTTGAGAAACATGGTCCTTTAGAATCATTTAGTTGTTTTCTTTTCGAAAACTACTTAGGTCACTTAAAATCCAAGATACGTGGAAAATATATGCCCCTCCAGCAAATTTACAATCGCTTAAAAGAAATGGAAAACTGTAAGCGTTCGGCAACATCAAGTAGCGCATGTAAAAAGTATCAGCCGATCCTCGTCGAAGGTACTTCTAAGACCTGTTTCAAATGTCAAAAATTAAAATGTGACAATATGATCATATCTGTTTCAAGTCCTGACAATATAGTTCTGGTAAGAAACAAAATTGTAGTTATTGAAACAATTAATTGTGTTAATAACGTTTATAAGTGTATTGGTCACTTATTCCGGTATCTTGAAGATTTTTCTTCTAAACCCATAAAATCATCAAAATTAGGTATATATTTTGGAAAAAGTAAGGGCGATCAGTATATCTTTAATGTAGATGAAATTAATTCAAAATATATATCATTTCCATTCAAAAATGGATTTTATCTAAGTCCTGTTTTACACTTTACACAACAAGATTAGAACATGAAGTTAGTAATTGTATAGTATATTTTATATCTCATAATCCATTTTCTAATTAAATTGTTTGCTTGATTTTAAAAAGAACATAAAGTTTCTTCATTGTTTCTAATAAATACACACATAATTGACGCATAAAATTTTCTCTTTGAAAAACATTTTCTCATTTATGATTCTTCTATAGTATATTCACATTTCTACAAAAATCAGAAAATGTTGTCAAGAATCAAATAAGTCATCATTTAACACACTTATGTGTTAGTTTGCTGTTACACGTCTCTGTAAACAGTTGATGTGCGTGTGGTACCGATAATAAAATTTGATTGTTACATGTATAATATTTTTTAAATATTGCTTAGGTTTCCGATTTCATTTTTGTTTTTTCTGAAACCGATTTTGTTACAGTAATCAATAGATTACTCATGATCATAAGCCATAATTTTCCAATTTTATTTGCTATGTATGAGTAGGCTTAGAGATTAAATAACTTTATATGGCAAACATTTTTCTGATAGTAAAAAAAGTTTCCTGTATAATCCGATACATGTAATTTTGAAAGTCATTTTACATAGGTTAATTCAAGATGTACTGTGTGGTTGAATTCGAGGGGCATAAATGCGCCGTTGTTGCGCTCAATTGGCTCTCTAACAATAACACCGAGTGTTTTTGGCCGACTCCATGTAGTACAGATGCAGCCTATATAAAAAAGTTATGGAAATGGAAAATCCCAAAAGAATTGGAAAAAGTATAAAGTTATAAAATTTAAAAAAAGTTATGGTAAGTAGTTATTTTTATACTAGAGTGTAGTGCTTATCTATTTACCTACCTAGCTGATTACACTGAAGCAGAGTCATACCTACAAAAATAATTGACGAAAGCTCTTCTTCTGATGGAGTTGAAAAATCAGTTATAACTCACATGGATTTTAACGAATGCGCCATTGAAGCCTCCCAATCATTTATTTCCGAGAATAATGAAAATGACTGTGGTACACGAAAAACAACAAATTCTTCTGATAATGTGATGTAAGAAAGAATTCATTAAGAAAACAACTTAGTAACACTTGTTTTTTCAGAAACAATTTCAGTAGTAGTACTGATTTTAGTAATGATGACGAAGAAGAAGAAAGACGTCCTAGTAGAGTACACAGCACCCCAATCCCCTTCTGTATTTTCTGTTGCATCTGGATCAGCTAGAAGTGAGGTGTCATTATTAGAGACTATTTTACGTGACAGTTGTCCGCAGTACAAAATCAGCAAACAATTATACTAAATTCATTACTTCAAGCAAATCAATCTTGTTCTAATCAGACGTTGAACAAACCGGAGGACTTTCCTGTCTTGCCAATTAACTCGAAGCCAGAATATAAAGCTCTGGAAGAATTTTTAAAAGTTGAAGACAAATTTAATTATATGGTATGTACATCAATTACTTTATTATTAGGTAAGTCGTTTCCTCCAAATTTGAATTCAGGAAACTTGTCCTTTTTAGTACTGCTTTTAAAACGGTCGTTTTTATACCATATACCTATGATGAGTAAAATTTGTATTTGGGAGACGGAACGTTAACATAGCCTATAATACAAAATTACGAATGACAAAGAACACTTTTAATTCGAATGAAACACTACACATTTTCTTTAAGCGAAATTGCTCGTTTATGACACTTGGAGAAAAACATATTTGTTAATACTTATTAGTAGTACTTATGTATTACATATTTTGTAGGTTTTGTATGTCTAATCTAATAATTAATGGCGACGTAAATGTAAGTAAAACAAATGCTAAAATGTTGATTTCAGAATTAAGTGAAAATTAGGCATCCAACACCTACAGGGTTGGTGAATGAATTTCGATATTTCAATAAAGATATATGATCAATTTTATTAGTATGTTCTACTTTAAACAAATTATATATACTTACATATATTTATATTTGTACAGAAGTCTCGTCTGGCATGCATTGGAGGTACTGACGTTAGGAACGCTACCATGAACATGCTAAAATTTCTGATGTCTGATAAAATCGCAATGAAATTCAACTGGATTAGCCGGGACAACAAAAAAGGCCATTTAAAAACACAAAAATGTGTGAATGTTTAACGGGTAAGTACTCACATAAATGCTAATTATTTAAAAAAAACACGAACTTTATTAAAATTGCAAATCAAGTAAATTGGATATTTTAGAAGCAATTATGGTTGCGTATCGACAGAGAGAAGGATGGACTGAACGAAACATCCAGGACGCAATAAAAGACTGGTTGAAGCTAGCGAAGTACCGACACGATAACAAAGAAAAAAAGAGACGTCGAATGGAGTAACTCTCATCATTCAATTAAATACTATGTTTTTGTTGAAATTACTTTTGTTTGAATTAAATTTTTATTTAATACTTTATGATTTATTTTCAGAAATAATAAGTATAGCTGTAATATGACTATTATTTGCATTTATAATTAGAACAATGGAAATATTCTAGTTCTAGAATAAGTATTTGTAGGAATATCTTCAAATTAAAAAATTTAATGGCAAATATTCTGTTTAATTGAACGTTTCGTATAAACGTTAGTTAAAGATTTTAAAAATTTGTTTTTAAAAGTTTAACTTAATCGTTTAATTTTAAGATTTTTTAAACATTAATTAATAGTAATGTTATACGTTCAAAGAACAAAAATATGAACATAAATTAAACGTTTTACACGAACGTCAACTTTTAGTTTTTGAAACCGTTTTGTAACGTTTAATAAAAAGTTTAAACTTGGTATTTTTTAACGTTCATGTATAGTATGTCTTTAACGTTCAATAGAGGTATATTATGTTTGGAAAATTGACGTTCAGGCCGCGGACATTTTATGGAATATAAACGTATAAAATAAATCCTTGTTTGACGTAAAAATCTGTATGAAATTAAACGATTATTATACCATCTTGTGTTGCCTGGGTATTGTCTGAACAATATATCGAGTTTCGAGAATTTTCATTTGTCGAGTTGTATACAGATAGACTATATCACGAAAATAAATTAAAAAAATTTAAAAAGTACAACGTTTTTCAATACGTAATTTACTAACCTAATTTGTAATTTTAATAATACACACAGACGTACAAAATTTAAAAATATGTGTTTCCTTCTTCAGGCGTTGTAAATATAGAAAAAGTTTGTCATAATACTAACGATACAGTGTACATAGTCATATGTTAAAAGCTAATTAATAAATAAATTCGTTGCATTATCTTTTATTTATTTATTAATTAATTTTAAGATATGCTATATATACTGTATCGTTAGAATAGGACAAACTTTTCTATATCTACAACGCCTGAAAAAAGAAACATGTGTGAAAAAGCGTTTTATTTCTACCCCTGGCTCTCCTATAAGAAGGATCTAATCATTTCCTCAAAATAAAACGCCAGAAGAAAATACTCAGAATTCGCAGATATACTATTATAGCTCAATGGTTATCGACCTTATCTAGTAGTCGTGTGATTCTGATTGAAACCTACAGCACAGAAAAGTTTTTTGAGAAAAAAATAGAAGATACGTTGCTACATATTTTGACGAATTATACCCAAAAGTAAGATACGAGCTTTTCTTCTTTTCTTTAAGAGAAATCAAGATTAAAACCTTTGTTTTTTTTTAACTCTTATTAATTCTATCCAAAAATTTTCCTCAACTCACTACCACGTCTGATGATATTTTATAGAAAAAAATCCTCTTTTATTCCACAAAAGAGAAAGGATTATGAATCTCAGCAAACCAAAATAAAAACAGTAGTCTGCTTAATGCATTCTGAGAAAGGATCAAAGTTTTTATAAAAAAGAACCACTCCCAAAAAGAATGTTATCAAGTCACACAATAAAATTTACGAATTACTGGAGGAATTGACGAAAATAAAATGAAACATAATCGAATTATTTGAAATCAAACGAAGAAGAAAACGCCATTGCATTGAAATTAGGAAATACCCTACACCATTCAAACTGTGTACAATACGAAACAAGAATAACAAGTAATCCAGATAAATGTTCCTAATCAATCATATAAAGACAAAAAGTAGAAATTTCATTGCAATAAATGTAATGGTGCTTTAAGATATTGGATTAAAATTAAGAAATGGTACATCCCGTCCTCAACATTTCAATTTTAATAAGTTTAATGGTTTCAAAGCAATTGCTCCGTTATCAAGTGTTTAATTAATTACTTACACGACATTACAAATAATAGATAACGTGTTTAAACAGAAGCATGTTATACGACATAAAAATGTTATCAATTTTAAAAATTAATTGCAAAAATTCAGTCCAAGACGGAAGACATGTTACCTAGTCAGTCTAAGTAAGTAATTAATTAAATACTTGATAACGGAGCAATTGCTCTGAAACCATAGTAGTGTTAAAATTATCTTAATTGAAATATTGAGTACGGAGTATACCATTTCTTAACTCTAGAAATCTTATAGTATAAAGAAATATCCAAAGCCATCATAAAACAAAAAAACGACAAAAAAAAGTCATAGAAAAGAAGCATAATATTCCGACCTACCCTGTCAGAAATAATAGTCATAAATAACAAAACAGAAAAAAAGTAAGAAAAAAAAAAATTAAAGTAGGGGGGAGGTTGGGTAAAACAGGATGGTCTGGTAAAACAGGATACCCTGTTTTATTTCAAAACATGCAGTACGATCTAACGGATATGACGTTAAATGATAACTCTCGGTACCTACCGATGGCCAGCAAGTCATCTACCAACTCTAGTTTCACTTTTAGACGACGTAAGAGGTGGATGTGTCGAATTGTGAGGTTAAACTAAAATATTTAGCGTGCTTTCAAACGGTGATTTTTAGTTTACAGACAAAATTAATTGAAGGTGAGTAGATTTTGGGGATACTGTGTTTGTTTACTATAGTTATGTACATAGGTTCTAGGAATTTGCTTTGTTTGTTATTAAAATATAGTCACATGTCATAGCAATACACAGTTGTCAATGTCTTTTTCAAGCTAGAATTCCAATGGGAAAGTATACAAGAAAAACGCAAAAGGCAGTCTTGGGATGAGAACAGTATGCGTCAGGCTGTTGAGGAGGTACTGAAGGGAAGAATGGGGTATCTCAAAGCTTCTAAAGAATATGTGGTTTCTCGTACAACCATTGAAGCAAGGGTGAAGAAAATTAAACAGGGTGTTCTTAACAGAGAGGATTCAGCAAAAAGGACTAGGACGTCATAAACTTGTTTTTAGTGTAGTATTTTGTGTATGGAATCACGCCTCTTTGGTTTAACTCTCAATGTATTAAGATGTTTGGGATTTGAATTAGCAGAACGCAACGGCTTGCCTAATAGATTTAATAAGAGCAAGAAAAAGGCTGGTAAAGCATGGCTGTATGCTTTTCTCAATCGGCATCCGACTATTAAACTTCGATCTCCTGAGCCAACCTCACTAGCTAGGGCAATTGGTTTCAATAGGCCTTCCGTAAACAAATTTTTCTCGCTGATTACTCAAACGATGGAGAAACACAAAATACCCCTGAGCGTATTTATAACGTCGATGAAACAGGGATTATGACAGTACCAAAAAAACGGTCTAAGTGTTTATCATTGCGTGGAAAGCGACAAGTTGGCTGCTTGTCTTGGGCTGAACGTGGAGTTCTGGTTACAGTGGAGATCTGCATGAGTGCTAGTGATGCATTCATGCCACCGTTGTTCGTTTTCCCAAGAGCTAGGGCAAAGCCAGAACTGTTAGATGATGCCCTCTCTGGTAGTACAGCTCATTACCAGGGTGGATGCAAACGGAAATATTTTTGAGTTGATTCCATAAATTCATTGCTTTTTCCAACCCTTCTAAAGAAAATCCAGTTATTTTGCTTCTAGATGGCCATGCCATCCATACCAAGAATATAAAGCTAATTCATAGCTAGGGATAACGGTGTTGTGTTACTGTGCTTTCCACCGCATACAACACACCGTCTACAACCACTAGACGTAAGTTTTATGTCACCACTCAGTTCATATTACAGTTCAGAGGTCCAGAGATGGATGCAACAACATCCAGGCAGGCCTATTACTATTTCTCAAATAGGCAAACTTTCTGGAAATGCTTTTATGAAAGCCGCTAGCGTTCAAACCGCAGTTAGCGGATTTAGAAAAACGGGGATACATCCACTAAATACAGAGATCTTCCCAGACAGTGTTAACATCGACACCATATAAAGAGGAACTAGAAGAATCAATTTCTAAAAGACTTCCTACAAAGAAGCCAAAATTAAACTTAGGAGATACTGAAAAACAGCCCATATAGCCAAACTAAATAAAAAAGGCAAAATAAATGACAATGGGATGACGACTAGAAAAGACGTAACAGTAAATAACGCAAATAAGAAAGACAGTAACAGTGCAAAAGAAACGAGCGTAAGAGACAAAAACAAAATGATACCAAGGGTCAAAAAATATAAAAAGAAGGAAGTTGAGAGAGAAAGTGATGATTCAAGTTCAGAAGATGACTGCGAAGAAGCAGCTTGTGTATTTTGCAGCGAACTGATTCCAATTCTAAGGCAGAAGAAGGTTGAATAAGGTGTCAACATTGCGAAGGCTGGGCCCATGAAGCTTGTGCGGGAGTGGGGGAAGACGAAGTCTTTACCTGTGACTTCTGTCTGTAACATATTTAAATATTTTTTTTGTTAACCTTTCCTTTTATATTATTAAGAATAATAATAACTTTTCTTTATTTGCCATGTTGTGTCTTATTTGCTGGGGACTAAACGTTATGGGAACTATACAAGCTTAAGTATCTCGTTTTATCCGACTAGGTGGATAAAACGGGATACTGCTGCTTTTTATTATACATTTTTTTGTCGTGTGGGTTTTGTTTTTTTCATAAAAAATGGTATCAATCAAAGTCAATTAATAACTGAAACTGGAGCCAAAAATAGTCCCCAGCATTGCCTTATTCAAGAAGTTATGAGACCTAGAACACTAAGTATCCGTTTTACCCAACTTTCCCCTACAACAATTTATACAAGTCTCAAAAACCTACATTTAAACAAAGAGAAGCTAAAATATAAAATAAGAACATAAATTCAGAGGATATACCCTAAATACAACAAAAAACACAAAACTCAAAGCGAAACTATAAGGGCGTCGTAAACACTATTTAACAAATGACTGGAGACGGGAGAAATACACTGTGTCCAAGATAGAATGAACAGCATGGGGATCTTGAAAACGTAGAAGATACAAGGTTGCTCAAAATTGCAAAAAATTGGGTAATTTAGAGCATTTTTACATGGTGTATTGAAAGTTTAATAATATTAACCGTTTTCGAGATTTTACAAAAAAATCATTTTTTTGTATTTTTATTTTTCGTATTTTGTGCTTATTTTAAAAATAACTTTTCATTGACACTTTAGAGCTTAAGAAAATGGTATTTCCAATTTCATTTCATGCTGTTCATTCGTGTCTTTGACACAGTGTATAAGTACAGGACTGGTAAGAAGCTATTAACTATACTACTAGAAAAGAACCCAAATATCCTCTAAACTATTTATAATTAGTCTTGAGAACATTTTCAAAGGATTAAATTACAAAAAGGGCATAAACGGAAAACATTTAACTCAGACGACACTATTCACCACAGATAAAGTTCAATTCGAATCTACGTTGAATCAACTAACTGAAGCCTGCAAGAAAATAAGACTGCAGATAGACACAACTAAAATAAAATAATGACCAACATTGAAGACCACGGAGACATAGAACTGGAAAATAATGTTGTAGAACAAGTAGAAGAATACGTATATTTGTCCAATTGTTGTCCAAGACAAAACAAGATGGAGTAAACTACGAAGACCTACATCTGTAATAGGACTGAAGATGTCTAATAAAAAAAATTAACATTTCTAATAATCAAATAGTACATTATACACCACGGTAGAGAAGAGTTTTTCTTAGCTGAGCAGTATTATTGCGAAATCAATAATGGTGAAATAATAAAATTTTCAAGTACTCTTATAATACACCCAAACTTTATTGTTTGCCACACATTTTGATTATTGTATATTTTATAGATTGGTTGTCCAAACTTAATATCTACTTTTAAAACCGCTCATGGACTACTATTCAATTTAAAGTAATATTTTAACTTTTCACTGTTATGAACCTTTCAAAATAATAATCTTCTTTAAATTTTAATATATTCACAATTGTATTAGCTGGAACGATGGAACAAGAGCTGGACCTCGGTATCTCAAGTAAACCATATACAAAAACTGTTAGTATACAGGGTTTATCCTAAATTAAATAAACACAAAAAAAAGAAAAACAATTTGTATTCCTTCAGAGTAGAAGTAATAGAACCGATATGCCCATTCCTTGAACTTGATTCAACTCCTTGGGTTCTTGAGTAGGTAGTATCTCGCTTTTGTTTTCTTGAGTGTACCGCAAAAAAACTATTTTGAGTAAAACGAATAAAGTAATGGTTCAAATAATCAGTCATACAAAATCAAAATTGTTTAAATTATCATAATTAATAATGTAAAATGTTTGTAATTTATTCAGTTTGCCCAATTAAACTGATTGTTTAGATTTTTAGCTCACGCACACACGATAACTATTTGAAACCAACTCTTTCAATCAGGAAACTTTCGGAATTCAATAATGTTTAAAAGTGCTTTAGAAAAATATGTTTAAAACTGAATTGCATGGATATAAATTTTTGGTACTTCACAATCGCCCGATTGAAAGGTACGAGTAATTTTTGAATTCTAGCTTATTTAAATGCTCGTATTAATCGATTTTATAACATATCATTTGTTGTTAAATTTGGTGCGACAATATGATATCATTGGGTAGTGAGACATTTTTTACATACATTTTTTAAACCTCAATCGTGATTATGTATATTTTTGATCATCACTGAAGGATTGTAAGTTGTGAAAAATGTTCACGAGATTGGTTTTGGCAATTTAATGAGACTACCTCAACTAATTGATAACTTTTTTCTTTTACTTTATCTATAGAATCTATTTTGCTCTATCTCTATTCAAATCGTCTATGCTCATATTAGAACACCTTGTGCAGAGTGAAATAGGAAATTTTGCAACCAAGTAATCCAAATGATTACAGATAATCAACTTCCCGCTTGAAGGGTAAATTCATTGATGATCAGTAATCTGAAACTTGAAAATATCTTAGAATGCCAGATAAATGTAAGTTCTGTAAAAATATCATACTATGTTAGCAGTTATTTTGCCCTGCCCTTTTAAATTCCATTTCGAATATCGGAAAAATTTACTCGATTTTGCTCCTTCCCAAAGTTACATATGAATCAAGCTTTTTGTGAATACCATCCTATG
Source organism: Abscondita cerata (assembly GCA_030710515.1). Classification (NCBI taxonomy): domain Eukaryota; kingdom Metazoa; phylum Arthropoda; class Insecta; order Coleoptera; family Lampyridae; genus Abscondita; species Abscondita cerata. The sequence continues at coordinate 50,581 of JALBCR010000646.1, forward strand.
TCTAATTGGTAAAGTAAAAATTCTTGAAGGAATTGTGTATTCTAAAATTTTATTATATTATACTTGGAGGCTTATAAGTTATTGAATCCTTTCAGACGGCAGACCTTTGCTAAGTATATATAAGTATATTTTCAAATAGTGCTATATATTCCCTTCAAAATATAGACTAGTTGCATAAGCTGCATTGTAATATTATCTGGAAACATGGTTCCACATGTATTCGTTATTAATTTTGTCTCTTTACTAATATAACTCGTGAGATGAATATAGTTTATAAGAGCGAAGAGATTTATTTGTTTGTTGCCTTTCAATTTTTCTTTTATATTTGTTCCCGGAATTTAAAGGTCTTCTGTAATATCCATTTCCAACATCTATCTTCCATGCATTTCTGGAAGTTTTTGGTCTGTAATGCGTTTCTCAGTTCAGTTTAATGCTAATTTCGATGAGTGGTTGTGTAAATGTATTATTTTATTATTATTATTTCTATAGTTTTTTGTATAGGCACTAAACTTTATAAAAAAATTAAAAGTACAGTAGACTCACGATACTGTGAACACAAAAAAGTTTGTGCTTGTTCACAAAAACGAGATTGTTCAGATTGTTCATATTATTGAGGATGAAACTAAAATTTAATATGGTTCAAACTTTTGAAACATCGGTACTATTTACAGCTTTTATTTATTTTTTGTAAAATCATGTACATTACATAGTTCACTAAATTCATTAGTGTTATGTATATTGTATCTACACTCATTATTTTAAATATGATGTAATTTTAATTTGAACTTTCTTGGTAGAAATTTTCGCCAAAACAGCTTTCTTCTCTATGTTTTTTAGGCTTAAAATGTCACTAACGCCCACTTCATTTTGCCGGTGCCCATTGTGAAACTATTTGTATTGCTTGAAGAGCTTCGGTATGTGTAATCTTTTTGCTGCGCATCGAGAAGTTCACAGTCACTGTCTTCTGAAATGTCACTAACCAAATCAGGAAAATTTTTAACAATATCCTCAAACCATTTCTCGATATCATTATTGCCTAGATAAAAACACATACAGAATTCATTTAGTTAAGTCTGGCTAACTGTTCCTCAAACATGTTTTCCCCCAATATCTGATGCCAACACTTTGAAATAACCGGAGGTTCTAATTGTCTCCAAGCAGCACATAAGTGTAAAACAGCATCTCTCAATGTAAGTGTTCTGATTGCATCTGCAATTACTTCACCTTTGGTTGGATAAGTGGTGTTAGATTTGGTGCCATAAACAATACAAATATGGCTCCGTCACGAGTTTTTAGTTCCTCGACTGGTGGATGTGAAGGGGCGTTGTCTAAAAGTAGTACGGCTTTCTTAGAATAATTGTTTCTTTTTCATGAATTGTTTAACCTACGATAATTTTTATAAACTGTGTATTCAGACATTGTATGTATGTACAGGGTGGAGTCAGTTTAGTGTTCCCTGTGGGGGTTTCGGCCACTTCCCGAGATTTTACAGGAAAAGTAACTAAAGGGTGTCGAGCTCGAAATTTGGGAAAATTTGAATGCTGCAAACCGCATCCCGCTATATCTTCAAATAAAAAAGATACAGGGCGTTTTTCACATTTGGTCCAAAACGAAAACTGCTCATAACTTTATTATTTATAAAAATTTTTGAAATCTGTTTGTGCATTATACAAGCACTTTTAAAATACAAAACCAGTGGCGTAGTCAGATATATTCCAAAATAATTTTATTGCTTATTTATCAAATTTAATTTTTTACACGGAAGCCATATGTAATTTGTTTGTCATTAGATTTCTTATTTTTCGTAGATTAAAAAATGTAGCATACGTCTTGGTTTTGTTAAAAAAATTTAGTAAAAACAATTTTTTTATAAACAAAATTTTTAAGGTGCAGGAAGGTATATATATTTTTATTTTCTTTTTAATTTCAATTGTAATACTTCCATAATATATACAGGGTGTCTCAAAATTGACGCCCGTCCTTTCAGAATATGAATCGGGGGGCTAAAACGAATTAAAACGTAAGAATAAAAAAATTGCGTTATGTCCATGGTTACAGAGTTATTGACGAAAAACAAAGATCTAACATTCAATGTTTACACTTTATTAAAAACGAAGTCAGCTAAAAACAAATGAGTAGCATAGAATGCTATGGTAATGTTAAATGTTAATTATTAGTTCTGTCAACTTTTGTCATAATAAGTATAAGTATAATTTCATACGGTTATTTGTTTTAAAAATGCAACGTCATTATTCCAATCGAGAATATGTTGATATGTTAAAAGTATTAGGTGCGCATAATGATAATGCCAGTGCTGCAGCTAGAGCATATACCGTAAAATTCCCAAATCGACGGCACCCTGATGCAAAAACTATACGACGGGTTGAACAAAGATTACTGGAAACAGGTAATTTAAATCCCAGATTAAATAAGGGAGGACGCCATTCTACGCTCAACGTCGTCCAAGAAGAGCAAATTTTTGATTTTGTTGAAGCGGAACCAAATACAAGTCTTCGAGTTACATCGAGACAAACGCATTTCCAAAAAGATACCATTCATAGATTATTAAGAAGGAATGGCTTATATCCATTTAGGCCTCAACAAGTTTAAGTTTTACATGAAGGAGATAGGGAGCTTCGATTAATTTTTGTAGATGGTTATTGGATAACGTAAACAATGATCCACATTTTATAGAAAATATTATGTTTACTGATGAGTGTACATTTACCCAGACAGGGATTATAAATACTCATAATTTGCACGAATGGAGAGATGAAAACCCTTATTTAATACGTAAAAGATGTCACCAAAGACGATGGTCAGTAAACATTTGGGCTGGATTATTAAATAATAATGTAATCGGCCCAAATATGTTACCTAACCGACTTAATTCAGCATCGTATTTTCATTTTTTAAACGACAATTTACCACTGCCATTGCTCGATCAAGTCCCATTAGCAACTAGATTGAATTGTTGGTTCCAACATGATGGTGCTCCTGCACATTATGGTAGACAAGTGAGAGCATTACTAAATCAAACATTCCCCGACTGTTGGATTGGAAGAGGTGGACCCGTACTATGGCCTCCTAGATCTCCAGATCTAAATCCATTAGATTTTTCTTCTGGGGATTCTTGAAAGAAAAGATTTACTTTGAACCTGTTGAGAGTGCGGAAGATGTAGTAGCTCGTATTTACGCTGCTGTGACATTTATAGACAAAAACATGCTACAGAGGGTTCGTGATTCAATGATAAATTGTGCAAATATTTGCATTGAAGTAGGAGGCGATTTGTTTGAACACCTTTTATAAATTAATTTCTTGTTTTGTAACAAATATTCGTTTTTAATAAAGTTTAAACATTGTATGTTAGATCTTTGTTTTTTGTCAATAACTCTGTAACCATGGACATAACGCAGTTTTTTATTCTAACGTTTTAATTCGTTTTAGCCCCCGATTCATATTCTGAAAGGACGGGCGTCAATTTTGAGACACCCTATATATATATATTTTTTTTTTTGTTCTATAAAGCCAACGCCTGTATCCTAAAAATTTTTTTACAAAAAATTGTTCTTACTAATTTTTCTCAAACAAAACCATTACATATGCTACATTTTTAATCTACTAATGACACACAAATTACACATGGCACCTATATAAAAAAAAATTAAATTTGATAAATAAGCAATACAAATTATTTTGAGAACAATTCTGAATACGCCACTGGTTTAGTATTTAAAAAGTGCCTGTATAATGCGCAAGCAGATTTCAAACATTTTTATAAATAAAAAGTTATAAGCAGTTTTTGTTTTGGACCAAATCTGAAAACGCCCTGTATCTTTTTATTTGAAGATATAGCGGGATGAAGTTTGCGGCATTTAAATTTTCTCAAAATTTGAGCTCGACACCCTTTAGTTATTTTACCTGTAAAATCTTGGGAAGTGGCCGAAACCCCTAAGGAACACTAAACTGACTCACCCTATTACATAGTATACCAATTTTTAAAAATTTCTTTTGTTATCCAAGCAGTTTTGTTGTTTTTGTAAACAAGCGGATTATTAAAATTCTTAAGTGTTTTAGGTGACTCTGCTGATAATTAAAGGAGTTAGTTTATGCGAACCAGTTGAATTGAAATTAAAAAAAAATTAAAAATTAAAACAGTTATTCATTGTTTTGCTACTTTCAGGTCTGGTGCGGTGTTTTCTGACAGGGAAACATAAGTTTTGTCTGGAAGCTTCCAGTACAATCCCGTTTCATCCACATTGTATAGTTGATGTTTGTTCAAGTCAAATTCAGCCACCCATCGGTTGCATTGAATTTTCCAGCATTATTTAAGCGTCTATGTAAATTTAAGGCCATTTGTTTCAGCAAATCACATGTAATGGGTACATTCCTTTGTCGTTATTGAATAAACCATCTATTCAATTCACTTTCCATTGTGGGATTTTCAGAATTCCTTTAAGTGCACTTTTGAACTTTGCTTGGCTTAAAGCTTTGACTAACAACTGCTAAAATTTTCTTTTTGTTAATTTTTTATGGAACATAAAGTTTGCAACTTTTATTTTTAGACAACGCTGTAACACGCATATCATTATTATGCTCTTCTGTGATTTTAGATTTATCAAACAAAGTTAAACACTTTTTTTTATTCTTTGCCATTATGGCACTAAAATATCTGTACACGACTGAGTTCAAATTGAAAATAAGCAAATATGGATGGTATGAAGTGTTCATATTTGCATCTAAGCCAGTTTTAACAAGTTAACAAGGCACGTTTATATAGTGTTCACATTATTGAAGGTTTTCACTATTCACATTACAGAGTAGTTAATAACCGCATTTCTTGGTTCATGTTACTGAGTAGTTCATATTTCCAAGTATTCTTACTATCGCGAGTCTACTGTACTATTTTCCTTAAAAAACATCACGACTTTTATACAATAGAAAGTATGACTCGATTTAAAGTTTGAAAAAGATATTTTTTAGAATGTTATGGAGTGCAATAATTTTGTTGACTACAACAATGTCCATGATTCTTGTTTACCTTGCATTAGTAAGCCAAAACAATAACTACGTAATACTAGTCACTGATTCCATAAATGTGCCAATATGGTTCTATCAATTTCCAGCGATAACACTATGTCATTTAAACCAAATATCAAAGAAGAGTCTATCAACGATCATTCAAAATTTGTGAGTACTACTTAATTAATTATATCACAAATAAATGAAACTTTTAAAGCAAAACTAAAGAAAATATGTCGGAAGAAGTTCTTACACAATTGTTTAAAAGTATAATCAACATACATCCGTTTTATAATGGAAAATACTCTATTGACGATTTAAATTTATTGCAAGAAATTCTAGAATATAATAATGAAACGGTTGAAAACGTGATTGAAAAATCGGACCTACTTGTAACGAAGAACTACATTATTGTTATTGGAAAGACGAGCAAAAAGCGTGCAACGTACTTTTAAACCAATTAAGACTTCGTTTGGAATTTGTTGTACCTTTAATATGATTGCATATAAACACCAAAAGTAAGTGCTAATATTAGTAATTTTAAAATATGTTATACGTAATAAAATCAAAACAATAACAAATGAACAAAAACTCGAATAACTTTTTTGTCAAATTTTGACGTATAAATAAGTGACACTTTTCACTTGTCCGAATGTCTTATGATAAACTGAACCAAACAAAAACAGTAATTTTGTTTACCATGGCTATTCCTTATTTAAAATTTTTTTGTTATAACAGAATGGTTACCGATAAAGGCTTCCAAGATGTCGAGTACGTCTGTGCTGATTTAGCACAGAGGACACTACTAATAGATGCGGGTCATGCACGTAGGTCTTACTGGTAGTGATTTGAGTTTAGAGCTCCCACTGTTGATCTATTTCGAGAGTTTCCAAAATTCTAATTGATATGCAGCATCATTCATTCTTGTCCGGAAAATTTTAGCTAAAAAATGTTTATAAATTCTTTCGTTTTTGGTATCTTAATCAATTTTATCTAAAACCAAAGTAAGGTTTTTAGAATTTTGCAAACTAGCAGAAACTCTGTAATTTCAAAGAAACCTCCTTTCATCATGTTTTGTTACGTGATTATAAACTTTATTTGTCAGAATTAGAAAAGTACTATTTTGATTACATTTTATGTCTTGGTTTTTAACGGAATTACATAAACAGAAATTAGTTGTTAGGGAGCTGATCTATATATTTTCGACATTATTTCTGTAAGTACAAGGAGGGGTACATAAAAATATTAAACATGTTTTCAGTTCGCAACACAAACGTCAACCGAAACGTAACATCAAACAAGGAAACGTTTGCATTATGTCACGACTTATGTAACAGTGTTTGTTGATTTTTTTTCTAAAACGCATCGTTTTGTTTAGATAATAATGTTGATTGACCTTACAGAAACAATACATATGACAAAAACTTAAAACCTAAGAGAGTATCATCTTGTGGTATACTATCGGGGTTACGCGTCACAAGAAAAATTGAAGTTAATGATTCGTTTGCTCCAATAATACCCTCATATGGTGTATTGGTAAGATTTAAAAACAGTATAAGATGTATGGTGTAACGATTTTAATGTTGTTTCAGATTTTAATCCATAATTCTTACGAAATGCCAAGTAAAAGTGATTTAATGTTACTGCAATTTTCACAAACTGTAAGGCAGATAAGCGTGACTCCTTCTTTTACGACAATGAATAAGGAAGTTAGGAACGCACTTTAAAGATAATAAGAAATGTTTGTTTAAGACAAACAAAAATGAAGATATTTAAACAATACACTTTTCGAAATTGTATTTACGAATGTGAAATTAAAAAAATTATTGATATCTGTCTGTGTATTCCGTTTCATGTTAAACATATAAACGGTAAATATTTTTAAAAATATTATGAATAAAGAAATGTGCTATCTATTATTTTATGTTGTGTTGTAGATAAATTCACTTCGGAACGTACTTGTAATTTACGTGACGTCCCTTGTATGAAAAGTAAGTAGCTATCAGTACTACAATTTTTATAGTACACAGTAATGCAAAGCTCTAATTCGTAGGGTCTGCTTATGCTAATTGTACATGCCAGGAAATTGCGAATATTATAGGTACACACTTTCTTATTCTACTGGATCTTTTTCTGGAAAACATTACCACTATAACGTGTAAGTATGTACTTACTGTCAGATTTTGCAACAAAACATTTACTGATGTACTTAAAGTAATTCTGATGTTACTTTATTGGAAGTTTCGTTCACGGATTTATCATCATTACGCCAACATATGTATTTTCTTCTACGTGGAGTTCTGCGTTTTGTAAGATAATTGGGTTTAGATCCTAACCATTTAAAATTGATCTTTTTAGCATCATCTGGAGGAATTTTAAGTTTATTTACCGGTTTTAGTTTTAAAAGCAGTATTGGAAATAATTTACTTGATGATTATCCATTTAGGAAAAGAGATTATTTTGCAACAACATAATCCAATCGATTATAGAAATTGAAAAATTGTTTCCGCACATCATCACTAGTGTGTTTGAATAATAACCCGCACAGTGAGATTTCATAAAAAGAAATTGTATATTTTTATTGGTATGCAACAAAGTACAAATAAACACATTCTAATTATTTGGTTGCATTTAATATTAAAGCAGTACATCCTGGCAGCGTGAACAAATAATTGTATAACAGGAAAAGGCAGACCTGTGAAATGAAAAGTAGAAACTGAAAGAACACATGTACTACGAGGATCTTTGATTGTAGCTTTCCAACTCAGTTGGGCCTTCTCTAGGAGCGTTCGGAAGGAATCCATCTCATTTACAACCCCTGTTCCTTATTAATGGCCGAACACACACCAATGCTTACAGTTGCCTTGAGAAAGGTCGCGCCCTCATCGAAAAATTAAGTAGGTAATAACTGCAAACGTCAAAAGTTTCCCTATTATTTCGTTTACATAATTTTGAATTATTTTCTTTTTATTACTTTGCAATTCCATATTGCTTTAATTATTTTGGTAGATGTGCCTGCACATGGTTATGAAGCTTCGGATACAAATGTTGCGAATGGTTATTATTTTTTTTTGCCCAATTTGGGTTTAATACTTTAAAATCTCCATGATTACTATTTAACTTTGCGTTCCTGAAATAAATAATGTGCATTTTCATGTAGGAATAAGCCAAATATTAGATCTTACCTATAACGTGGAAGCTACGGTGTGAGTCGGCATACATTGGTGTTGGGTGATGAATTGGACATCAGTCAGTGGGTGAGTGCTTTGGGGGAACTCAGTGTCTGTTGCTGGGTCTTGTTTATCCTTGAAAAATTAAGAAAATAACTTTTCACAGACTTTATGTGTTCAAAAAAAAAAAAATTTAATTAGTTGAAGGAATTTTTGAGATAACATTTCCTAAATGAATTAAGGGCCTGAGAATCATATAAAAGGTTCAAATATCTCGAATTAACAAAAAAATTAAATAAAAAACAAATATGATTACAAATACGGGTTACGTCACGAAAATATGGATTTTTAATTGAGAATATATCGTAAACTATTTTTTGTATACAATTTTCTGATCTTTCTGATGTCAATAATTGCGTACTTAAATAATAAAATAAAACTAGTTACGCAATAAAAATGCTAAACAGTTATAATTTTAATCATACACTTATTTAAGAATAGTGAACAAGAATAAATAATATACAATTAAATTAAAAAAGTGAAATCGTCGATAAAGTAAACAATTCTGAAAGTTAATTAAAATTTATTAATTAAATTTATAAATGGGAATGAACTTACCTATTGAAGATTCATTACAACAACACCTGGAAACACATTATTAAGGGAATCACGTTATGTTTTAAAGATGTTAGTGAATCGTTGTATTTAGTTTATAAGAAACTTTAGTTTAAAACTTGTACAATTTGTAACCGCACTTAATTTGATGGTAAACCACGGTTTGCGCAATATAAATTAGTAAATTTTCATGGTACTAATATTACAAATCGTAATTTTTTTATTTGTTCGTATGGCAATTAGTCATATTTGTTAAAATTTCAGCTTATGGAAATTATATTTAATGTTTGTTATGGATTCCTATCTTTGTTTTATTTATTAGAGGTCAAATCAATAGAAAAATATTTAAAGTGATAATTATTTGAAACATATTTCATTAGAAGGCATATTATTACAAAATAAAGTAATCATCAGATTATTATTGGCTCCCGTAACCGTGGGGCAGTTTTCAAATAAACATTATAATAATTCCATTATAAATTTTGGCTAGTCAATGTGTGACTTTGAGCATTTTGTTAAAACAAATAATAATTTCAATATTTCATTTGCATTTTATATTGCTACTTATTTTTTTTCGTTTTTTATTCACCTCAAATTTATTTGTTTCTTTGCTTTTGCTTTATTGATCTTCTTATACAGGGTGAATCACCACCAAGGGATGGAGGTTTATAGCGAAGCAGTAAAGTTTTATAGTTTGGTCATTTTAGTAACGTACACGTTGAAATATATTATACAATATGTCGCAAAGAAGTGTGGGACATCAAAGTTATATTTTTCTTATGGGACATCATGTATATTATTGCGTTTTTGATTGTCCGTAAAAAATAAGGTATACTTTTATAAATGTTCCCTACACCTAAATACAGAGTATTCCGACTTACCTCTACTTTCGAAGTATTAAAAGTCTTTATCTTCTAATCCAACAGATCATAACAAATTACTCTTACGTCTAAATAGTTGGATATTAGCTAAATGTATTCCATTTTACAGGTTAGTTATGAGATCATTCGAATATACAGTGTGTCCAAGATATGGATGAACAGCTGGGGATCTCGGAAACCGTGAGATACAGAGTCAGTTGGGTTAAAAAAGTTGCCCACTCGGGGGGTTAACAATTTGCTGTTGACAAAGTCGCTGAGTTCGGCACTTCGGGAGATATTCAAAAACCGAAATTGTGCAATTTCGTTTTCATTATATTCTGAAGTTATTCGAGACTTTGTCATTGCCATTCTTTCTGCTCTACAAAATGGAGTTTACGAATTTTAGTACAACGTTTCGTTTCGAAGAAACCATCATCAACTTTATTTTCTTATAGCACTTAAAAAAGTACACTCCGTATAAGAAAGCATTTTTCATTACGACGTCAGCGATTTCTCAATAAAATGACCAATAACCATATTGTGTAGTATTGCTGAATTTGTAATGAAAATGCTTTCTTATACAGAGTGTACTTTTTTAAGTGCATAAGAAAATAAAGATTGATAATGGCTTTCATCGAAACGTTCTAGTGAAAATTCGTAAACACCAGCTTGTAGGGCAGAAAGAGAGGCAAAAAGTGCATTCAGTTTTCTGGTAACTTTTCGATTAACTTCAGAATATGAAACGAAACGGCAGAATTTCGGTTTTTTTTCGAATATCTCCGAAAGTAAGCCAAACTGGAACGAGTTTCTCAACAGCAAAATGTCGACCCCTGGAGTGGGTAACTTTTCCCAAATTTAACCGACTCTGTATCTCTCACGGTTTCCGAGATCCCCATGCTGTTCATACTTATCTTGGACACACTGTATAATATGAGGTACTTATTTTAAATGGGACATCGTTAACAAAGAAGTCCTCTTTGGAATAGTATAAGGGTGTCCGTTTTTGCGCTGCTTGAACAATGATGTCTACTTGCAAAACTGTTATAAACTTTAGTATCGGCGACTTAAGTCCTCAAATAAAAAAATTAAAATAGGTAGTAAAGCACTTTAACATTTTCTTTCGCTAGATGATAAAATCCACTAGAAAAAATTCGCTTGGAAAGAGCAGTTACCATCGATGACGTATCCACTTTGGACGTTGAATGAACGGTCAAGGGCGCACAAATGATATTTGTTTTCTTGAAACGTTGAGGTATAATAAAAAACAAAGAAGCTTGGTAATCTGCAATATGCATTATTTATCACATTTAGCAAGTTAGTTGAGAGAAAAATGTGCGGTATCAGATATATGATACCTATTAAACAAATAGATCTTTAGAAATAAAAAATAATTGACAAAAGTAAAGCAGATAACTAGAACTTCCATATTTAAAATTAATTTATAAAATGATGAAACTATTTTTAAAAATCTTAATGCTGGTTCTAGATAAGGTAAAGGAAAAAGTAAGCATAGACAGGTCAAAAAAGGTTTTTATACAGAAAAATAATAACATTTAAGTAAAGAGACAGAACAAAAAGGGATTTGAAAGCAAACTATCCAGAAAAAGGAAATAATTAGTGATATACCTACTAGTTGCTATGAAAATTCGTAGAAGGACAATGATAATGTTGTAAAAGCAGATCCATCGGAGAATTCACCTCCAGAATGCGTCACTGAATTATTATTTAAATGTGATATTATGTCCTGAAATTACAAATTACATTAAACTTTTAATGAATAAAATATTTTTGTAAATTTTCTAAGGTGTTCCAGGAAAATAAAAAAAACAAATTTGTAGGGTTCGATGCTAAGATAAAGTTGACGTACTTTTTCATAGTATAAAATAATTTTGATAAACGTTGTTAATGTAAGAGTAGTGTACACATTTTGACTAGCGAATTATCCCTCCGATTTTCTTTTGCGTTTTTGTTATTCTACATTTACGTTTCCATGTTTTCATCGAAACTTCTTGTTTATGATATCGACTAATTTCTTGTTATTCTCTTTCATTTTGTTTTTAATATCAAATTTCAAAGTCTTCATACTTTGGAGGTTAGTTTGGCTTTTAGTTGTACGAGGCTCTATCTATAGACACTTCTCTCTTTTAGAGAGTCACAACTGTTTGTGCATGTTTGTATTTTTATTTTCTAGTAGAAAAATCAGTTTTCATACCATTTTACGTAAAAGAGGTATTCTTGTCAAAAGTCGCTGCAAGCAACTGTTCTCGAGATATTTTGATTCAAAGAAATCAATGTATTAAATCTTCTTGTCGAAAAGAAAGAGTATTTAGTAATGTTTTCATGTTGATAAGAAAATTAAAATTTAAAAATTATTTAGGAAAAACAAAAATGAAAATAAATCTTTAACACCCTGCATCTTAATAATAAAAACATAGTAAACTAATGGTTATACGAACTTTTTTTCCTTAAGTAAAAATAACTAGGAATCCTGTAAAATATTGGAGACTTATTAAATAAGACCCTTATAATAAAAAAAAGCTCGTTACAAAAGAAATCTACAGGATTTTATTACAACCTCTACCAAATAAACAAAGTTTATACGGTTATACGAGATTAAGATTACTGAAATAGTAAAAATTAAATTAATCACGTGATTACTAATTTTTATTAAAAACCGCTTTATCTAATTAAATGTTTTCTGCTTTCATACATATCAAAATGGAACGTGTGTGTATTACAAAATCTTAAGCTTGCGCGTCTTTCAATAATAGCTTAAATTTACGCACAAAATGTCAATTAACTGAATTCAAAATTCGCACAAAAATTAATATGCACGTAATTACCAAAACACTTCGCGAAAGTTTATAATTTACAACAGAGGTTCAAAACCCTTTTTCATTTCGGTTTTGTTCATATAGTTACTTAATTTGACGGTGAACCCGAGCATGTTGAGATGAACCAAAGATTGTTGTGGCAGATCGTGAAATGATGGAAACGAAGACGAAAAGTTGTATCAAAATAATTCTTTTTAATAACACCAGAAACTGACATGTCAATACAAAAAATATCCCTAGACTTGCAAAACGGAGAAAAACACCCCTAACTAATTTCAAATTCGAAACTTATTTATTGCCAGTCCATTACGTGCGTTACACATGTAACTAAAATCTACGAGAGCTGAACGTAGACTGCGGAAAAACGGCAATTATAGCACATTTATGTTTCCTTGTGTACGTACGGCTTATAGAACTTACTAGATAAGGATATTTCAACTACACCAAGAAAATAAAATCGAAAAGATGAAAGAGCAAAAACTTAGTGTATTTCAAGGTAAAGTCGACGACCTGAACACGAAATTAAGGAAACTACATCTATGCATTACAATACCAAGCGAAAAACAAATTTTCTGTGGGAATGAATTTTCAACGTAATATTTCACGATTATTTTAAAAGAAAAAATTTCAACTAAGGTTACACAATAATACAGAATGTGATACAAAGGTGAGCTATGGTTGTGTTTTTAACGACTTTTAATTCTCTCAGCTGTTTTGGATCTCTACTTGTCAAAAGGATCACTCATCAATGTAGATACAATTTTTTAATTTGTTTACGTCCATTGACCAGCAACATAAGTTCACGTTGCTTAATTGGCCAAAAATTCAGATTGTTTCTAAAAATTAGACGAAGAAAATCCAGAAATTGTAAGCAAAAAAGGTAGGGATATACTTTTCTGGATCGGAAAGAATAGTAATCAGTGATTTTTGTGACTTATGTTTCTCTATAATTTGCAAGGTCTTGTTCCAATAATAAAGTGTTTGTTTTGAATGACCAAAAAACATGAAAAAAATTACATTACTAAAAATGTTGGCTTCTATACAATAGGTGCAAAAGGTCATTCAAGATTTATCACGCAGATAAATTGAAATTAAAAATTTATATTGTAAAACTGGAGGATTTTCTGAAATCCTCCTCATGATCGAAGAAAGTTGGCATGGGTAAAGTTAAAATGAATCCACGAGGTTCAAAATGATCCTTGAACTTCGAGGTGTGTAGATTCGAAGTGGATAAGGTTAGAGCGGCCTTAATCGTTTAAAGAACGGATTGTCTAATGAGGATCATTCACCAGAGTTCAAGTACCCACTCATTTTACCAAAAAAGGCTCTAGTTGAACACCTTATTAATTATCTGCATAAAATGACTCTACGATGGTGGCGAATAAATAAATAAAGAACATGATTGTAAAAAAGTGTAATTGATCAATGCATGAAATTCCATCGGCACCTGTGAAACCAACTCTAGCATTACTGGGTGGTGTTAGTAGAGGATTGATTTCTTAAATACTGATTTATTTGTTCTGACTAGATTTATTAATACAGTAGGATGTTCTTGAGTTATCTTAACCTTAATACTGCCACAAATTTCGTGAGAACCGTTATTTAATGAAAAAAGATTACAGAGAAAAAAATAGCCATTGTAGTTGAATAAAGAAGATTAAATAGACCTTTCGACCACCATCAACACCTTCCCAAAAATTGACTATCATTCTCGAAGATTGGTATGTTTAGGTTTTTGGTGATTCAAGTTTCTGGCGAAGATTAACCAATCCACCAATGGACACGGTTTATATTAATCATTGGGGCACTTATATCACCCACAACTTTTACAAATATATGGTACTTTGTAATTATAATTTTCAAATTTGTACTTTAATATGAACTTTGTGCAATGAAAATTACACATTTATAGTAGTGGATACCACAAAATAAACAATGATTTATTTATAATCGTCTTTTTTAAGATGATTCATGATGCTGCTCTTTATTGAAACAGTTGGGACAAGATATAATAAATTGTGCCCATTACATTTGATGTGCTGTGCATAAAATTCAATGTTTGGTGACAAAAATAAAATACTTTCAGTAGAAGGTCAATGAACGGGGGGTGAAGTATTTAAAATATGTGTTAAATATATTCAAGAAAAATTCCTTGACGAACTCTGATCGTTTAATTGTGGGATTAGCATTAAGCACACAACAAAAGGGTTAACAACAGAAGCAAAGTTTTGTAGGATATAAGTGAAATCTTAAACGTAACCTAAAGTAAGCAAACAAAACTAACCTTTGGACGTTGCAGTTACTTTTGCCCTACAAAAAAACATAAATTATAACAAACTGATAAAAAACTTTCCAAACAAATCTTACTGGTCAGTACAGGAACCGTGTAGAAATGCTGCTCACCAATAAATTTCGGTATTTCAGTAGCACAAATACACACTGCAAATTAAACGCGTACGCATAAATTATTTAATAATCACCAACTGATTACAAAAAATTATAGAATTGATTGAAAAAAACGTTAAGTTTTTCAAGCCGGAAACAAAATTTAACTGATACTTTCAAAAAGACTTCATTGGTTGACAAATTGTCCTTATTTTAACTAACCAATCATGAATTCGACAGTTATATTTGAATATTATATACAGAATGTGTTATATATTGTAATACACGGCGCGGCGCGCGTTTCATCAGTAAGGCGGTTTATAATTTTAATGTTTATTATTATAATTATCTGTTCATTTTGATTAGAAATCAAAACGTAATAAACCGTTTTAGTTTAAGAAATATAGCAATTTGTTACATATTGTTAACTAAAGATTTTTCTTAATATAAAACTTTACAAGAAAACCTATTTTCTTATTTAATTTTATTTTTAATATCTTTTTCTCAATTTTCAATTATGAGTTTTTTTGCCTTTGAATACAACAGAGTTTCACTGTTGAATTTTATTTTAATTTATTGCGTGAGTTTAAATGGGTTTGCTTAACTTCAAATTCAACTAAACAAATTTGTAGTAGGTATATAGTGCTAGTGCCTTTTGCATTCTGCGTCTCACTTTAAGCGTATTTGACGTATTTCTGTTTCAAACTAGTAACAAAAGAAAATTTAAATATTCCTCTCATAAATCTAGTGTTACTCCCTTTCTTCTAATTAATGCTACATTTGTTAAGCAGGTAAAGAGAAGTGTCGAGTTTCTCAAAACAAAATCTATATGTGTTATCCTAGTAAATTAATAATAATAATAATAATACTCAATACTTTATTACGGAAATCTCCAATTACAATAAAGAAAGATAAAATTTAAAAAAAAATAATAATAACACTAAAAATAAAATGGTAAAAAATTAATATAATATTAATATTAATAGCATTAATAGTGCATCCTTAAAGAATAACAAAAAAATTGTTTTATTTGAAGTGAAAATAAAACATTTTAAATCTCTACAAGAATATACAAATACAGTAACTTAAAATTACATAGTATAAAACTAATTATTGTTTTCAACTTCAAACATAACGTTTTTCTTAAAATTAAATTTGTTTGAACCAAATAAATTAATTGACTTTTTCGAACAGTGTTTATTTGCCAAAAGCATCATCCTTCTAATAGGATGGTTATCACCAAGATTAGTCGTAACATGATCACGCGGAAAATGCTTTTGAGTTCTGGAAACTCTAGGACAAAGTGGTACCAAGAATGTTAATTTAGAAATTAGACTCGTGTCTAGCTTATAATTAATAATATCATGCAGCACATATGTCTGAAACTTGTCTTCGTCGATCAAGCAGTTGAACTTTACAAGCAGATAATATCCATGTATAGTCTCCTCGTATATGATTTACTTTCAGCTTATATTCGATCGTCCGTAGAAACTTATTTTGGATTCTTTCTAGTAAATGCTTATCTGTATTATAAACTGGATACCAAACAGGTGAGCAATAATCTAAGTGTGATCTAACATAGGCAAAATATAAAATTTTGAATGCCGAAACCGACAAATTCTTGCAATGTCTCCAGATAAACCCCCCACATATTAATACTATTTCCAAAAATAAAAAATGATAATGATTTTTAAAAGATAATCTTGAGTCAAAAAACACTCCAAGATCTCTAATTACTTTAACAGATTCCAAACAATTGCTACCTATCTGATATTGAAGTAGTTATGATTTCACGATTTTTGTTAGAGTACTCTTTTATTATTTTGGACACCGTTGATATATTTGATAATCAACATTTCTTCCCCCATCAAGTAGTCGTTGATTTATTAAATCCATGATATAGTGATGGATGACAGAAGAGTGAACGTGCGTGAGATTGCTAGTGCTGTGGGCATTTCGAATAAACGGGTAATGCAAAAAACGGTCACGATTGGCTCACAAAAGTCCTTATCATCACGACAACGCACCAGCTCACGCCTCAGCAGTTGTTACCGCAAAATTGATGGAAATAGGTACCAACTCGTTTCGGCATCCCCCTATTCTCAGACTTGTCTCCTCGGACTATTACTTGTTCCCCCAATCTGAAGAAATGGTTTGCGGGAAAAGATTTTATTCAAACGAGGTGATTGCAGAAACGAACGCCTATTTTATAGACTTGGACAAATCCTATTATTCGGAAGGGATCAACAAATTAGAGCAACGTTGGACGAAGTGTATAAGCCTCAAAGGAGACTATGTTAAAAAATAAAAAGAGTTTATCTCAAAAAATTAAGTGGTTTTTATTTTTGCACGGACTTTTCAAACCACCCTCGTATATTAGGCTTACTAATCTGAAGAACATCTGAAGTTAAGCAATATTTTGTGTTCTCTGTCCTGATTATCTGTTTTTCCGTTACATTTGCTATTTCTTTAATCTACTATTTTTTGTCATTGTCATGCAATGGATGAGCTGTTATTGTTATGTTCTTATTTATCTTCTATAATGTTTCCACACTTAATTAATATTATTACATATGAATACTAAGGTGGGTCAGGGTTGGCATGTTTAGGTTTTAGTGTTCTCGTAAACCTTGAAGCGAATGCTTTGCCACAATTGCACATGGTTTGGTCACCACACTATACAGGTTTATACTGATCTCTGGGCATCATACATAACACTTACATCACAATACAATATTAAAAGTGTACCCCTACGAATAAATAAATAAATCCCAGTAAATTGTAATCTTTAAAGATGATGTGCATGTGTCCTTTTAAATACTCTTTGTTAATTTTTGTGCTTGTTTAAATTGTTTTCTGTTTAAGAGAACTTTAAAGTGACAGTGGCCATTTATCTTCTCCTAATACTTCTTTGTTTTATTTGATATTCATCTTTCTGTTTTGTCGGTTTTGTTTTTCTTAATTGTTTTTTTTTTATCCTAGTTTGTTTGTAGCCCAGTCAAATTAGACAAAAATATAAGGGGTAATATATTACAATAGCACTTTATAAAAAGTCCGCCGATTTCAATTTCACACCTTAAGCCCGGTCCACACATTATGTAACATGTTAGATAACAATGTTATTAAAACATGTTGACTAACATTTTCACGTCCAAATTCCTTTCAAGAATTCTCCACATGTTTACAAACCTTGAAGGTGTTAAAACAACTGAACGCAGTGAAAAGAGTAGTAATCTCTTTGTCCCGTCCACGTCGTGTTTTAATCTGCACAAGTTGTAGCCACATGTTAAAAAACATTGTTCCCTAACATCTTATGATCTTTACCGCTCATTCTGCATTCACCGATAATATTCAGCATGTTGAAAACTCAAATGTTTCGCTACTTTTACTTAAATATCGCTTTTTGTTACCTACTATGTGTGGGCTCGGCTTTAGGTGGTGTTGAAAGTGAATTTATTTTCAAAGTCCCTCACAGCCTTGACTCATCCGTTGATAATATTTCAATCAACGACTCATCTCAGTACTGATTTTACACAAAATATATGTTAAATCAAAAGTTCTTTAAACTTTCTACCACCTAATCTAACAACGGGCTTTAAGGTGTCTAATGATCGTTAGAAAAATTCAAATTTATATTAATCGATTGCTTAAAAGCATTTGTCAACACTTATGTAGGTAAGATGTCAAAAAAAAGTTGCAGTTTTAGAATAGCCCCTAAACGTAAGAACTTGTTTATTTTTAAACTCAATCTAAAAGACTTCTGCAATGCTCAATTGGCTGTATACGGGTGAGTATCATTATAATAAAAATTGCGTCAAGTTGTCAACTTCTTGTGGAGATGAAGAAGTTTGGTGAAAAAAAATTTGTTCAAATATGTGATCCTAAAACCATTGATTATATACTTCTAAACAGTTTTATACTAAATCAAAAGAAAATGTTATTTTCTGTTCAAGATGCTGGAGAAAATGGTGGATAACTAGATTAGAACAGCAACGCTTGTCTGGGTTCTACTACATCGGGAGTCAGTATGCGTACAGGGTGAGCAATGAACAGAAACTGTCCTGTAGCTGACAAATAGGTTGAGAGCAGTTCACTAGAGCAGAACAAAACTACCATGCTCCATGTATTGGAGGCGGAGGAAATTTGGCTTATTATCAGATGGTTGCCAAGAACTTCTAAAGACTCGAAGAGCTGAAGCAAGGCTGTGAGTCTTTGCCATTCTGGTTAAGACCACATGGGGACAGTGTTGTCGTCCCATATGTATCTACACGATCTTTTCTGCTTTTGTCTAGCAAAGGGACTCCCCGTCCAGGAGTATGCTGATGAGATTGTTATACTTGCACAGGGCAAGTATAAGAACATCGTTTATGACATAGTACCACAGGTCTGGAATTAGCAGGAGAGGTGGTGCAGGTCTTAAGTCAATCCTGGTTGCTGGGACGGTCATTTGGTTTCAACACTCGAGCACAGATGATTTGCAGCAGACTGCTGGCCTCACTAGATGTTGTCATTGACTGTGGTCTAAAGCTGAGTAGCTGTGTCATCAGCTCAAAGATTGGAACTTGTAAAAGGAAACTGAGTAAGCTGAGAGCATAATAAGGGTACCCTAGCTTGGTTCTCGGGACTAGGATTCATGGCACCGAGAGCGAGATGTCCTTGCTAGTAAAAAAAACGGCCACTAGATTCTTAGGGCTAGAGCTCTTTTATGGTGTTGGCAAGCACGTGAAATACTCGGATGAAAACAGAAAAAATGCAACACTGCGTCAGCTACCAGAGCTGAGCCAGTCCAAAACTCCTAGGTGACTTAACCGGCAAAGAAGACGAGGATGACTTAGCAGTCAACAGGAGACATCTAAGCATTCTTACGGGTTTCAGACGCGGGACTGCCGACTTGGCAGAGATATTGCCAAGATTGATGTAACCACTAACTCGAGATGCAGATTTTGCCTCGTGTCGAAGGAGACCTTCTTATGAAAGTGACGCCACGGTTTCCAGAAATATTTCTTTGAACTGGAGGAGATTACTCCTCTAAATCCTTGGTCAGTCCTAACATTTCTTAAGGAACTTTAACAATAGAGGATGACAATAATCAGTATGATTCTGTGCTACACCACCTTAGATTATATCTATCTATGTATCGATAAATCTTCAGAAAACCACCCTGGATACTATTCACAGTGATTCCTGTTACTCATAACAATGGGACACGTTGGTAACTTTAAGAAAAGGTGAAATATCTAGAAATTACCGTATATAACATCACATATGTTTAGAATAGCAACAAAAACAGCCAATACCAGCCAACTGGTCTAGTAAAAAAGATGGAAGTTACGGGTTTCAGTCAAATCAGCTACTTAAACCGGAAATCCAGGAACAACACAAGAAATGATCTAAACTAGTAATAATAAATATACACACAGAATTTAAAACAATATAATTATCCCGTGATGTACCATCAAAGTGGACAACAAAATTTACGTACGTCTACTCTAAACTCATAAAAATGGATGGCTGGACCTTTTAATGTAAATGATTTAAAATAATCTAAAGATAATGCACTTGTCTATTAAATCGATCAAAGTGAACGATCACTCCAGGAAAGGAAGGTTTTTGGAATTCTTGAAACGCAGCACGAGTAGAATAAACCCAATTTACACCGTTTCGAAAATACATTTCTAACACGCAGCGTTTATGGTAGTCGGTGAAAACCATAATGTCAACACAATCATAAATTGAAATTAAATGTGTCAGAATTGTACAAGCTAAACGAAGATCACTCTTTATATCTTGCTTTGTTCTTCATGGCAAAGTTTGATGAAAAATTTTTGAATCACGCGTTATGTAATCGAAGGTCAATTAGAATTAATCAATCTCAAAGATGGTTCATGGGTGGGTCAAAAACTATAACGAAGTCAGACTCTGATTGGTTGACAGTTTTTCATTAAGACCGCTCACCTTTTAAGAAAACCTGCTAGCAATACAAAGATAATTCTAATGTTAAAGGAATAAATCTAGAAAACATAAACATAGTAATCTACATAATCAGGTAGTACCTACTTAAAGCCTTACAAAAATACAAATTAGCATCAAAAGTTTTTTAATACTACTTTATAACAACTTAAACGAATTGGGTTCAAACACAATCAGTTTCTTTTGGTTTAAGAGATGCAATGGACATTAAGATAACAAAACAGTATCAATAGGACCTGGTCTACAGTAGGATTTTAACGGGCTCAAAACAAAGTTAAGAAAATATATATCAAATAAAACAAACAAGTAATGGAGGAGCTTAGATGATCACTTGTAAATTAAATATCAGTCAAATTGGACCAAAACAAGCACTAAAATAAAACAAAAATATCAGAATCATTTGAGGGATTCTAAAGAATACACGCCGTGCAGATATCATCATCAAAAAGTGGAATTCGCATGGATGGCATTATTTTCATGGTCTATTTAGATATATTGTAAAACTTGAACAGAGTTTCTAGCATTCCGACGATCCCCATACTTATGGGGTCTTTTCAGAAATATTACTGTGTAGTTTTGGCGTGGGGTAAATTATACGTCGATTTTCTGCCGGCCCTGTCTGTATCACTAACCAGTTTTTGCTACAAAATCTAGTAAAGTCATTTTTGACATGATTAATCAGTTAAAGGAAAACATCAAAACTGCATAAAAACTTAAGTATGAGTTCGTTGCTGCTAATTTAGACTATCTATTGAAACACGTATTCGTATAAAGGTTTTTGTATAGTTTTGTGTTTTGATTTCTAGCAATAAACGGTACACTTTTTATCATTGAGTATGTGAATCCTAACTTGCATCGGGAAGTTAAAATACACCTGAGCATATAGCTATATTTAACTATTAACAGTTTTTGATCATCTCCTTCTATGATAAAAAGAAGTTTTTACTTAAAAAATATAAGGTTTAGTTATAGAAAGATAGCTATTAGGGTGGTGTGAGTGACTGTAGCAGTAAAGGGTAGCTGTTTCGCGCCAACATGTTGCGCAGAGATGTTTTTTAATTTGAAAGTGTGAAGATACGACACTGATTAATTGTATAAATATAAGAATGGGGAGAAACCTACACGATTGCATCTAAACAAATATTTAAAAGTATGATAACACTAACTTCAGTTTACTGCAGTTCTTCGTTTGTGATTTCATTCATAAATACCTTGTCCAGCAAATTTTAATTATGTGGTGAAACATACATGCAAGTGTAATTTAGCATAATTCATGCTGATGAACTGTAACTTGGGATTCAACTTATACATTATTGTCATTTTACCTAAATTTCCAATTCGCTCCCGTGATTTGTTACCTGCAAATATATAGAAGTATCACTCGCACCAAACCATAAGACCACTTTACTATATTATGACGTCACATGAAGTGACCAACGACAGTCAAACTGTTAATCCGCAATACTTAAAACACATATATTTTCGCTTTAAGTTGGGTTTAATAAAAATGTATGATAAATATGGCAATAAATAGTAAAATCATGAACCGTTGTGAGTTTAGCCACTACTGATGAAGCTGCAGTATATTAAAATGTTATGGGTCATTCTGTATATTACATATAAATTTAACCTTCGATTTGAAAAGTCGGATTGTGATTGGTGATGATTAACTGATTTTGAAACCGTCGTTTAATTTCTTCTCGGCTTGTGTAATTTCGCGATTTTTTTTGCAAACAGTTTGTGATTCTTAAATAATTATGCATGCGTTTAATGTGTGTGTGAAGTACCTTCTGGAGCATTATTAGTGGACAGCGTCTCAACTGTACGGGATGGATATTCGTAAGTTTTGTTTACCGTTTTTTACCATAGTTGTAGGTGTGTTATAATTTATGTTTTTTTTCAGGATAAAACACGGCATGATTAACTGCACAATATCCAAAGGTTAGTTTTTTTAATTCACTTTAGGTTACGTTTTACGTGGTTTACGTAACTTACACTTAATTTCCACATTCCTACATGCGACACAACTTAACTTTATTCAGGATGATTCTACAATCCTTCCTAAAATCTTTTAGGTTATATGCGCTTAATCCTAAAGCTACGAATATCTTATTGGTAAATCGTTATTATTTTTTCATGTGTGCATCAAACTGGTTTATTGAACTTAAAAGTTTTACCTTCTATTAGAAGTCATTTTTTTTGTGAGCACATGCTATGCGAATCGTTAAATACTATAAATATTGTGGCACAACTTTTTCAATAAGGATCAGCTTCAGAAAGAAAACAAATCGTAACGCATTTCAAAAGTTAAAAACGGTACGTTTTGTTGTCGCTGATGATGACGACATATAGTGTCAAAACGTTGATTGTCATACTAAAGAGAATTTATTTATTTTTCTATTATATAAATATGTGCTTATCATTGAAGAACGCACACATTTAAAGTTCGCTGCATCAGATCAGGTAAAAATCAGATTGTAAAATTTATAGATTTTTCAAGAAATAGGTATACTAATCATTAAATATAAATAAATTATAAACTTTAATGTCTGACTAATGCTCAAGTTTATTTTAAAAATTAACTATAGTTTCGATTTGGAAAAGGTATAGCAAGTAATTTTTTTAATGAGTTTTTGTGTAAATTTGGGCAGAGGCCACGAGACTCACGAAGAAAAGAAACCAATTTTTTTCAAGAACGAATTGAAACAACATCATAGCTGGGACGCTTTGTTATAAAATTATATTATAAGCAAACCAAATGTTCTCAAACATTTTAATAAGTTAGTTTGTCTGGATGCTAGCATTTTTATATGTGTAGGTTTCTGACCTTTGTAATTTGCTGTAGTTTACAAAATATCAAAAGGAGCGACGGCTTAGCGGTACAACCTAGAAAGAAAGTAAGGGAATTTGGCTCGATGTAGCGCACTAAATTAGTGGAGGATAATCAAAATATTTATAGTAGTTTAGAACAGCAGCGTCCGGTTTAGTTGAAGAGCGTGTGATTTCTGAATAGCTATAAGAATTCTGACCGCTGGTGTAACAAGGCCACCTGCAGAGTAAAAGAAAGAAATAAAATCGACCAACAGAAGATCCATAGGTTTTACTTAAAACCAATATGCATAGACTGTTCACAAAACCAGGAGAGAGAGAGAGACAAATCTTAGTGGGAGATACGAGGAATAGAATGTAACATCTTTTCTATTCTGATTTGTAATCCAGGTAGGACGGTATACATTTTTCTTTCTAACACCACTGGGGGCAGTTAGCACGCTTCTGTAACCACCTCAGGGCCGTCAACTGTGCCTTGACTGTTTTTTGATTTATATTTTTTGACAATGAGCGCGGTCAAACCGTGTGGGTACTCAACGGCAAAAAAGTTATTGCTGTCGACTGGTATAGTCTCTTCCGACGCTTGTTGTGAGAGCAACTTGCTGCATGCCCTCTACATTTCACAAAAATTGCCCGACAGCTGTCACCGCCTCCGCTAACGCCCGAAGCAGGGGATCGCGCCGTTACTCGCCACATCGTCGGCAATACGACTTGCCTTCCTCCACCATTTTTTAAAATAAACGATTGTTATGCATGACATTGCCAAATACGATTTGACCAATAAAAATGGCGGCGCATTATTTAAAAATGAACAGGCTAAGTTTAATGATTTATTCTTTATTCTTTCCAAATATTACTCAATACACTATTGTGCTGGTTTCGTTACTAATTTACTGGTACATTGCCAAATTCCTTTGCTGAACGCAGAATTCGTGTTGAGCAGGCTGAATTATTTTTCGACGGGAACGCCGCTTTTCGAGGCTGAAAGTCTGCTCTGGCAGTTTTCCTTTTTTTGATTACCTGCTGCTGCTGGTCGTCGGTTTTCATTCTCACTTCTGTCACGTAAGATGAAGTGGCTGATCTTGCAGCAGCCATCGTTGCACCCTGTCAGCACCGCCGTTCACTACTTCGCCCTTCACATCTGCTTCACAGCAATCTGCACAAAACAGAACATCACCCGTTTTTCTCGACATTCATGTTTGTATAATAAGAACAATTTTAATGAGATGAATGTGCTGCTTAGAACGTGTGTCGCAAATAATATGGTGCAATTGAAATATGCTAATGCCTTACCCCAGATTGGTGAAATTTACCGATCAACTTTTTGACGGCGATGCTTTTCGTGGTGCACGGGTTTTAGCGTCTTCTGAAGCGTAGTTCTTTACAAAAACATTTATCAAGCTCATTACCAATATAGACCGATCGCTACATAATTCATTTGATTCATCGTGAGTATTTTGCTTTATTTTTCTGATTGTTCGGTTCTTATTGCTATTGGCTGCTTTAGCACGCAGTGCTTGGCATCTATACTTGTTATATACAGTTGCTGGGGATAATCTTTGTGAAGGTGCGTATATAGTTGAACCTTCCTTATATTAATGCATTTATCAACACACGGTGCTTTTGCATGCTACTCTTTAGCTATTAATTTCTTTGTGCCCAGGCCTGGTTTTCCGAATCAGCCGATAGTCGTCGATAAGCAGCAAGGTCGGCTTCATTCCTTCGGAACCACACCGACGGTATAAAGCTGCTTTTATATTTAATTTCTTACCATGCCATAAGCGCATGAAGCTGGCACAGATATTTACCGCGGGCTCGATACCAACATTTAAGTTTGTTCGGTGTATTCTCGTCAAATCGTAAATTTAATTTTAAATCAGTGTCAATAAGGGTGCTGATTTGATTTATAACACAAAGCGCTCCTTTGGGTTTGCGGGAGGTACTTACCATTTCGTTTATTGTTTGTGGTTAGTAAAATCAAATCGTGTAACGATATGCAATGCTAGCAGCACACAGCAGTTCTTTCTTTTTCGGTTTCACTGAATGAGTATAACTTAAGCGTCTCACTAAGCTTACCTTGCAAGCCTGATTTAGTGCAAGCGAGGTTAAAGCAGCAATGTATGCGACAGTTCATTTCTGTCACATCATTTACTCACATGCTATTTTAAGATTTGCGGCGTGATACTGTGTATTGTATGCCCTCTCTCTCTCTCTTCGGGTTTGTGCTTCTGATCTAGCATATTAGTTTTGGTAAAACTGTTGATCTTCCTGTTGTCGGTTTTTATTTCTTTCTTTACTACAGGTGGCGTTTGTTAAATGAAAGAAGTCAGAATTCTATAGTTGTCAGATCTGATTTAACCCTTGATTAACTGACGCTGCTGTTCTTAACTACTCATAAATAGTTTTGATTATCATCCACTGATTTTCTGTGCGCCACACAGCCAAATCCCCTTGGTTTCTTTTCTTTTCTGACAGCCGCTAGAGCCGTCGCTTCCTTTGGAAGCTCTTTGTAAATTACTCAGCCACTCTGTTACAGTTGGTTGCATCCACGCATACAAAGTCATCAAGTGCTTAGTACCGTGCGATACAAATGCGAGGTACCTCAAAATACCACCTAAGATGGCGTGAAATAAGTTTAGTGCAAATCTTGATGCCACCGAAATTTTCAAATGGAGTGTGTCGAAAGAATAGTTGGTGCTATAAAAAGTTCTTCTGTTGTACTGATTATTGAATTAGTCGTTATTGGTATTATTTATGGCAAAATATAAAATAAATGTGTTACGATAGCTACAATACTTAAAATTATTCTACTCTTTCGATAATCGTTGTGCCTCATAATCTTTGGGGATGATGTGGATGCCACTAAAACTCGCCGCTTTCAGCAAAAAATTCCCACACTTATCACTACTAGCAAACCGAAACCAAAGAACCTTTTCTGCATTGGCGACCACAAGATTGGTATCATCCAGTTATCGTAATTTTTTATTACCTCTATGTTCAGAACATGACTTCTTTTCGACACCCTTCGAGACAGTGCCAGGTTTGTGCTTTTCTTCTGGTCGTTTTGTCTTCGACCGCCTCTTTTCTGAATATGCCATAGGCTTATAGTTTCTGATCAGCAGTGCGCGACGGTGTTATTTATGGCCGATCGATCTTCCATACAGGTATCTTACTATTTTTAATGACGCCACTCTTACACAGATCGTTCCTCTTCTTTTTCGCCGATTTCGACCGGTTTTCACGTTTAAATCGTCATAGTGTACAATCTTCAATTGCCGTTCGTATAACGTGCCAGTTTCCGAAGGTGGCCCTCTTCAAATATTTACAGCGAAATTGCCAATACCGGACTTAATGGCCGTTACTAGTCACGCTCGGCTCAGTTCACAAGTCACTAATATTTCTCTGAAGCATGCCGCCAGTTATCACGAGTTAAAACGAAAGTTAAGATAAACATATCTCAAAGTTTGACCGTCTTCTTTCATGGACACGTCGGCAACGCGTCAAAACGCCAACCGCGTACTGATCGGTGCCATGCATCCCGCAGCTTTGCCGACCGAGAGCTTTATGCCAGTACGGTTTGCTTTGCAGTTTTAAACGCCGATTAAGTGGGAGAGATGTTTATGTAATCGGCTCTGCATAATTTTCAAATTAAAAACTATAACACAAACCATTTTTACCTTCATACCACAACCAAATGTTTGAATTTATCGTATTGGCTCTTAATAGCACTGTTTATTTTAAATCCTAATTGATATATCGAAATGCTTTACATTTTTTCTACTGCAGCTTATCATATAGGTCAGTAGTACAGCATAGTTCATTCAAATATGATACTCATTTTACTGAATGTGAGTGTAACAAACTTGTCAGCTCACTATAGGTTATGCGGCATTGGAATGAACTGCGAAGTCATAGCAGCCTGCCTGCTACCGGACAAAGCAAAGGCAGAATAGATCATTGACAAAGTCGAAAGCTTACTGCTGTCATACGTTGTTAACGTAACATAAACACGTGAACACTTCCACACTAACGCCGCTTGTTTGCTTAATCAGGGGTGCACTACTGCTGCCCCATTCCTTTTGTATTTGTTCATTAATTTTTTTGTGTTAAAAATGGAATGCTGAACTGACAAGCAACTTTTCAAAACCAAAATACTGCTTTTGTTACGTAGATTTACCTGCAGAATTGCATGAATCGGTACCAGCTCTGCCTGGCAGAACAGCTCGTCCGTAAGAATGGCTCACTTCCAGTCAAAAGCGACACTCAACACAGTATTCAGAGTCTGACACACCAAAGACAGAGCCAGTTCAACCATTGGTCATTAAACCAAAGAATTCGATTTATGTGCTCGAAAGGTGATGGTGCCATTCGAAGAAACGAGCACACAGCAGCTAATTACCTTCACAGACCATTATCGGCCGAGGCCAGTCAGTACTTTGTGGTCGTATAGCAGTCTATATTGACGTTCAGCAGTTATCGCTGTGTCTTCATCTAGCCGGATGGTGCTGAGTACGGGCATACTCTTCCGTGGGCTCACGCCATGGTTCTGGATTTGTGCCGAAAGTGCGTAAGAGCGCGTTAGTCCGTCTGGTTATGTATTTGTTAAACGGAAGGCACAGGGCTCTTAGCCTCCGGTCGTTTAACAGAAAAAACAAAACGTGTGATTTTTACTTTTGCATTCATCTATGATAATGGTCAGTCTTACCGTAATACGTTATTAAGCCACAGGCATGCCGTACCATTGGCAAGCGTTTCAATTTTTTTACTTGGAACACGAAATTGTGTCATGACAATGTGCTCTAGTAAATGAAAGTTTGCAGAAAGGCGTTTTTTAGTCAAAGCTGAGGGGGTAAGCCTATAAATAGAAAATTCAAATCTTACTGGCTTTGTTCTCACTTTTCGATGCGGACGTATTCTTTGATTTACTAGAGCTGTGGTCCGTAGTTATCGAAACAGCGGGAAATATCAATGAGAACCAACAACATGCGCCGTAAATATTTAGTAACTTCTGTAGTCAATGAGTAAATATCGAAATTAACAGCGATTATCAGTGACTCACCTTCTCAAATCCCAAACGCCGAATGAAATGGCGTGAGTTCAAAATGTGCGAGTAACGTTTTACCTCACAGCCCATTAAAATTTTTTTGGATGTGTACCTGGGCTGGCCTTCAGGTAGAAATGAATTGTACTAATAATGAAAGTCGAAGAGGAACATTTGCTTGTGACTTATGAAAGATCATATGAGTGAAAGCTGTTTCTCGGAGAGGTGTGGACAGCAGATTTTGCTGAATACCAGCAAGCCTGATCCAGTGGAAACAGGTGGAAACATCATGTCGATAAACATCCACCCGTGACGCTTTCTTACGTGAGGGTTTCAATACAAGACTTTCTTTACAATGTGCTGAGTCGGTCACTTTCATTGCTCGACATATCAGCCAGTTTACCTGAACTTTCTTGCTTGCTCAAGTTTTTCCCTCTTACGATAGGTGAGAAATGGGAAACCGATTTGTTACTTCCACACCGTCCGCTGTCTTAGCGTGCTTGTTCCAGTGTCAGCTGTTTCAGAAATGATTGCGACATCCACGCTTGCCTGTTGCTCATGCGCTGCAACGAAGCTGCTGTTTTCTTTTTGTTTTTTTTAGAACCATAAACATAGTGTTTAGCTTCGTTAATATGAGTTTGTCGATCTCGAGAGCTGAATGGCGTCAATTTCAGTTGAATAGAGATTGAGAGTATCTATTGTTCATTTATTAGTTTCATGTTATTATACAAACAGGTTGGTGCTGTGTTATGGTTATCCAGGAATGTCAACATTTACGGAAAGTTGGAACGAATATTGAAATTTTCGAGGTTGAAATGAAAGTGGTTTATGCAGCGCTGATTATACTACCATTTAATATAAATTCTTATTGCTATTTTTCTGACCTTCGGTCAATCGAATATATTGAAATATCGTGTTACTGAAGAAATGTCACTTTCTTCTGGTCGTATTAGTCACTGACATAATATGCAGTATCGTAAGATATTTGCATTGCAGGAGAGGTTTTATATGTGTTGCGAACGAGATGAGTAGGCCAGCACATATTACAGGCAGACAATCGGTTTCTTATTGGTTTGAATATAAACAGTTACTTGCTTTGTTAAAATTCTTCTAGATTCAAGAGAAGAAACTTCAAATTGTGTTGCAAAAAGAAGGTTATGGGGATAAGTATTTGGCTCTTCCAACACGATTGAAACTAAGAAGGAAATATTGTAGTATTCTTGATTCATGAGCCATTTTTCTTTGCTGCTGCTTCTGATATTGTTAAAACATTTACATCTAAAATAAATATGCCTGTATGCAGCATGATGCTCAACATCTCTGTTTCTCGCTGAGGCGAACTAAAAACATTGTGCTCACTGGGATGAATATTTGCGAAGTCATTGCAAGATGGTGAAAATAATGGTCTTAAACTAAATCTCCATTGCTTTTGCAGGCTAGTAGTGAACATATCATCATTGAGCTAGAGCCTAAGTAAATATTTAGTTTCAATGATACAAACATATCATCACCCAAAGTTTAGGTTGTTATTCTGACAGAATCTAAGTTTAACATGTAGCCTTCTGTTCATGAAAGTTAAAAATGTTAAATAGATAAAATACCTCATTGAGTTCCAACATTGGGACCTGGAACAAAAGCTGATTTGTCTCACTCCTGGATTTCTGTTTCTTGTGTTGCCGCTGGGCAGCTAACCCGGGTCATGGTCAGCACAAAAAGAACCAAATGGCTTATATGAGAGGCTGGGTAGCAACACCTTTTAAAGAACTGACAGCCTGCAGCGATATAAGATTTTGTAAACACGAGATTTTTTTATATTAACATACGCCGAAAACTGATATGCCACAAGATACAGGGCTGACAGAGCTTTTGATAGAGCAGTGGTTTTGGTGTTGCAAAATTGAAATTCTGACCATACTTACTGGGGCCGTAAGAATGTGTCAATAAATGCTTCAAATTTTATTTAAATACACATAGTTTTTTTTTGTGTTTGTTTTTAGGTTACTTTTAAAATTGCGATCTCTGTTGCCTGCAAGAGCAAAGTCATAGCCAGGCCCGTAATACAGTCATTTCTCGAGATATTTGGGGATTGTGTCACAGTGCATTTCTGAAGTTGTTTGAAGAATAAAGTACAACATCAACAGAGCTTTCTGAATTCACCTGCTCACAAAGGCGAGCAGTAGTATAAAAGGATATAAGCTGCCGAAAATTGAAATTAAAAGTTGAATGGAGTAATTAAATACGACTTAGTTTTTTGGACGCAGTTCAAGAAGAAAGACAAAGGACTGAAGACAAGATTTGTTATATTGTACAATCGATGAAAAAGGACGTATACTGGCCCACACTTTACAATCTGGCGATAAATATTGCTTCGTGTCTATGTTTATTCCTAATAATAATTGTATAATTAAAAGGGAAAATTAGCTATCAGTAATATACGACAAAAAGCAGACCGAAATACAGCAAGTCTACCACGATAATGTGCAGCCAGTTTTTCCGTTGCTGAGTCATGCTTGTTCATTGAAGGCGGCATGCAGCGTGCCACATTGTCGAACAGTTATGACATTCGATCACATTTTATCGCCGTTTGGTCATTTCTGGCGAAAGAGTAAGAGGTGATTTCTTGCAGACCAGATTTGCTCAACAGTGAGTAAACGAAAGAAATGTTTTTAGTCAACAGAAGATAGCCCACAGCATTTGACACAATGAAAAGAAGTGGAGGTTTTTCATTACTCGTCAATGCAACAAACACGAATTTAGACGAGAGGCCGAAATAAACAAAGGGAAAGAGCCACGTTTGAAGATTGGGTGCAAGCATTGTACAGTGTGTTATATGAAGCTTAAAACGACACATTTAACCAAATGAAGTAATATAGCATAAAGGCGAAGTTGAACGGAACGGGTGTTCAGTCGGGCGGTTAGTGGTCGGTCTCGAGAACGCACGCGGGTTATCGGGCCTCGTTACGCTTTAGCAAAGATCATCCACTTCGTAATAGCACGGCGACGCTGATGCGCTAACGCGCTCACATTAAAATTGGCAACTAAACCACTTCGTTCGGCCGTGAAAAGCCAGTGTTATTGCTGTTTCGTGAACGTTTTTGACGTAGCCACCATACAATGCACGCTGCGCGAATTGAAAATATTCAGCCATCACAGCGTCATAGATGAGGAAATATATGTAGCGATTGAAAAGCCTACCGTGAATAATGAATTGCTCACGAGCAGGCTCTCTGATGGGAGAAGGAACGCCGGATGCAAGGCTACCATGCTAATTTATGAGTGGAAAAATGTTGAGCCGAACACAGGATGGACTTGCCAGTCAAAACTTCTGTGTCAAGGAGTCAGTATTAACGTTGTTACTTCTTGTTATAGAAAGGTAAAAATTGCTTATTTGTGAGTCTGAGGCACTTAGCTGATCCAACAAGTAAAACAGAAAGAAAGAACGCGATAGCGATTTGTTGTGTCGTTATTTTTGGAGGCTGCAATGTCGGTCATGATGGTAGATGAGCATGTCATGGGCAGAGGAATTTTCGACTACACAGCCACCACCAAACCATCAAAGCTCATTTTTGAGATGTGGGAAAAGAGCTGAAATGTTCCTGATTCAGAATAAATAAAGTGAAACACATACCACGAGCTGTTATAAAAGAGAACGAGACAATACTGTATTTGATGCTTTCTGCACCAGTCTTACCGTTTGAAAACTGAATTTGTTGAAGTACAGTAAAGTAATTTTGTTTCCAAATTACAGTATTGTACGACACCAGTAGTTGCGCTTTCTGAGAATTTATTCAGCAAAGAGCAATCACTCGGATGTTCTTCAGCAAATGGAGTTGCGCATGTGTGAGCTGCTTTGACACGAATTGGTCCATTTAGTGCAGACACGGAGTCGATGCAGAGTGTATTAACAAAAGGACATTGCGACACAGAGTGGAACAAGGTAACGGGATATACTTTATTAAAGCAACTCACTGAGACATACTGAAGTAATCTTGTGCTGGCAGTTGTTACAGGCAGCTCTATGATAGCCTGCCAGCGAGATTGTTGAGTAGTCTCCGACGCACAACGACTGGAGCCGAAGACAGCTTGTGATCGCAGTGCAGCGCCGCAGCCGGTTTGCGTTTCGAAAAGCCAAAACGCCAATGTTATTTGTAGCATACCCATCAGTGCCCCGGCACTTCTGTGATTGAGCCACGACCGTTGGAGTCGGCGTACTTACCGATGTGTTTTCACGGTCACGTTACTAGCCCAGATGTTAAAACACCGTTGCAAATAGGCAGCCGAGTCGTTATGCCGACCGGATTTCGAGTGGTACGCACCAGAGTTAATAAACAGCAAGCTCGTGTTGGGATTACCAGCAGCACTTTTTAGGTGCAATGGGAGTTCAGCGTATTTCAGCAAATGATCGGCGCCGTCGCCGAGCACAATCCCCAGTCGGAAAGTTCATTGCAGCAGCCGTTCACATTGTATCGTAAGACATAAAGATTTTTCGTGTTACATGATCGAAAGCTGCGATTATACAAAAATACAGCACAATTGCGCGGGCAATGAGTTTTCAGAAGACAGCGCACTGTGCCTCAAAAAACACAGGTCTTCATGAATTCTAATAATTCTAATTAAACTTTCATGCTGAATTGAGAAATTGAGAAGATCATCATGTGCTAAGTACAAAGAAAGTCCTTTTCTGTAAGAGAATATCAACATACAGAGTTGTAACAGTTACTGCTCAAGACTAGCTATTTGCGCATTTGCCTGATCCGATTCTTACTAAAGGTGAGATTACAGACTATATCACGTAGAATTCAGCATGCTGGTAAACCAGCTCACGACTACATTGTCAAGTTTTTGATATTACGGAAGCAGAGTGTCATCACAGAATTATTGCAAGTGTGTAAAATGTCAACGTTATCAACAGAAAAATACTGAAGTCGTCTCAGCACGATTCGTTATCATTTCCTATGTTGAAGTTATTTATTTTGACAGCAGCCAATAGAGCTTGAAGTAAATAGCTGGGTCTCCTGTGTTGTGCTCCTCGTAAAGAAGTATCAGAGTCATTAAACCAAAGTGCCTTCATAAGAATTGCAGAGTCAAGAGCCTTTCTAAGTTCTATAAGCATATCGCATCTACCTCGTTACCGAAGTTGTAAATGTGTAATAGATCTGGTGACTTCTTTCGCTGATATGGAAAACATACAGGGTTTTCAAACTAAGTCGGCATTGCCATGCCAACTTCGTTAGTTAGAGTTACAAAGTCGGCTGACAACGAGTAGTATTTAAGCCTTCTTCTGTGGTGAACAGAATATGGGGCCGACGTCAGTCTGTTCAATTTTTTCAACCAGATCATCGCCTGGTATACAGTCATTTTCAATGACAGGAATTCTCACGCAGTAACCATTATTTTTTGCAGGTATTGGGCCCAGCAGTGGCTGCAGCACATAACTTCGTCTTCAACATGCAGCAGCAAACGTCAGACATTGCGGGCGGTCGGCAGGCCGTTTATGGCCGAGTAGTGTCAGCGACAGTCACTTCCTACAGTCGAAAACCAGCTGACAGCGTGCTCGAATTCCATCGTTGGCAGCATCACAGCTTGCGTGCAGATCACGCCTCTTCTGCGGCGCAGTCCAGCGCAGAGCCGCAGAACAGCATAGCTTAGAGCGACAGGTCCACAACGAAGTTGCTATTAGTGCCTACCGTTTGAAAAATTCCTGCATACATTAACGCACAGTGTCATTGGATATTGAGCATAATACTCAACTCAAAACTTTTCAAAATTATTGCTTATAAAACTATGCTTCTGCTGCACTTTTACTGTCTGTTGCTGCTGTTACTAAATCCTGGGTCTACTCAACATATTTCATACTCTTTTCCACTGTTGGGAAACATTTTTAGAGCACAAATAAATGAAGTGTTTCCAATAAAACATGCACAGCCTCACTCAAAATTAGGAATTTATCATGGCCAAAATGTAGCCGCTTCATATTTAAGTTGCTCACTCCCTTTCAATATCATCTGAATTATGGCAGGCACAGCAAGGTACCATTGAATTGAAAGCCTAATGGTTCATATAGATTTAGCAGGGCTCGATCATAAACAGCGAGGTGGCTGAAACCCTTAACACCATCAGGTGTTAAAGCTTCCACATTTGTCATATATATTATGGGGACTTTCTATTTTTATTTTGCTCGCTTTCTTCGACACAAAATATAGCAAGACTTATATATGAGTGTAAAGAGTTTGATATTTACAGTTTTCTGCTGCCCGGTCATCGCCAGAATATTTGTACTTATGAAATACAGAATTTTACCTAATATTATTAATAATTCTCTGTAGTGAATCATTTTGGGCAATTTACCATGTTTTAAAAATGAGCTTACCTAAACTTTGCTCAAGTTTTTCTTCTGATAAAGCTTACTTACGATATGGCTTAGTATTATACTTACCTGAAAGCTCACCAGCACTCGGTCAGCATAATATAAACAGTAAGAATAGTACAGGTTTGCAGTGTCAAAGATAATACATATTAAATTCAGGTGCCAAATGAAAGTATGCTGAGAGTATTGCGAAAATGTCCTAGAATTAGGTGGTGGTGAATGATTTTTTGCAGTCACTTACTGCAACTTTTTAGTACAAACTTGTATAAAATGATCCAGTACAGTTAGGCACTGTTCTGAGGGCTGCACTACATTATCGCTTCCTTGATATTATCACACAGGCAGGATCATATTGATTGTTCGAAAGCATTGTGTTTGTAAAATGTAGTTTAAAACATAAAGTTATGGCACACAACAGCTGAAAATTTGCATAACTTAAATCAGCACATAGCCGGTTATTTATTTATGTACCAGAAAAAACAAAACTATTGCGCTATTATGACTTATCGTCATAAAATTTCTTGAGCTTAAAATGGGATCGTTCATCAGGTGCCGACATTTTCAGCTGCACATTTTTGCCAATCTGTGTTTGCCCGTGCCACAAAGTTCTTTCACTGTGCATCGCTTCGCATGGGCGAGCTCAGGCACTTGCGGGTTGCCCCGGGCACAAAATCGATTCTGCGGCCTGTTCGCCACGTAATGACACTAAAAGCGTAATCGCCGCGGGCCAGGATACCTTGCTTCTCACTGCAGGGTCTGGGAGCACTGCGTAAATATTGTTCCATTTTTGTCATGAAAGACCGCAGCTGCATCGTCGTCAAACGATATTTTGAAACTCGATTATTTGCCCAGTCTCTGAAATTTTCCTCGCAGCAACATAAAAACTTCTTCGACCAGGCAGCGGCGAGACGCATCTCATCGTTCATCACGTAATATTGACGGTGCCTTTTGGAAAATTGCTCCTCAACTTTCTGGCTTCACGTTTTTTCTCCGCATTGCGATCTGAGTTGTTGGTTTTCTGTAGACTTAATCCACTTTTTTTTATTTTTCGAATTAGCCTTTTTTATTTGACTTCTGCAGTTGGTTCTTCCGGAAACATATCATGAATTTCAACTATCGCAGATACATTCTTTTGCACTCTTTTGGTGAATGAAAACTCTCTAGTCACTGCAGCCTTCGTAAACAGCTGAGATCTCTTTGCAAGCGGCTCGCTTTACTCGCAAGCTTCCTTGCAGAATATGACAACAAAGTTCTTTTTAATGACACTATACTACTATTGCGAACAGACACTTGACTCAATAAAATAAAATTTCGACGATTATTAGCTCGACAATATTAAAAGTTTACGAGATCACTTTTGTGTGGCACTATATGGCAAAAGCTATGCAAGTTTTTCAATGTTAATGTTTTTTCGCCCTCAGCCCTAGATAATGTAATCTCTACCAATTTCTCCTGTTGTTTTCTGACACACTACATATACGGGGTCAGGAAAGAGTTAAAATATACCGGGTGTGGAAACCGGCTTCATTTATAGATTATAAGCTAAATGTTTAGGGTACTTTTACTAAAATAAAACTAGTCAGCTCTTTATTAAATTAAAATAATAGATATATAATATAATAGCTAGTTGAATAAAATAATTGCTTAGTTAACGGTTATGTTGTTTCACATATGTCGCAGTTATTTATATTTTCTTAACTGCCTTTCTACAAAATCAAACAATGTGAGGTTTTTCATCGTATGTTGCATGTGATGCATGCCAACTGGGTGATTGTAGAAAATTATTGAACAAATGGAACATTTAAATTTTTGGTTTCGGCGCTCATGGTGACATAAATGGCCAGAGTTTTCTGAAACTCGTGTTCGGAAAGGCACATTTGTAGCAGTGTGCGCAGCGTTAGAGTTCATCAGATTGGCGAGAATTCATATTCAGTACCGCATACTTTCACCTGCCGCGAAGCTCTAGAATGCTCCACCGCAGATGTTGCAAAATGCCACAGATTGAACAGCAATGGATGGTGATTTCAATGCATTCAGACAGTACTTTCTAAACATGCTAATATCAAAGAACATGATATCGGTCGAATGTGCTGCAATGTGCAAAGTGGGCAGTTTGCGTAAAGTTCCACTTCGAATATCTTGTAAGGGAATGTTTATACCTTAGAGCCAGGAACACCGAACAGCCCTTCGTCAATCAACGCCACCTACTTTCGTTATCATGTCTGATGATCAGGTGCAAGCCATGACTAAGACGTCTTTTTATCAAAAGTTTTCTAAACACACAAGCGCTTAGATGATGTCACTGTGCAGCTCTGCTGCCGAATATCTTTCAAATAGTTGTCCGTAATTCACAAAAGGTTTTCACTCTTAGCCTTCGACAGTCTTCTAAATCAGTGAATGATTTAAAGTGCAAAGTACAAAATCTACACTGTGCTTGTCAAAACACAGGTTAGCACCGGTCTCTTATACACTCCATTAGAAGTATGTACATATGCTTGCTCGAAATTTTTACAACAGCTCATTTATCAATCATTTTCATTCAGTGCTAATTTAGAGTAGATGCTCTTCTACTGCGCCATTACACTGCGGGAGTGTTTTTCATATTCTTCAATGAATGGTTTTGTTCTTCTATTTTCGAACTCCACATATCAATTTTTGTGAAACAGCAGCCAGTTTTTCAGATTAATTATATGCATACCATAATATGTTGTAAAAGATTTATTGTAATAGTAACTACGAACAGATCTCAATTGTTGTATACAGAAGTTTCTCATTGACCACACTCTGTGGAATGAGCTAGTTCTCTTACAAACATACATTGAAATAGTCACTTATAAGCACACTGGCATAATGTAAACTTTTGGTAACCATTCTTGAGAGTTGTTATTTCCAGAAATTAGGCTCTTGCATATTTTCATTATAAAAACCATAATGAATGTGTCCTTTAAAGATACTGTTCGATGTACTGCCGCATAATTATCGTTTCCCATGGTTCTTATCAATATTCGTAATTCTAGAATACCTCCATGTTTATGATCTTCTTTTGCTCTAGAGTGTTAAACAATTGTCGCAGAAGACGATGTACTGAAACACGGATCCAAGTTTATGAACGAGAAAAATCACAGAGCTACCGAAGTATTTATGCAACTGGCTATTATTTTTTTATTGGTTGTAACACTCAAATTCCTTTTATTTCCAGGTATTATTTACACAATACACAATAAGTTTTTAAAACAGTTTCTCGTGCGTTCTCTAAAATGGTAATATGCACAAAGTCATTTTGATGGTTAGATTAGTGCTACCACGGGTTGTTTGAGTATCACCTGTGTTATTGCTTAACATGGTTGGGGAAAAGAACATTGTGTTCTGTCATTATTTCAAAGTTACTGAGTTCAAAACATTAGATAGCCAAACCTGTGTTAGCAATAACCTTCACAATTTATAGTCTGACAGAGTCTGCTGAAGCGAGTATTTGATTCATGGGGCCTTGCTGCCGACTTTAGATCACGCCGTCACAAAGTACATTTTTCAATATTTCAACATATCAGCTAATTATCAGAATGAAAGTGCAAGGATTAATACGATAATTGCTATTAAATCTTGGTTACAACAAAAGTTATTAATAGAATTCCGACTCTAATTATAGTTTGTTATTTTGCACAATGTGTTACTCTGAAATTGGGAATGTTTCTGCGAAATATTATTAGTGTTCGTACTATTTTTCACTTCCACAACGTGTTCTTGTTTTTGAAAACTGCTATTCATGTTTCTCACCAACCATTAACTTTTGTTATTTCTCTATTTTCTTCATATGTTGGTGTTGGTTAAAAGTTTGCAAGGTTTTTGACGAAGTTAATAAAACACACATCGCCGCCAGCTCAAACTTCAAAATGGGAAGTAGTACGAAACAGATAAAGTCTGGTTCTTAGAATGGCAAAAAGCAGTTCTTAAAAATAATGAATATAGCGGTGTTTTCAGCTGAGAAGTTGCCCAACCAGTAGCTAGCTGCTAGGTTACCTCCAGTGTTCTTCTGTAAGCCAGGAACACAAAGCATACCCCCGGATGATTTTATTGTCACTGAATGGATACTGTTAGAGCGCATGGTTCGCAGCAGTCTTCGATTTCTGCTATACGTTGGCTTCAAAGGCTATTTAAGTAGAATAGCAAAAATGATGATTTTGATTTGGTCTGCATTACATCAATGCTTCACAGAGTTGAAAGCATTTTTATAATTATTTATGTTAGCCTTTGGGTGCCACCAAAGAAAATACTTTTATGTCATTATTTTCTGATGTATGAAACAACGTACGATAAACGTTAGAATAAGACATAGATATGCGTAAAATAAAAGAGGAAGATAGCTCATTTGCGTTATGAATAAAGTTACCAACCTGACTTCAATTTATTTCAAGTTGACGTTCGTACTTTCGGTCGTACATTGCCAATGCCGTCGTATTGCCGTCGTTATCTTTTAAAAATGGTTGGCTGTAGGGCAAGCTTACTTAGCACAGATTGATTTATCATTGAGCATGTGATATTAACAGTTTATGTGTTAATTGATTTGTAATGTGTTTTTTGGTCGTGAGGAAATGTATATGCTAAGTTTTTAACTCATATTTGTAATTTAAAATATAAATTGAGTAAAACAGCTTCTTCACAGAGCGCCCTATAACTAACTTAAATAAAACGACCACTAGCATAAAATCGTCATTATTCGAAAGGTTGCTGTTTGCCCGGCTGTTACTCTTAGCAAAACCGCCTATTCATTCCTGTATAATACTACTGTCACTTTTTGCTGCCGTTTCAACTGAGAACCACATATCTAAGCCGCAGTTACTTTCATTTAACCTCGTAATTCAACAGTAAATGCCAGTTCGACTCAGAAGTTATTTCGGGATCGCCAGGTGAACAGCAATATTTCCTGCAAGCAAATGGCGGTTGCAGCTGCTGCGCACAGCCGCGCTCTGTTAAATCCTAACCCCAACCATCACAACACGCGTCAAGCGCTTTTCGGACTCACGACTTGTGCCGAGATATTTGCTGGGTTCAGCCTGTGCAAATGTGTACTCAGAAATAGCGTCATTTTTTTTTAATGTGCCACGTCTCCGTACCAGAGGCTCTGAGGTCGGCTTTTTGAAGCTACCTACCTGCATTTATTGTTCTGTTAATGATATTTTTGTCAAAAAATATTATTGTTTGCGGATTTCTGTGGTCAGAAAGGTAATGGTTTGAATAAACAGTCACTGGGTCGCATGGGTTATATCTGTTGTTACGTCTGCGTATGTCCAAACAGGCTTCATAGCTATGCGAAGAACAGCCAAACAACAACGCGCACCATGTTCGCTTCAGATTTCCTACCTCAGTTAAAATGAAATGAAAGTATTTATTTTGACTTAGCCTGCTTTAGATAAGATTTGCAGAAGCTTGTTTGCGAAAGCAGGTGCAATGAGTAACACATTTTGGACGAATGTTCATCAACTTCAGCCAATTGTGTACTCGCAGCCTGCTTCCGTATTCGGTATTTTTCTTGGTCAGACTTTCGTTTTTGTCTTAAGGAATAGAAGAGATGAAAGATATGGTTGATGCCACATGATACCATGTGTAGTTAGGTGCTGATTGTTGCTCATATAAACAACAAACCTTCTCAGGTTGTATTTTTGAACATTTAAATTTAAATCTTTAAGTTTTCTCAACACAGTTTACCAGAAATAGGATTCACAGAATTATCTCCAGTTTCCTACATGCTTTAGTTTGCTCGTTTTTATGAACACTTTCTATCAGAGTGATGCCCAGGCCCAGTAGCTACCTTCTTCCTCGGCCCAATGCTAGTCATACTACACTGCAGGTGTATCGTGCTTTACAGCCTGTAAGCGCATGGTTTCATCGGCTTAATGGGCGCTAAGTGCTTCAATGCAGTCGAAGCTATAATGTGAAACAACAATATTTTGGTATTAGGCCCAGAATTTCAGGTACACGTTGTGTACATGTCACTAGTAACAGCGTAGACGCTTGATTCAACAACAACTGCGTGGAATTGCCAGAACAGTAAGTGAGTAGAGGCTGAGTCAGGATTCACCATTCAATAGATGTTATCATATTGATGATGGTACATATAAAATAAGAAGTAATTAGGTTATTTATTAAATTATTGTAAAATTTTATTTAGTTGAAGACAACACATGTATAGTAACTCAGAACAGCAAATTACCTGATATGTGTCAAATATTTTGATAGATCTGCCTCTCCCACTCAGTATCTAGCAGTTTCCTTTATTAAAAGCGATTTGTGCGTAAACACTAGCTTAATTATTTATATTGAGGGTACTGAAGTTACTCGACTTAGATCATAGATTTATCATCACCTTTAAGAAGCCACATCGATGATGGAGCATGGTGAAATAAGAGTAATTATGTCATTTACTTATGTGTTCACTTAGTTGAGGACAATATTCATCAGCATGTGAACTCCATATCGCAGCCGTGTCCTCCAGCCGAGTTTCAAGTGTACCCTGTTCATTTGCAGTGCAATAACTGTGCCATTTAAAGACACCAAACTAGACACTGAATTGGAATTTTGGCACATACACTGGACCATACTGACACCACGTGCTTAACATGTATAAAGAAGCGCCGCATTTTTTGAACGGCACTGTGTGTTCCAATCTTCACTAAAAATTATCAATGCAGTTAGAGTTCATGAAAAAGTTCACAAGAAACATCTGTTCACACCGGTGAATTGCGAATGTCGGCTGCGTCATCCATACTCGTGCCTGGGGATCACGCATTAAAGGCTTCCAGCCTATCTAAACATATGAAACACACGATCACACCAGCTGCAAATATTGTAGTAAACAATACACAGAAGTAACTGATTTATTATATACCTTCTTTTAAAGTTCACACTCAATATTTTTAGGCAAGAAGCTTGATCACTCATATTAAATGTATATTAGGTTGTATGTTTTCGTAGCTATATAATGTTATAGTGTGACAAGAGCTTGAACAGTATAGGCTCAAACTGTAATGTTAAATGAATGTGTTTCTTTACTGTGCAATACAATATTTTTGCTTGGTTTATCAATATGGTTAGTCGAATTTCTGTTTTACTAAATCGTGTTCATTTTTGATTTCAGTGTTCTAATAATAAAAAGTCATCAGCTAATATACTTCTTTATGCGTATAACGTGCCTCTGGTTGCTTGATGGAATGAGTTCGCTTGAATTCAACAGCGTCAATTTTGAGAAACTGCGTATCAAAGAATCTGTTTCTCGCAGTTGCCAAAGTCAGTTTAGCTGTAACAGCCTTCTGAAAGCGGAAAGCGTGCTAATTTTGGTTAAGTTCATTAGTGCTGGAGAAGCTTGTTATCTCTCTTCGAAAGCAACTTCAAAACCATGTAAATCTTAAATATGAAGTTTTTGGATTTATTATTATAAATATTTGACAGCATTTTTCAAACATAAAAATCTAGTTA
The DNA here is from genome assembly GCA_030710515.1 of Abscondita cerata. Classification (NCBI taxonomy): domain Eukaryota; kingdom Metazoa; phylum Arthropoda; class Insecta; order Coleoptera; family Lampyridae; genus Abscondita; species Abscondita cerata. The sequence goes on from JALBCR010000646.1 coordinate 93,145, forward strand.
ATAGTGAGAGCTTCGAGTCTTGAGGTGTTTTTCTTAATTGCTAGGTGTTTAAGTAGCCAGCTTTATTACCATGTCCTGCATTTAAGCTCATTTTTTGATAGCAAGCTGTTTTGTGGAAGAGGTTAAGGCGGTGGTTTACTATTGGTTTGTCAGACATTGAAATTAACAATTGGCACAAAGATAGAATTACGCTTAACGAGCATCTTTCCTTCAATACTGAAAAATTGAACATTTTTATGAGCCCAGCACTGTAGTCTTTTATATTTTTAAACACATATGAGTTGTGGCTCTGTACTAGTGAGGGTAATATCACCCTTGTTCCTGGTACAGCAAATGTAGTAGTCACAGCCTAAAGTCTTTCGATTTTGAGTCAGCTAGCAAATGCCACTTTCGATAGTCTGTAGGTCCTCCGTAGTTAAGAGCCAACAGATATGGCCTGAATATAGTCATTTGATGAGCATTTTTCTTCGTTCAAACAACAAGAAATTACGGAGAGAAACGCTTGTAACAGCAGCCAAAGTGGACGTATGGTAGTGTTTCAGTAAATTGAAAACAATTATTTGCTGTCAGTGTATAGACAACTCATCAGCATAGTTAGAAACTGCTGGTCGAGGGGCCGCCGCCTCCAAAAGCCTACAGCCTTGTCGATAATGTGTTGTGCCGACATAGCAGATTTCTTCAATAGTGGCACCAAAATGCTTCGTTGTGCCTGAGATTAAAGGCTGAAAATCTCAGTGCCGGCTATAAATAATCGAAGGATCGACTTACTTAGCTGCTTACACATCTGACCTTTATCAAAGCCGTTTTCTTGTTACAAATGCATTTTTCGACGTGTTGTTGAAGGCATACGATAATCACATATGTCGCAAACGACCGATCGTATTAGTGCAAAGCCCAAAACTTGTGAGTGTCATGCTCTATGCCCATACCGAGCACCGAGCTTCTGCTCACTAAAAGAAATAGTATCGGTCGGGATTAATAACAGTTGAATGGCACTTCTTGTTAGTGTATGCCGTTCAGTGACAAAACAGCTGACAATGCTTTTTGATCATGCCAGAAACATCGTGCAATTTTCTTCAGCGCAGATTTCGGGCAAGATCGTTTGCTGCTCGCGCATCACTAGCCGTTTTCTGTTCTGCAAAACTTTAGCAGCCGCTTATCAAAGCCAAGTGAAACAAAATATCCCCGCCTGGTCAGCGACATCCGGAACCGTTGAAAGAAAATGTTCGCAATACCAAAATAAAAATTACGCAAGGGTTGGTTGAATGGCAGTTTTCCGCTAGTCAGATGGATATCAGGAGAGAATATACACAGAAGTCACGTAAACATCAATGTTAGAAATGAAGACACGCAGAAAGTTAAAGAACACTGGCTTGTCAGGAAGACAGAAAACGAGATACAGTCATGAAGCCACAGTATCTAAAAGTACATATAGAGACAACATAGACTTGTGACTGTATTTGACTCTTGAATTTCGTTGTTGCTTATGAAATAACAGAAACTTCATATTCAATGAGCAAAGTGAGTGAAGTCGAGGCTTGCGTTAAAACCATTTTTTTGGGATGAACAGTTCTCAATAAAGTTAATATCTGCTCGACATACTTATTGAAAATTCCTGAGTATAAAGTTTGTAAAGTGTTTTTAATTATAATGTTAAACACGCATATTTTTAAGTCTTTTTAGAAAGATGTTCTCAGAATATATGGTATACAGAGAGGGTTTCCTTTCTCGTCAATAGAAATTAGCCACTGTTTAATATAAGAGCAAACATAATTACGGCAAACAACAGAAAAACATCAAAATCTCACCAAAACTTTTTCGTTGTTGGGCGCCAGATGCCGCAGTTGGTGTTCCTTTCTCTTTCGATACTATTGGTCAAGTTTTTTCGAGCGGTTTGGCATATTATATTGAACTATTAAGGTGAGCGTGCGTTTTTTCTCGCCTAAATACAAAGCAACAGTTCTTTTGCTTTTACAATATTTATGTTGCGGTTATGCCATGTTATGAATGTAACAGTAAAGTACGTCTGATTCGTCCGTATCGTCTGCCTTATAACACTCGAGGTGGCTCCGAAAATTTGGAAAATAACACATGAAAACTGCACAAACGCTGAAGAAAAATACATAGCTACTTGAGCTGCAAGACATTAGCCTGCTTACTTCCAGCTGTCTGGCTGTCAGCAAATCTTTAAGCTCAAATACCATATTGCTTATCCCCAGCGTGTCATTCATTATTTATATTTGTGCGGTGTTACCAGGTCATCTCAAAGCTGAGCGAAGACGGCTCGTGCTAGACACTTTCGCCTAAACCAACAGAAAGTCAGCCAACCGGACGCGCTCGAACACGGCGCGTATAAAGCCGGCTCAACAACCGGCGGTCAGCGCGCCGTTCGAGGTCGGTCGATGCCCCCGCAGTAGCCTGGCGCGATCGCCAATAGGCGGAAAGACGTGCCGATCGCCCCACGGGTTGCAGTCGCCAGCGCCTGTCGCCGCAGAAGATATACCTGCTGCCCGCGTTGGCGCCAGCGGGAATTGTCACACAGCTTCAGCCGTCGAATATCGTTTGCGACGGGCATCACATTGATCTGGCGTGATAATAGCAGCTGTTAACAGGGTCAGGCGTAGCAGCGCGTCGCTCACGCGTAAGTAAACACCTGCGGGGTACCTTCTGGCGACCATCTATCAGCGAACGAAACAGCCAAAGTGTACCTTAGCTTGTCGTCGCTGGCCAACAGCGACCGCGAGTCGAATGGCGCGCAGATGGACAACACTACGAATCAACAGCAGTCATTGCGCGCAACGCGGGCTCAGCATGAATTCCGCTCTTGGCCGGCGACTCGAACTATGAGTCTGCACAGTCGAAAATCACCACATGCGGCATCGGCTTCGCCGTATTTAACAAAGTACGATATGTAGCAGCAGAGTGCTTAGCACGATTACCGCGTCACTCACAGAAACAATATAATGTTGAAAACAGAGCTAAGAGTCGTTGCAGCAGAGTGAAACTCAGCAGTTGAGTATAGAAAGCGGAAGAGCTGGGGAGCACAGCAAATCATCCAGTTTGCATCATCACTCCTAAGACTGGCGATCTATTTATACTGGCAACATAGAAAACAACGAATGCAAGTATAACTGTTTTAAATGTTTTCCTGTCAATGAGATAGACTTATCAACACTTGTCACACAAAATGATAGCGTAAAAGTAGTAATAGCAGTCGTGCAACAGGGTATACATAGCCCAGATACGTGCTGGCAGCCAGGGAAGCCAAGAGTCGTCTTGTTGTCACAGACTGTACGGTAATGAATATTCTGGGAGCAGATGAGTGTAGAGGTGGTAGCGCAAATGTTTCTGCGCCGCAGTACAAATTTATGCAAAGCCAATAACATGAAACAACACACGGAGTAATAGTTCCAGATCTGATCTTCTCGGTTGAAGAAGGTGAGATTCATAGTAGTAGATACAGCCACATTGCACCTCATCATGGGAGTGCGACTTCACGCTGAGCGTACTGGTAGACGCACGTAAACAAAGTTGCGACATGGTGCCAGCCTAACAGCAGAGTCGCACAACTTCAAACAAAGAGATAGCACAGCCTGCAGCGCCAGCAAATACACGAGTTGCTACTCAGCGTCACTAAATACTAAACAATATTAATAAAACAACACATTTCAAACAACAGTGTCTTTCTCAGTGTTAGCAGACATAAATATGCAGAGCATTTGTGTTAGCTATGAAAGAGTTTCAGCCATGGCCTTAGTGTTACTACATTTGGGTGCCTGAAAATGAGGTAAGTTAAACGCACGAATACTTCTCATTCAGTTCAATATTACGAGATTTTCACAGCATGAGCAGTAGCTTTGCCATTGCCAGATTTGGTAAAAGATACCACGCCGAGGACCTGCACACGGGGTGCCTGTTAAGTACATGTTCGCCAGCTGCATCTGCTCTCACGTTTCATGGTACGAATTTCATCACGCCAGTAGCACTTTCTGTTTCTTTTCGCCTTATTTCAGCACAAATCGATTTCAGTATTTGTCTTATTTAATGTTATTATCAAACATGATGACATGCTACCAGCACGCTTATGCCTTAGAGGCGTAAACGAAAGGTACGCAAATATTATTCTTTTTCGAGCCGACATATTATCACTTATTTACAATTATCATAAACACATTATTTTCATATTTTCTGCAGGAAATACTTCTGGCTCAGTGCTAACACTCACTTTTGGTTTAAGTGTACTGTACTTTTCAGCTTCGCTAAAGAACAGTAATAACCACTTCGTTGCATTTTAGCAACTCAATTTACTTAGCTGGGTCATCTACAGTTATTAGTATCACCCAGAAAAACTCGATTCTAACACGGCGGTGCACTGCCGTCGTGATGTGGGAAATATTTGTGATTATTTTTGTTGTAACAAAACTATTGTCTGGCTCGATTTAAAACAGCTCAATCGCTCATCTGGTCATACCCGATAATTTTTTCGTCATTGTGTTATACTGTTCAAAAGCTGCTTTTTATTTTTGCCACACATTTTTTATTAAGATCAATTTATATAAATTTAAAAATACTTAAAGCTCAGTTAGTGACAGATAACTTGTGTATAAAAACAATATTAAAATCTACTGAACGTGAATACCAGAATTGCGCATACCTAGCGTGTGTCGGTGTTTGACATAGAAATGTATCTTCAGCTGTTTTTGCCATTAGCGGCTTGTCACCCAGCTGATTCCCATGCTTGCATTATGTTTGTGATTTTTAATGTGGGTCGGACATGAGTATTATTTTGACGGCCCTGCTGCCACAGATAAGAGCCTGTAGAGCTTGTTTAGAGAAAGGTGATATGAGTGCTTCATTATTTGGTGTTGTTTGGCTCTGTCGCCACCCTGCTTTCTCTATTCAGGCCCACAACACATTTGCAGTTTCACCAGCTTTTGCCGGGACGCCTGTTACCTTAAACAGTAGAAAGATGAGATAGCTATGATTGCCTGCACATATTGCCTCTTTATATATTGAGAAATTTTCGCTGAACAACCATAACTAATCAACTTCTTGTATCTTTTCTATTTTCATGCCGCTTATCAATTTTCAATATACAAATATATCTATAATTTAGTATACTTAAGCTCTACTAATTTTAAATATATATAAATATAATTTTACCACTCAATTTAAATTCCTTAAAGTTTTCTATCAATAGCACTCCATCTTTTAGAATGCATCTTTTGAATAGACTTTGATATTCCCAAATAGCCTGGAGGCCTTTTTCACTCTTTAGTTTAATATTATAGTGATTGACATCATCATTTTTATTATTTATTTAGTTAACTTTCTTTTTTCAATTTCTGCTTGCTCTTTCCTTGCTAACTTTAAATGGACAACAAGACTTTCGTACTTTTCTCATTTTTTCGTATTATATTAAATCTCATATCTTCCAGTTTACCTGAAATATTGTGTTAAACGTTCTTATTTCGTTGTATTTTCTTACGACTCACAGATTGCAAACTATTCCCTTTATTACTAATTGCTCAAGAAAACTATTTGGTATACGTTAATGTGTCGAGCTTATACTTTTAAACAGCAATGTGAAATTCCGACTGTTTTAAAACATAGTCTCTCGGAAGCTTAAAAAATTGCCTAAGAAGCCAGCATCATAGTCAGCGATCAGAATTGCAAGAGCAATTAAGTTTTCAGATGTAATGGCTGTAATCCCAGATCATATCTCAGCTGTCAATGTTATCACAAGGAACCTGTTGTGTCAGAAAGGCAGCGGTTTAAACTGTTGTAAAAGATTTTTTCGATTTAGGCTGACTTACGGGCCATAGCAGCAACTTTAGTCAGAACCCGAGAAGAAGATCATCTAAAAATTTCAAGTTAAATATCTCTTAGCCCTAGTGCATGTTTTCTTTGCATGATTTAAAAGTGGTTACCCATTTGTTACTGCAGGTTTGAGGCTGGCCAAATTGAATTTTTAGTACTATGATGACTATCTGCTGTAAATGGTGCTTTCCAGGTCCCGCATTTGAAAATGCCACCAAAATACCTGATAAAACCTCACGTAATCACGATACAGCTGCGAAAGCTCGGCCTAGCAAACATAAAAAGAAAGCACAGGGAATGCAAGGCAAACCTTCATTCGTACATGGTCAAGTTTCCAGTTTATCTCAAACAGAGAATGTCACACTGACCCTTCATTTCAGAACAATACGTAGCGCACGCATTTCGAAACTGCTTTATTCTGTATTTAGGCAAGAGTGCTTGCGCGTTATCTGACACGCATCGCATACGGAGAAGACGATGCCTGTTATTTCACAAAAGTATGTGGTTGGAGAAATATTTACTGGGTCGCATTATTTGCGGTGGCGGCACGTGTGCCAGGGTTTCACCACATCGTGCATGCCAGCTTCGCTCGCGTAGATTCTACGCGCATGCCACAGGCGGCTCCTTCGATACTGCCATGTGGCTTTTGCCGGTTCAGTCGTTTCAGCAACGCACACATCGAAACTCTGCTGCCGTACTGCGTGAAAGCAGTCGATCGAAATCCTGTGCTCAATACCAGTCGCATATACCGGCTATAAATCACGCCATTTATTTGCAAAACAGTGCTTACATATCGAACATTTTCAAACAGGCGAGACCACACAGGAGAGTTCCATATGCAGGATTTGCGAGCTTGTGGCTCGCAAAGCTGAGGCAGTCACGCAGATGATACTGCGGTGCGCTTGCGTGCTCTTTTGTAACAAAAGCCACTATAATTCAACGACTTTATAACAGTATTTACACCTCACGCATCGCAGTGTCGAGTTTCAACAGTGAAATCGCGTAAAAGCAGCCGGACTGATGTGCCAGCTTTATAAACGCCAACGTACGATTTGCTCTTTGCGCGAAGCACTGAGCATAGCCCGGTCCGGCGCAAGCTTCCAGACCACAGGCAAACAGGCGCCAGATTGGTCGCAGCCGCCAGCCACCGAGCGCGCACGCAGCAGTCACGACCCGAACAGCGCCGTCTCGTTCGTACGGAATTGCCGTAGCGGTATACGCCGTACGACGTGCTTGTTTGTTGCCAGCGTCACGACCTTTTCGTATTGCTTTGAGTGCTCGCCATCGCATGTTTGTTTCGTCACTGTAATGTCGAGTTTAAACATATTTTTTTGTAGCTTCATTTGTCATAGCAAGTTCTAAATACTTTTATCTAAGCCGATTTTTGTGGTCTTTGTATCATACTGTTGCATTTCACTTTTTTATTTTAATCCTCGTTGAGGCCACGTTGATCGCCAGCTTTCTGGCGTGCCTGTTTTACAAATATGCCCGACATTATCTCCATGGTTTTCAAGCCATATGTTTGAACACTCAAGTGTGTTTCTCTGTGTTGTTAAAAATAAAGCCGTACACCAAATTGGAATGTTATTTTTAGTTTATCGTTGAAGTTTTACGGCGGGTGCTTACTTCTTGGAGCGAAACTGTTGATCCGCCTTTGAACATAGAAACGTTGGTGGGTTTCGTGATGTTGTTGTAATGAAATTACCTTCTGATGTAGTAGTGCTCTTTCTTTTTGAAACTCTATTTTAATATTTCTGTAATAAACGCAATTTATATACTTTAAATGAAAGGTTTAAGTTGTTTCTAAAGCAGTTTGCGTATAGAATTTTTTTTCATATGCGTTGTCGAAAATACATATTTGAAAAAGAAATAGTCAAAGTCTCATATAGCTCATTACCTTTAGCTACTGCGCAATAAAACGTGCTTTTAAACGAAACTGTGTAAATGCAGCTTGATTCAGTGTTATTTTGCAAATAAACTAATGAAAATAGTAAGAGCAAAGAATCAGCTTCAGAATACGCATTTATTTGTGCATTTGTCGCCAAATGTGTTTCTGAAACGAATTCTCAGTACTGCTTTTTATTTTGTTTGAGATTGATTTTAAATTACCATGAAAGCTCTTTACCTCTAGAATTCTTGAAGAGGTTGCCGGGGTATTATTAAATCTTCTTTGAAAGCCAATGCTGTTTTAGTTAGCAGCAATGCTTCAATTCTTAAAAATGCGGAAATAAAATAAATTCATTTAATACCGCTTATTTACTATCAGATTATGCCGAACGAACGCAGACAGTTCGACGTTTAATAAAGGCCATCAAAGTCTGAATAAAGCTGTTTACTTATGTTAATATTTGGGTGCTTTTATAGCTTGGGGCGATTCAGCCGTATATTAAAACAACTAGTTTCAGAAATATTTATTTTAAAGATTATGGCATCTTTTTAAGCAGTAGCAGCCACTGTCCAGGGCCTGTTCTTATTTCTTATAGTGCCATCCTCGGAATTTCTATGTAAGAACTCATTTGAGTGCTTCTGTAAGCGCCCAAAAATAAGAAAAATAGTATATTAAAAGAACTGTTTTCAGAACATGCATTTATACATCTTTTTTTGTTATGTTACACGTGGAATGTGCCTGTTCTATTTCTATAAATAGTCCGAATTTCATAAAGAATTTTCACGTTTGGGTGCTTTTATAGCTTGTGCTTATCAGTGGTCAGAAAATTAGTATAGTTGTTAGTTCAGTTTTTAGCTGCGCATTTATAATATTCCTTAAGCAGTAACACTGCCTGAATAAAATTATTTCTAAAGAACTGAATTTCTAGTTTGGCAAGCTTATAGTATTTTTAGTCATTTATTTAGTACTTTAAGCAGTAGCCAATAAAATGGAATAAATTGTTCTGCCTCTCTAGTGTAACTCATTTGGGTGTTATTTCAAGCTTAATTGGTACCAAAATATTGGGTGCTAGTCTAGTTTTCAGAAATATTTACTTTGCAGCACTACACCTTTTGGGCAGTAGCTGTTACCTGTACCAAATTTATTTCTGTAAAGAATCTGAATTTCTATAAAAGAATCATTTGCAAGTTTTTATAGTTCTGTAGTTTAATTCAAAATAGTAGAAAATAGTATATTAAAAGAATTAGTTCAGAAATACTATTTTTATAAGACCTTAAGTAGTAAGCAGCCACGCTGGAATAAAATAGAGCCTCTATAAAGAATCCTCGAATTTCAAAGAATCATTGGGTGCTTTATAGTTTCACTCAAATAGAAAATAGTATACAAAGAATTCAGAAATATCTATTTTGACCAAGACCTTTTTTAAGCAGTGTCGTTCGAATAAAATTGCCTCATTTCTATAAAGAACTCTCTGTACTTATGTTAAATCATTTGGGCAAAGTTTTTATGTTTCATATCTGAAAATAGAAAATAGTATATTAAGAAGACTCCATTTTAGTACATTTATAGGAATTGTTTAGTTGTTTTCGAAAGTGTTTGTCACTTAAAACGAATTTCCTTATACTCTTTTCTTTTCAGACGATTTAGCTTCTCAGAGTTTCAATTTGTAGTTTTATTAGCAGTGGCAATATTAGCCTTGTTTATATGGAAGCTTAAGTTTACCACTATTTATCATATAAAGTTTCAGTAAACAATGAGTGGAAATAAATGCAATAAATAATTGCCGAAATACATTACACTCACGTACACCAGGTAATGACATCTGACGTACACATCAAATGTGGGCCAAACGCTTTGAGTTTCTATAAAAAGTTAATTATTTGGGTAGTTTGCTTCTGTAGGCAACTCAAAATAGAAAAAAACATTTAAACAAACATCTGATGTGGTATAGTAACCTTCAAAATGTGTTATGCACCTCATCGTGTGAATGAGCTTCAGATTTCGTTTACAGTTCCAAGAAAGAAATACATGGAGCTACTTCAAATTGAAGGAAATTTTGAATTGATCACAAATCAATATTTACAATAATGAAAATAGCGGCCTCAATCATCATGATAAAGACTTGAAATCTGGGGTATGATAAAAATGATGAAATGCCTGGGCGATGTGGCAGGCCCTCGACTCCTCGTAACACATGGTGCAGTATCTCATGAGTGTGTGCTTGTTTCATAATGCCCTCTTTCTATTTTATTAACATCGTTATTTTGTACCAGAAAATCATAATTTTCGGCCTTCCTCGAGCTTTCATGTGTATTATTGCTCTTTCATGTCCCTCTTACTCCAGTCACAGCTGAAATCATTTGCGTTTTTTTTGCAAATGATATTCGCAAAGCTCTTCGTTTCTGAATAGTATTTGTGTCTGTAAAATTTTTGCCATTATTAACGAGTACAATACAGCTCAGTTGGTCAAGCGCAGCGAGTGCGGAGTTTGTAAACATCTGGCCTTCTAACGAATGAAGCTATATGTTGCTTAAATTCCAAGCAATATTTTTGCATGCTGATTACGTTACTTCTTACCTAATTGTTAATGTGACTGGCGTTGGATCGTCATGCGTCGGCTTCCGTTGCGCTTACTCCTATTTACCTTCTATAATGCTTCACATTCCCACTGTCATTGTTGTCATGTGGGTAGCGTTTACGTTTAGTTTAAATCTGAACCAAATGCTTCGCGTCAGTTATTCTTAATCACCGTCACCGCATGGTCATCACGTGCCGTGTTTATACCGATCTTTTCAGCGCACATGTCAACACTGTGTCGTGCTAGTCATTTAGCTGCCAGTCACCATGAAGGGTAATATCATTCCTGTTTACATATTGCTTTGTACCACATGCAATGGTGCCTCAGATCTCTCGAATTAAATGTGTCTTCAAAGGCGGCAGCGTTTTTTGAAGAACAATGAAGCGTTAAAGTTCTTCGTCATCACTACGAACAATATTCTACCTGCAATTATTCTTGCAGTGTGCCTTCTGGGGTCAGGAACTTTTGAATACCAATGCAGGATAGCAGTCGACCTGACATTCGGCAATTTCGGGCATAAGGAAAATAAATGTTAGCTTGCGTAGGAATGTATCAACAAATACGTCAAAGCATCATACGTCGCGGGGTCGTTGATTAATCGCGCTAAAGAATTAATGGGATCTACTAAATTACCTGATTAAGCACCTATATATAATAGTAAAATGAGAGTAAGAAGTGCGTATCGTGCACACAGCGTCATGGCGGAAAAGCCGCATTAGCGTAGCGTCGTTGCGCCAACGTAAATATAACTTCAGGCAATATGTACGACACAAATCGTATATAAATAGCTCAGTCGGAATACGCGGCAAATTGGTCACACACGTCACAGCAGTATTGTCACAGTCGCATCTGATTAATTATGTTTTCTAAATATAGTATAACTAGAATATTATCACGAACATGGTGGAAACAGGATTTATGGTGCTGGAGACTCAGTTCGAATTATAGATGCCGGTTGGTCTGCATTTTCTCTATGACTGTGAAGGGTCAGTTACTAGCTGATCATTTGTTTACTGTTATTTTATGTGTAGTTTTTTATTGCTAACATGATAGTTTACGATGAACTTGTTTATTAAATGATTCTATTTAGTCACCCAAATTGATGCGCTCTCAGAAACTCATTGTTGCTAAATCTTGTTTATAGCCAGGTAGACTGAGGTCTACGTTGCAAATGATCAGTTTATAATAAAATGCTTACTGGAGATTTATATTGGATATGTGAATGTATTGTCATAGCCACCTCAGGATACTGGCTGTGGCTAAATTTGCACAAACGCAGCCTTCATTTAATGACTTGCCTTAGTTTCTTGACCTGAATTGTTGCAAAGCTTTGCTTGCTTCTTTGCCTCATGAAATACAATTTTTCAGTAGACTTCTCGTTGTTAACTATTCGAAAGGCCCATTGCCAGATAGAGGCGCCAAACATTCTAAGCGTAATATCTAAAATAAAATGTGTTCAGTTATTGTATTTAAAATATGTATAACGGGAATGGTCGTCATTTGTTAGCTGCTGAATCTTTGTCGCTCATTACTGATGCTGCGCCGAAAGCCAAACTGTATACGCATTTCCGCTGTTACTCATTTGATATAGCAATAAAGGACGGTTGAAAATACATCATGAAACTCCAAAGTTTAACGCGAAAACATATAAATATAATGTTCCTTGTTAAACGATTTATGATTATTATTATTTTTAATTTTATGAAAATGTTCTTCAAAGTATGTACGAATGCGTATATATACAGGGTGTGGCTCAAGGTAGCATGTTATACTAATAATGAGAACGATAAAACCGATTCAGCTGAAAACTTGTAAATATTCTCATGGCGGTGTCACTTCCGGTTATACAGGAAGTGGATACCAACTTTGTTATTTTAAATACAATGCCCCAATTTTCATTTTATTTTCGGCTCTGCATGTAAATTTAAGTCTTACTACCATGTTTGGCGCACCTATCTCTTATAATTTCAGGCGTTAGCAACGAAAATTTGAATCTACTGAAAAATTAATATTTCATGAAACAAAAGGCAGATAAGCAAAACTTTTACAACGGTTAGACATGGTATTTCAAGGTCAAAATAAGAAAGCGGTAGAGGTATCATTAAATGAAACCGTTTATTACAAACAAATTTAATACAATAGTATCCCTCTGTGGGAGACCGTTTATTAGTATGACAATACATTCCCATAACATCCAATGCATCTCCAATTAAACGTAAGAACGTTATAAACAGTCGATTACACGCGTAGATACCAGTCTACCTGCGCTATAAAGACTAAGATTGCCTAGCAATAATTGAGTTTCTGAAATCGCATCAATTTGGAGTGGCTAAATAGAATCCATTTAATAAACAAGTTCATCAGTTTTGCAAATATCATATGTTGACAATAAAATACACATAAATTAACAGATAAACTGAAACAAAAATGGTCGTTCAATTTTAACTTGTGCCCTTCACAGTCATAGAAGGCACGATTGGCCGAGCTTCACTTTTCCCGATTCTATAATTCAGACTGATTGTCTACCAGTACTGCCAGATGAGCGCCGTCCGTTTGAACCACCATGAGTCGTGGTAGTATTCTAGTTATACAAAATAACAGAAAAATTATAGTAAAATCAGGGTAAATAGAGACGGCGAATTTTGTGATGAAAAGTCTTTGTAAGCAAAGCATCGGCGGCGTCATGGTGAATTGATGAACATATACGCCCTTGTACGACTTAAGAAGGTATACGCAGAGCTGTTTATATACGATTTATTGTCGACATATTTATACAAGTTATATTTACGTTGAAGAGAGCTGATCAAGACGCTACGCAAATGCGTCACCACGTTATGACGCTTTTAGTGTGCAATGATGCACTACTTATACTATTTTACTATCTAACCTATTATATATAGGTGCTTAGTAGATTAATTTAGTAGGTCCATTGAATTTCTGTTGATTGTCAGCATTGCGGTGTATGAAAATGCTGACAGTGTTTGGTTGATACATTCCGCATTCTATAAGTAACTATTTATTTCCTTATGCGGAAATTGTAGATATTATGGGGTCGACGTTAACAATCCCATACATTCAATTATTCAAAGTTCTTATTTAGAGGCACACTGTATCAAGAATGGGTACAGGTAGAATGATGTTCCTAGTGATGAGCGGGAACCCAAGAAGCTGTTGGTCTTCCGGCACTGCAAAAAACGTCATAGCTGCCGCGAAATTTTTGAGACGCAATTTTTTAATTCGAAGTCTATTACTTGAGGCACCATTGCATATAATGAGGTTTAAAACTTTGAAAATATGTAAATCAGGAGATGATATTACCCTTCTATGAAATTTATTTATTTATTCGTATGGTAGGTACATTTTAAATATTTGTAAGTGTTGTGTATGGTGCCCCAGAAGATCAGTATAAACCTGTATAGTGTGGTGACGAAACCAGTGTGCAATTGTGGATTGGTTCGTCTTGGCAAAGCATTTGCTTCAAGGTTTAGAAAAACCACTAAAACCCTAAACATGCCAACCTTTACCCATGTGTAATAATATTAATTAAGTGTGTAAACATTATAGAAGGTAAATAAGAACATAAAATATAACAGCACACCATTGCATGACGACAGATAATGGACCGGTCAAGCGCCAGTCACGACAATGACGAAAAAAATAGTAGATTAAAGAAAGTAATGGAAAACAGATAATCAGCACATAGAATACAAAATATTGCTGAATTTCAGATTCGTAAGCCATATAGCTTCATTCGTTAAATTATGAATGTTTACAAACTCGCTCCTTTAAACTTTGTTAACTGAACTGTGTGTACTCGTTAATATTAAAATAAAAATTTGAGACCTAGAAATATATTCAGAACAGGCTGTGAAATATCATTTGCAAAAAAAATAAAATGTTTTTCGAACAATGATACAAGATTTCAGATAAAGGAGGTTTATGAAACAATAATACACGTAAAGTTTTCGAGGAGAATCCGAAAATTATGGTTTCTAAATTACAAAATAGCTGATGTTATTAAAATAGAGAGGACGTTATGGAAACAAACACATATCGAAAATTGGGATACAAAGTTTACCATGTGATACTATACAGTGGAGTCGAGGACCTTTCGCGGTTTATCGCCGCCCTGTTCTTCGCCAAGACGTTTCATCGCCGACTATCCATACCGTTTCAAAGTCACTTTTTTATCATGATGATTGGAACCATATTTTCATTGGCTTGTAAAATATTGGTTGTGATATTTCCAATTCAAAATTTCTATTTCAAATTTAGGTATACATGTATTTTCTTTTCTGATTTCTGTAAAACATGAAATCTGGAAATCTCATTCACGCATTATTGGGGTTATAACATTTTGAAGGTTATATACATCAGAATGTTGTTTAAATAAGTGTTTTTTCTATTTGAGTTGCCTACAGAGCTATAAAAGCACCCAAATGAGTTCTTTTTATAGAAATAGGAACAATTTTTATTACGAACGGTGGTAACACTGATAACGTCCAAGATGTCATTACCTTCCAGTGTGCATTAATTTAAAATCGTAATTAATGTTCAGTAGATTTATTTATTCTTATTTACTTATTTTTATTTCCACTCATTTCATTTTACTGAAACATATGATAAATGTATTAATTAAACTTAAACTAGCATATAAACCAAAGTTTAATGAAAATATTGCCACCTTAGCAATTACACTTCAAAATTCCCTAAATTTAGAAAAAACTCGCGAAATTTTATTATTTTAAAATCAATTTGAAAAGCCTCAAAATAAAAAAAGAGTAAAGAATTGTTTCGAAAAGGTATTTTAGACTGTACTTTCGAAACTCCCGCCTTCGCGGCTCGTTTTCGAAACTGTACTCGTCTTTATAAAATGCGTCTTCTGAAACTAGTTCTTTAATATACTATTTTTCTATTTTGGCTCGTTTTACAGAGCTGGCATAAAGCACCCAAATGAGTCTCTTTATAGAAATTCGAGTTCTTTTATAGAAATAGAACAATTTTTATTCCTGAACGGTGGTAACACTGCTTAAAAAAGGTCTTAGTCTTATAAAATGCGTCTTCTGAAACTAGTCTTCTTTAATATACTAATTTTCTAGCATTTTTTCATGAAATTATTGCCAGCTATAAAAGCACCTCAAATGAGTTCTTTTATAGAAATTCGAGTTCTTTATAGAAATAGAACAATTTTTATTCCGAACGGTGGTAACACTGCTTAAAAAAAAAGGTCTTATAAAATGAGTCTTCTGAAACTAGTTCTTTAATATACTATTTTTCTATTTTGGGTCGATTACAGAGCTATAAAGCACCCAAATGAGTTCTTTATAGAAATTGGAGTTCTTTATAGAAATAGAACAATTTTTATTCCGAACGGTGGTAACACTGCTTAAAAAAGGTCTTAGTCTTATAAAATGCGTCTTCTGAAACTAGTTCTTTAATATACTAATTTTCTATTTTAATCGTTTATTAGAGCTATAAAAGCACCCAAATGAGTTCTTTTATAGAAATAGAACAATTTTTATTCCGAACGGTGGTAACACTGCTTAAAAAAGGTCTTATAAAATGCGTCTTCTGAAACTAGTTCTTTAATATACTAATTTTCGATTTTGTCGTTACAGAGCTATAAAAGCACCCAAATGAGTTCTTTTATAGAAATTCGAGTTCTTTTATAGAAATAGAACAATTTTTATTCCGAACGGTGGTAACACTGCTTAAAAAAAGGTCTTATAAAATGCGCCTTCTGAAACTAGTTCATTAATATACTAATTTTCTATTTTGGTCGTTACAGAGCTATAAAAGCACCCAAATGAGTTCTTTTATAGAAATTGAGTTCTTTTATAGAAATAGAACAATTTTATTCCGAACGGTGGTAACACTGCTTAAAAAAAGGTCTGATAAAATGCGTCTTCTGAAACTAGGGCTTTTAATATACTATTTTTCTATTTTGGGTCGTTATAGAGCTATAAAAGCACTCAAATGAGTTCTTTTATAGAAATTCGAGTTCTTTTATAGAAATAGAACAATTTTTTATTCCGAACGGTGGTAACATCTGCTTAAAAAAAGGTCTCATAGGTCTTATAAAATGCGTCTTCTGAAACTAGTTCTTTAATATACTAATTTTCTTGTCGGGTCGTTACAAGAGCTATAAAAGCACCCAAATGAGTTCTTTATAGAAATAGAACAACTTTTTATTCCGAACGGTGGTAACACTGATTTGATATTAAACGTCAAAACTGTCACGTTCCGTTCGGGCGCGTGCGTTAATTTAAATCGTAATTAGTGTTAAGTAGATTTATTTTATTTCCACCCATTTTTTAAAATTAAACGTATGATAAATGTACTAACTACAACTAGCATTGGCACCAAAGTTTAATGAAAATATTGCCACCCCGGCAACTATACTTCAAAATTCCCTAAATTTAAAAACTCGCGAAATTTTAATTTAAAATCAATCTGAAAACTCCATAGAAAAAACAGAAGTAAAAGAATTCGTTTCAGAAGGCATTTTAGCGACTCGTACTCGTCTTATAAAATGCGTATTCTGAAACTAGTTCTTTAATATACTATTTTCATTGGATTTATTTTGCAAATGTTTTACTAGAGGAATCAAACCCACCATTTACACGTTACCTGTTTCGTTTAAAGCGTTTTTGATTGCGCGAATTTGAAAACATAATTAAAAGGTAATGAACTATATGGTTTGACTATTCTTTTCAAATATGTATTTTCTATTGTACATATGAAAAAAATTCTATTTTTAAACTGCTTTAGAATAACTTAAACCTTTCATTTTAAAATTATATAAATTGCGTTTAATTTTTAAAGTATTTCAAACATTTAAAATTAGACATTAGCAATGCTACCAAACTAACTTTAAAAAAAAAGAGAAACCACTACATCAAATTAATTTCATTATAATAACTATCCAAACTACACCAACGTTTCCTATGATGGCACAAAGTGGGATCCAATGAGTTTTTTGCATTTCACTCCAAAATAGACACGGCTAAGCACCCGCTATTAAAACTTCAACGATATTCAATGTTAAAACCTTAAAAATAACATTCCAATTTAGTGCAACAGCTTTTTAGCAACGGAATTTTTACTTGGAATGTTCAAACTATATGGTAGAAATTATGGAATGAGAATGTCAGATGATTTGTAAAACGAGATTTTATAGAAAGTATTTTTGATCCAACGTAATCAAGCGAATACGAGGATTAAAATAAAAAAAATGGAAATGCAACTCTTTTAATTATTATGGTCCCAAAGTTTCTTACATAAAAATAAATTACCTAAAGATACCTAAAAATCGAGAAAACTAGATAAGTTAAATAGAACTATATGACAAAAAACCACAAAACACAAAAAAATATATATTTAAAAAAAACTCGACGGTACAGTTGACAGAAGCAAACATGCGACCTGGTTGGCGGGTACAATGCGCTGTGCTTTAAGTTGGTACACTCAAAGAAACAAATACGAAGAAAAGGAACGAAATAACAAGCTCGTGA
This sequence comes from Abscondita cerata, assembly GCA_030710515.1. Classification (NCBI taxonomy): domain Eukaryota; kingdom Metazoa; phylum Arthropoda; class Insecta; order Coleoptera; family Lampyridae; genus Abscondita; species Abscondita cerata. The sequence continues at coordinate 110,945 of JALBCR010000646.1, forward strand.
GCAGCGAAAACAACAACAAACAAACTTTCGTCGGCGAGTATACCGCTACGGCAATTTGTATTGTGATTGGTAGATTGCATTCCCACTATCAATTTTTAAATTTAGTTGGCATATTAACCGGGTCCGATGTTTGCTTCTGTGCGCTGTCGAGTATTTAATATAGGTTGGGAAAAAGGATGAGAAGGCAAAGAAACAGTAACACGTTAATCGCAAAACATATATTTATAATGAATCTAGAGCTTGCACTTCGAAGTTGAACTGTATCTCCAGTGCTAAAACATAAAGAATAAATCATTACGTTGGCGTTATAGAAAACAACTCACATCAATTCAGTAACTTGCACGGTTTCCACTTTGGTTAATTTCGACTTTGCGTTAATTGCGTGAGTGCTTAAATGCTGTTGTAAAGTGTTGAATTGTGTGAAACTTTTGTTACAAAAATTTACACACAAATAATTCTTTTCCGCTGGTATGTCCTCGCATGTGAACCTTCAAACTGCTTGAACCCTCAAACCTTTTTCCGCAAACTCCGCAACCATGAGGTTTTTCTCCTGTGTGAGTTCTCATATGACCTGATAAGTGTCCCGATGATGTAAAGCCCTTGTTGCACACCGAGCAAATGTGTGGTTTATAGGGCTGTATGCGACCTAGTGTGAATTACAAGAGTTTCGTGTCGGGCCAAACGCTTTTCCACATAAATTGCAACTGTAAGGTTTCTCTCCGGTGTGAATCCTCTGATGTATTGCTAAAGTATTTGAACCAGCAAAAGCTTTTCCACATGTCGTACATACGTAAGGACGTTCACCTGTGTGCGCACGCATGTGAATCCCTACATATCCTGATTGGGTGAAGCTGAAACGCCTTTGTTAGTAGTGAAACCCTACAACAATCGCAAAATTCGATACCCTTTTCCACAAATAGTACATGCGAAAGGTTTTTCCCTGTAATGTACGGCGTAAATGTTTCTCAAGATTACATACTTGTGTGAAACTCTTTTGACAAATTTCACAGACGTATTTGTCTTTCTCCGTATGCGATCTGATGTGGATGCGCAGAACTTCTTGCCTAAAAATACAGAATAGAATAGTTTCCAGAAAAATACGCACGAAAGTAGTTACTTTACGTGACATTGTTTACTGCAATACTTGCAAGGAGGAGATTGTGTCCAGTGTGGTATTTCATATGTTTGGATAAACTGGAAGCCCATTTAAACGCGTTTCACACACTGAACACAGATGAGGTTTGCCTTTGACATTGCGCAATTCCTCCCTGTGTGCTTCTTTTATGTTTGCTAAGATTCGAACTTTCCAGAAAAGACATATCACATTGATTGCATTGATGAGGTTTTTATCAAGGTGAATTTTGAGGTGGCGTTTCAAATGCAGAGGTTCTGGAAAACCCTTGTTGCATACATGACAAACGTAATCCAATTCTTTTGGGAAAAGGCTATCATATGTACCTAAAATTCAATTTAATTCAATAAAACCTGCAATGACTAAATAGATTGTACTTTTAAATCCACTTTTGGATGCAAAGAAGAAACGTCGCACTTGGAACAAGGATATTTAAGCTTTGGAAGTTTTTTCGCCGTCGCCGCTTGAAATTCTTTTCTCAGGTTCACATTCTTCCGGAGTTGGTGCTGTAATGTACGTGTTGTCGCCAACCTAAATCGAAAAATGCTTTTTACAACGGATTTAAAACCATGCAATATGATTACTTCTATTTTATAGGTTCCATCATCGCTGTAACTAACGTTGACAAGTTCAGCTGGGATATGATCTGGGATTACAGCTTCGGTTACATCTACAAAAACTTAATTGCTCTTGCAATTCTTCTTTAGTTTGATGTTCAATTAAAGATTTCGTGAGCTGTTCCTAAACATTTATGATGTATTTTGCGTTAAAAGGCAATTTTTACCTGAAACTCGGGCTGACGAGTGTTTTAAATATTGTCAGATTTTTCACATTGCTGTTTAAAAGTATAAGCTCGACTGCATTGAAGAACGCATTGTACGCATATTAAATTTGGTAAACCGTCGTTTTCTTGAACCTACAATTGAAATAATAAAGGGTACGTTTTTTAATAGCGCAAAAACCACCGGAACAAATAAAGAAAATACAACCCAGATAAGAGAAACGTTTAGCACAATATTTCAGGTAAACTGGAGATGTAAAGTTTGAAAAATCCATATTTTTGTAGAAAAATGAGAAAATTTTTGAAAGTCTTTTGTTGTCCATTTTACTGGAAAAGTTTTTTCATAAATTAAAGCTAAGGAAAAGAAACAAGCAGAATTGATACAAAGAAAGTTAACTAAATAAATAATAAAATGGTGAGTAATCAATCACCTCATAATAATTTAAACTAAAGAAATTGAAAAAAACCTCAATTTCTTTTAGAATCAAAGTCTATTCAAAAGATGCATTCTAAAGTGGAATAGCTATTGATAGAAACTTTAAGGAATTTAAATTAATTAATTAAAATTATATTTATATATATTTAAAATTAATTTAAATTTAAATTATACTAAATTATAGATATATTTGTATATTGAAAATTGATAAGAAACGGCATAGAATAAGAAAAAAAATGGTATAAAATCGATAAAAGAGTTGGTGTTAATAAAAAGTTATAGTTTACATTCAACGAAAAATTTCTCAATACCCTATACACAAGAAATTGTATGCATAATTACTTAGGCAATCATAATATCTTTCATCTTTTTCTACTGTTTAAGACAACAACGAACGTCCGACAGAAATACCGAATGCAGGCAGAACTAACAAATGTTGTGATTACCTGAATAGAAGCAAAGGAGACAAGCATTTCGTCCAAACAAGCACCAAATAATGGCCTCATATCGCCTTTCTCACTTAAACAAGCTCTACAGATCTTATCTAATGGCAACGGGGCCGTCAAATAAATACTCATGTCCATTTTACACAAATTAGAAATCACAAACGTAATCTTATACAAAACGTAAGTCGTACGTTTGACAAATGTCTTTCACTAATGGCAAACGAACAAGGATACGAAATATGTTTCGACGAGCTCGCTGTAAGTTCAAAACACCCATTTACGCAGACGTAACGCTTAGATAGATTATGCGCAATTCTACACAAATTATTCCCGCGTTTACATTTAAAAGATTTTTGTAATAAAGATTGTTTTATACACAAGTTATGCAATACTTAACTGAACTTTTAGAATTATTTTTTTAAATTTATATAAATTGATCTTAATATTAAAAATGTGTAGCCAAAAAATACTAAAAAATAACTTTTGAGACGAATATAACAAATGACGAAAGAAAAAAATTATCAGATATCATTGAATGAATTGATTGAAATGTTTTTAAGTTTATGGAAGCAATTCAGTTAGACCAATAGTTTTTGTTACAACTAAAGCAATAATCTAAAATATTTCACATCACGACGGCGAATATATTTTCATATATTGCTCGTGTTAGAATCAAGTTTTTTTTCTGATTGACCAGATATTTTTGTAAAAAACTGTAAGATACGTTGCTAAGTAAATTAAGTTGCTAAAATTTGTAAAGTGAAGTTATTACTGTTCTTTTTAGCGGAAACTTTGAAAATTGCAATTTTTACTTAAGAATTAAAAATTAGTGTTGTACTGTTAGAGAAGTATTTCCCTACGGAAATATGAATAATGTGTTTATGATGAATTGTAAATAAGGTGATAATAGTCAATTGTGTCAATCAGAAAAGAATACTAATATTTGCATTACTTTCGTTTACGCCTCCTAAAATTGTGGAGGCGCCAAAGCCATGGTAAACAATTTAGCATGTCGATGTGACGAATTAGTAACGATTCCTAAAACCAAGACAAATACAAATCGGTTTGTGGGAGACAATGTGCTGAAACTTGTCAGGTAACATGTTTCATTGCAACCGAAAGAAATATAAGACCGGCGATTTTTTTTTGAAAAAGTAGAAGGGTAGGTGCTACCAGGCAGTGATGGGAATTCGTACCATAGGAAGCGTGAGCAGAAGGTCGCAAGTTTTCTTAACCCGTAACCCGAACCCGAACGTCATGTAAGGGAAGTCGTATAACCCGAATGGCGTTGTGATTGCAGGTTTGGGTATGTCTTCTCGGCGACTGGGATTTGGTGGTATGCTTTTACCAAATCTATTGTGGCGAAATACTTCTTTCCGTGCAGCGTTTGTGAGAAATCCTCGATGTGTGGGACTGGATATTTGTCGGGGAGTGTTCGTGCGTTTAACGCTCTGTAATCTCCGCACGATCTCCATTCCGCGTTTTTCTTGGGCACTAGGTGTAGTGGCGCTGCCCAAGAGCTTTTCGGTGGGCGAGCAATGCCCAGTTGGACCATGAGTTTGAACTCTTCCTTGGCTAGCTTCAGTTTGTCTGGCGCTAGTCTTTGTGGTCTGCTGGCTGCTGGTGGACCTTCTGTTGTTTGAATGTGGTGTTTTGTGCAATGTTGCGGATTTGTAGGTATTCCTGCTGGTTTTGTGATTGCTGGGAATTCTTTTAGCAACTCGTGGTATTTCTTGTTGCTGCAGATTGTGCTAATCTCTTTGTTTTGTGAGTCTTGAGTTGTGCGACCCTCTGCTGTTAGGTTTGTGGCCATGTCGTATAGCCTTTGTTTGCGTACGTCTACCAGTAATGCGTAGCGTGATAGGAAGTCGGCTCCTATGATGGGTTTGTGTGTATCTGCTACTATGAATCTCCACGGGAAGCTTCTTCTTAACCGAAGATCAAGATCTAGGTTTATTGCTCCGTATGTGTTGATTTCGATGTTGTTGGCTGCGTAGAGTTTGTACTGCGATGTTTGTCTTAGAGTAATTTGCGCGGGAAAATGCACACGTCTGCCTCAGTGTCTATCAAGAATTCGATTTTAGATCTCTAGTCTGTGACGTAAAGACGGCTGCCGAACTTATAGTGGTACCAGCACGTGTCGTATGTTTTGGATCTGGACCGACTTCGTGTTCTTGTATGCCCTGTTGCGCGATTTGGTGTTCTGCTTTGCATATGCGTTTTGAGTTGTGCAATTTTGTTGACCAAATCTTTGATTGTCGTCTATCGTATTGACCGTAGGAGTAGTAACCGTAGTTGTGTTTAAGTCCGCTACGTTGATAGATTTGACGTTTTCTGTGTTGCCAGGATTGCTTGGACGTTGGTCGGTAGTCGGCTGGACCAGATTGATCTTAGGAGTGTTTCCTGCCAGATGCTGCAGGTGTCTTAAGAACTGGGATGGTTTGCTGTCTCCTAGCTCTTCCCGCTCTAGCAAGCTGCTTAGTTTTCTGCTCCTGGCTGATGCTGAGTCTGCGTATTAACTCTGTTTTCAGCTTGTTGTATTTGTTTTCTGTGGGTGGTGCGGTGAGGACGTCTCGTACTTCGCTTGCGTACCGGGCCTCTAGGTTGCCTGCTACGTATCCGTACTTTGTTCCGTCTGAGGTGATGCCGCTTATGTGGAATTGATTTTCGATTTGTGCGAACCATAGTTCCGGGTCATCCGGCCAAAAAGGTGGAATTCGTACTTGGATACGTTGTACCTGTGTTGGTTCGGAGTTTGTTTCTTGTTGATTCGGCATTGTAGTGTTGTTCATCTGCGCACTATTTCGATTGTCTGTTTCGCGGATCAATATTGTTTATTGCTGACGACACTCTCGGCACTTATTCGCGGAATTTTTTCACTTTAATTGTTTGTTCACTCGTCGGGTCACCAATTTGGGGCTGCCCCACCGTTGATTTTATTTACGCGTGAACTTGAGCACTTTATTACACTCTACATATTTACATATTAACAACTGATATTAACATCGTCGTCGCCGCGGGTCCTGCCTCCGTAATGTGATGCCGTCGACGAAACGGTAGATGTTCGGTGGCGGCAGCTCGATGAGGCGCAACTTCCAGGCGGGCGGCGAGGTAGGCGGCGTGGTGGTTCCCGTTGCTGTGGGCGAGCGTATGGACATGGGTGCCGTCGTCTTCTGCGGCGATGGAGGTAACGGCGACACTGGCTCCGGTATGGGTGCGCGTCGAAGGAAGGCGCGCACGTCGCTCCGCTGTCGGCGTCGTTCTCGGCGCGACCCCTGTGGTGCCTTGATTGCTGCGGGGCATCGACCGACCCTCAGTTGTGGGCGGCGTGATTCCTGGCCAGGCGTGGCACTGGGCTAGACGCGCCAGTTGGTAGGCCGGGCTATACGCGCCGGTGGTTGTTCCGGGCTATACGCGTCAGTTAGTGACTCTGTTAGTTTAAGGCCTAACTGAGAGTGTCTCTTTTCTGCGCGAGCCGTCTTCTTATAGGGGTTGTTGGCGTGATCGATCGGTTTCGCGCGTCCTCGGCTTGTAGGAGGGATGATTTTGCATGTGTGGGATAGCCCGTGTTTGTGGTCCCCACAATTATTAAATAGTAGATTATTTTGCTAGAGTTAAACAATATAAGTGTTGAGCTTAAAAGTTTGCTGACGAGGCGTCAGCCGAGACAGCAAATTAAGCGAAACAATTATATTTTTTAACCCAAGTGAAATATATTATTTTTTCTTCAAGCGTTTATTGCTAGTTTCATGTGTTATTTTCAAATTTTCGAGATTCTCGAGTGTTATAGAGACGTTTTATTCTGGACGAATCAAGTTGGTACTTTACTGTTACATTCATAACATGGCATAACCCAGGTACCAACCTCTAAATAATTGTAAAAACAAAAGAACTGTTGCTTTTAATATTTAGGCAGAAAAAAGCCTTTTTAGCCTCTGCCAGTAGTTCAATATAATATGCCGTCTTTAGGTCGCTCGAAGAAAAAACTTATTATTAATTATCAAAGGAAAGGAACACCAACTGCAGCGTCTATTTAACAACAGAAAAAAAGTTTTTGGTGCAGTTTTTGGTGTTTTTCTGTTGTTTATTATTAATTATGTTCTCTTATGTTAAACAATTATTTGAGACAAAATTGACGAGGAAAGCTAAATTGCTATCTGTATACCATAGAATATTCTGGGGCAATGCTTTCTCTAAAGAACTAAAAATGTATGCGTGTTTAGCGGTATAATTAAACTTAAAAACGCTACAAGAGCGCATACTCAGGATTTTCAATAGAATATGATCAGGCAAGATGAGAAAATACAATAATTATTTATTTAATTTGTTCAATATATACTACCTTTAAAAAAATGGTTTTATTTGAACACCAAACTTAAACCTCGACTTAAGTTAACTCCCTTTTGCTCGAGAAATTTGAATATAGAGTTTCGATTCCCCGACTATTTCATAAACAACAACAGAATTCAAAGGAATCAAACACAGTGCCTAAATTATATACGATTGTCTCTAAGACTGACGATAACTAATTACTTTAGATACTTTGTCTTCATGACTGTGTCCTCGTTTTTCTAATCTTCCGCTGATTCCCTGACAAATTAGTCTTCTTTAACTCTCTGCGTGTCTTAGTTTCTAACATTTGTTTATGATTTATTGCACATTGACTTCTGTGTATAGTGTTCTGGAACGGTCAATAATTCTCCCTATTAATCCATCTATTTAGCGGAAAACTATAATAAAAACCCCATTCCAACCAACCAAGATAACCATAATTTTATTTTAGTATTCTGAACAATTTTGCCTCTTTTTCAACGGTTCAACTAGTTCTAATCCCTTTGTGATTTGGGATATTTTTGTTCTTTCCTTGGCTATTCGCTGTACTAAAGTTTTGCAAAAATTAGAAAAGCTTGAAGTAGTGATGCGCGAACAATAAACAATAAACTTCAAATCTTGCCAGAAATCTGCGCTGGAGGAATTGCACGATGTTTCTGTATGATCAAAAAACATTGTCAATGTTTTGTCCACTGGACGGCATACATAACAAAAGTGCCATTCTTCCAAATTATTAATCCCACGACCGATACTATTTCTTTTAGTGAACAGAAATCAGTTGCACTCGAACATGGACATAAGGCATATTTTTCTAAAAAAAAAAGTTTTGGAGCTGCACCTAATACGATCAGTCGTTTGCGACATATAGTCTGGTCTCGTATGCTAATAACTTAACACGTCAGAAAATGCATTTGTATTAAAGTAACTTTGCCGTCCAGATGTGTAAGCAGCTAAATAAGTCGATCCTTCGATTATTTATAGCCAACTAAGTTTTCGAAAAAATAACAATCTCGAACAGCAGGCGATTTTGGTTTATTTTTGCCATTCATTTAATTGGTTATAATAATCGAAGAATCGACATATATGTAACTGCTTACACATTTATCGACAAAGGCATGGAAGCGAGACGGCGCTGATCGCAAATTTTCATTGTAGTTTCTAACTATGCTGATCGTGGTTAATACCTAATACACTGATAGCAAATAATTATTTTCAATTTGCTACGGTACTGCCGACTTTCAGTCAGTTTTGAATTGTCCAACACTTTTTACAGTAACACGAAACATAATTTTTTAAACGTTTCTCTCCATGGGAGTTTCTTGATTTAGATTTAGACGAAGAAAATTCGCTCCGAAAATCAAAATGTTCGTAATTCAGGCCATATCTCTTATTCAATCTTAAGCTTTGTTAATCTTTTGGAGGGATTGCAATGAAAGTAGGTACGTTTCTAGTTCTCAGAGGAAAAAAACCAACGTTTGCTGAAAAGTTTGAGCTCAAAAATCGAGACTAGATGGAGTGTTTTCTATTTTTTGTGATACCTACATTTTCTTAATATAAGGAATAGGGTGATGGTACATAGTTCCGCCCCTCTACCCGAAAATGCAAATTACTGCTCCACGTATGTGTTTAAAATATAAAGACTACGATTTCTTGGGCTCATAAAAATGTTCAATTTTTTTTCGAATGTGAGGGAAGGTCTCTCGTTAAAAACGTGAATTCTTATTTTCTCTTGTACTTGAATTGTTAATTTCAGTAATGCGTTGGTAATGAATTATTCATTACCGCGTTGCCCAATCGTTCCACAAAAAATGAACATATCAAGCATGAAGAAAATGAACTAAATGCAAGGACAAAAACAAACATGGTGTGAAACAAAACTGTCTCTTAAACCTATGTAAATTAAAGAAAAACACCTCAAAGATCCCGAAAGTAAACGCCCTTTGCAAACCACTTATTCTTCCGTGCATAGAAAATTTGTTTGAGACTTTGAGAGAGTCAAATATTTATAATAATAAATCCAAAAACTTCATAATTTAAGTTACATAGTTTTGGTTGCTTTTCCGAAAAGTAGACAGAAAACTTTCAGAAAATTAATACTAATGAATAACCAAAATTAGCACTTTTAAGTTTCCTTTCCAAATTTCCATTACAGTTCAAACAATTAGACTTTTAGCCTTCTAACTGTAGAAACAAATTCTTTATTCGGGCAGTTTCTCAAAATTATTTCCACTTGTTCGTTCAAGTTCTGAAGAGGAAATTTCATTCCATCAAATATGACCAAGAGTGGCGTTATAAACATAAAAAAAGAAATTATATTAACAATTGACGTTTATTGTTAAGAACGCAGAATCAAAAATGAGAATTTTTGATTTAATTAAAACAAGAAATTCAGTTATCAAAACCAATGTGATAACCATGTGTCATTAAAGTAAATGTTGTATTGCTTTAATAAAAAGAAACCGCATTCGCAGAGATGGTTTAACATTCTATGGGATTTGCTGATTTTCTCTGGTTCAAGGAGATCCCAAATGTTGTCACATAACATTATTTCCTTCTTCTGAAACGCGCAGCCTAGTATGCGATTTAATATGAGTGATCAAACTTCTTGCCTAAAAATGTGGTGTAGAAAGCTTTAAAGAATTTATATGTAAATAGTTACTTCTGTGTATTGTTTACTACAATATTTGCAACTGAAGAGATTGTGTCCCGTGTGGTATTTCATATGTTTAGATAAACTGGAAGCCCATTTAAATGCGTGTCCACAGACCGAACATAGGTGAGGCTTGCCTTCGGCATTCCGCAATTCACCAGTGTGTTTCATTAGATGTTTCTTAAGATTAGACTTTTCCGCAAAAGACATATCGCATTCTTTGCATTGATGAGGTTTTTTAGTGAGGTGAATTTTGAGGTGCCGTTTCAAAATGCGAAGAGCGGGAAAAACCTTCTTACATACATGACAAACGTGGTGTAATTCTTTTGGATGCGTTAGTGTATGTACCTAAAATTCAATTCAATTTAATCTAGTTTGAATTAACAAAAGTAGCAGTTGTACTTGTAAATCTACTTTCAATGCAAAAGACAAGTCACACTTAGAACAAGAAAACTCGAGCTTAGGAGTTTTTTGACTGCTTGATATAGGTTCACATGCTGGTGTCATGTAGATATTGTCCTCAACCTAAATTGAGAAACTTTTTTATAAGAATTTAATAAATGACATAATTACTTCTATTTCATATGCTCCATCATCATTGTAACTAACATTGACAAATTCTAATTCTTTAAAGTGTGTCATCATATGATCCTAAAATCAATTAACTCAATTTCCTCCAATAAATGAATTAAGCTAGTGTTTTACTTTTAAATCCGCTTTTAATGTAAAAGAGGCTTCGCACTTAGAACAAAGATGCTTGCGATTGGAATTTTGTTCGTCCTTGTCAAATGACATTTTTATATCAGGTGAACATGATTCTGGAGTTGCTGCTATAATATATGTGTTGTCTTCAACCTAAATCGAGAAAAGTTTTTACAATGAATTTAATAAATAACCTAATTACTTCTATTTTATATGTACCATCATCAATGTAATTAACATCTATTAGTTCAGGTGAGATCTGACCTGTTGCCTCTATAAAACTTACTGGTTCTGGCAATTCCACTTTAATTTGTTGTTGAATCAAAGACTTGGCGAGCTCATTCTAAACATTTATAGTGACATGAAGAATACCTTACAAACGTAGAAATTGTACCTGAAATTCTGGGCTGATATATTGTTTTAAAATATTGTTAGATTTTTCACATTGTTGTTTAAAAGCATAAGCTCGACTGCATTGGAGAACAGTTAGCGCACACATTAAATTCGGTAAACCATCGTTTTCATGAACCTACAAGATAATAAAAATTTTGATACACCTGCGAGTGTATTATGATAGCATTAGTTCGGGGAGGGTGGCTTTAGTACTAAGATAAGGGCATCCCTCTGATGCAAGAAATTGTTCATAAAACGAAACAAATAAAAGAAACATGTAGAATTTGGAATGGAATTCTGTTGAACAGATAATTTCTGAAGTAAATAGTGTTGAGAAACTAAAGATTTAAATTTAAATGTTCAAATACAACCTGAAGGTTTGTTGTTTTATATATGACGAAAAACTTGTCAACACCCTATACACATGGTATCATATGCATACATCAACCATATCTTTCATCCTCTTCTATTCCTTAAGACAAAAACGAAAGTCTGACAGAAATACCGAATGCAGGCAGAACTAACGAATGTTGTGATTACCTGAATTGAAGCAAAGTTGATGAACATTTCGTCCAAACAAGTACCAAATAATGGCCTCATTTCGCCTGCTTCACTTAAACAAGCTCTGCAAATCTTATCTAAAGCCAACGGAGCCGTCAAATAAATACTCATTTCCATTTTTAACAAATTAGAAATCACAAACGTATTCTTCAACAAAACGTAAGTCGCGCGTTTGACCCATTTGACAACTGTTCTTCACGTATGGCAAACGAACAAGTATGAGAAATATGTTTGGACGTATTTACGCAGACGTAACGCTTAGATAGATTATGCGATTGTACGAATGATTCCCGCGTTTGCATTTGTTTATTCAAATTTAATTCAAAATTATTGTATACATTTTTAGAAATCCACTTAAAAACAATAATATTTTGACAAAAATATCATTGTAGGACAATAGAGCAGATTAAAGAAAATTGATCGAAAACATAAAAAAGCCATTATATTTTACCTAAAATTTTTCCTAATTTTGGGACATTGTAACACATTAAAAAAATGTACTATTTTCTAATTTTTTATGGAACACGTTTGCACCTTTCGTTAGATAGTTTATGCAAATATCTCAACCCTGAGGTCATTAGGAGTCCGAAAATATAGGCCTTGACCACCGCGGACATATATAAATTTGGTTTTGTGTTGTGATATGAGTTGGGTTAAGTTTACTAACAAACGCGGCTGGTGACGTAGCAATACAACTTCACCATTTAACCTAGGAAACTATTGCTGTTCACGCAATGACGACTTTTAAACTCAAAACAAGACGTCCAAAATAACTTCTGAGTCAATTTGAGCATTTACTATTTAGTTACGGGTTAAAATTAGAAAGTAACTAAATCAGTGTTGGCAAGATATGTGGTTCTCAGTTGAAATAATAACCTTAAAAAGTAACAAGTGACAGTAATTAATAACCAAAAATACAGAATGAACCAAGAATAAGGCATTTCAACGGTTTTGCCAAAATGGCGTCTGTAGGGCAAACAAACCTTTGTTTTCTTTCGAATGTGAGTAATTTATGTTGATTTTTTGTACTTTTAGTGGTCGTTTTATTTAAGTTAGTTATAGAATCTGTGAAAGAGTATTTTAACTCAATTTATGTTTAAAATTACAAATAACAGGGATTCTAAAAAACTTAACACTGTCACGATTTCTCTACGACCAAATGCTGGCTTTACGTTACATTACAAATCAATTAAACGCATAAACTATATTAGTATCCTATAACTCAATGATAAAATCAATCTAATTATACGTAAGCTTGCCCTACAGTAGCCATTTTTAAAGGTCTTTGACAGCTATCTGACAGCGCATTGAAATGCGTAATGACAGCGACCGAAATTTGACAGAACGTCAACTTAAATGAAATTGAAGTCAATTGAGTAACTTTATTCATAACGCAAATAGTACATCTTCCCTCTTTATTTTACACATATCTATGTCTTATTCTAACATTTATCGATACGTTGTTTCGTACATCAGAAAATAATGACGCAAAAGTATTTTCTTTGGTGGCACCATGTTTAACGTGCTTTTATAAATAGATTATAAAAATGCTTTCAACTCTGTGAAACGTGATGTAATGCTGAATTAAATCAAATCTAAAACTCCTCTCCTGTATCATTTTGCTATTCTACTTTTTCATCTTTGTCTTTTGGAGATAACATTATAAGCTTAGAAATCGGAGCACTACAAGGAGAACCTGCCGAACCAATGCCTTTTCCCTAGCAATCCATTCAATTGTGTAAATCATCAGAGATAAAACTGTTAACTGATGAAGTCTCTTTTTTGTGTTCCACAATTACAGAAGAACTTCGATTTTGAATTTAAAACCTGACGAGCTTTGTACTAGTTTTGAACGACTTCCTCAGCTGAAACACCATATATTCATTATTTTTTAAAGAACTCTTTTTTGCCATTCCTAAATTGGTTTATCTGTTTCGTACTACTCCATTTTGGAAGTTTAGTGACGTGATGTGTGTTTTGTTAACTTCGTCAAAACCACTTTACAAACTTTAACCAACACCAACCGCTATGGAGAAATAGAAATAACAAAAGTTAATGGTTATAGATTTGAAACATAGTATGTAGTTTTCAAAATAAAATTTTGTTGTAGGTGAAAAATAGTTTTAATTTACTAATAATATTTCGCAAGAATAACCTACAGTTTTTTCAAAATTATTTACATTTTACATTTATTATTTTAAAATCTGAAACCATAATTAAGTCGAATTCTAATTAATAACTTTTGTTTGTAAGTAAGTTTAATAACAATTATCGTAATTAGTCAATACACTTTCCAGTTCCTGATGAATGTAATTATATAATTAGCGAAATATTGAAAAATTAATACTTTTAATGAATTAACTTGGCGTGGTCTAAAGTCCCAATAACCGTATCAACCATAATTTACATAGATCAAAAATACTCGCTTCAACTTGAATTTCTATTAGGATATAAATTATTGAAGGTTATTCAAATTCAACGGGTTTATTCAGTCGTAGCCATCTAATGTTTTAGACTCAGTAACTGTAAGTAATGTGACAAATTTTGAAAGTTATATCTTTTTCCCAACCATGTTATCCTCCAATGTCAGAAGTTTAAGTCACCTTGTATAATCTAAAACTATTGTTAAGCAATATACAGGGTGTCTCAGAAATTAGTACATTAATTTTAACCACTAATCTAACTCATCAAGATGAACTTGTCTATGTGCCATTTTTTCGAAATCTCAAATTTGTTTTTAATTTGTTTTAAAAGCTTATTATTATTATTATTATTAAATAATATACCGCAAATTCTGGAAATACGTCAAAGGGTTTGGGTATTTACAGCCAATAAAAAATATGTAGTTGCATAAGAACTACTTCGAGTAGCTCATGTGATTTTTTTCTCGTTCATAAACAGTCCCGTGTTTCAAGTACATCGTCCTTCTACTGACAATTGTTTAACCTCTAAATTTAAAAAAGAGATCATAAACATGGAAATTATTCTAGAATTACCACGAGATATTGATAAATTATGCCGTACATGCATGAATTTAATTGAGAACGATAATTATGCAGCGAATTTTGTAATATTCGACAATAAGCAAACAGAATTGGGTGCTATGCTTCGAACAGTTACATCTTTAAAGGTTACACATTCATTATAGTTTTATAGTAAAATATGCAAATTTTAATTTCTAGGTAACAACTCAAGATAGTTTACCAAAAAGTTTGTGCCCGGGTTGTGCCGAACAATTACAATCTGCTTATAAATTTATTCTTCAATGTACTCAAGTTGATCAAAACCTTAAGAAAATTCTTCAAACCACAGAATGTGTTAATGGGGAAACTTCTGTAAAGAATATTAAGCAAACAACTTTACAACAATTAGGATCTGATCTGGATTGCAAATATTGCAATAAATCTTTTACAACGTATTATGAATTGAGTATGCATATAATTAGTCACAATACTACAAAGAATTTAGTAGAGCGTCTTGAAGAACCTTTCGATACAAAATTTGATATGGTAGATTCAGAAATAGAAGAACAAAAATTATTCATTGAAGAATATAGAAAAACTTTACTCTACCAATTGTAGTAGCGCCTAATAAGGAAACATCTATAACTAAATTAACACTGAATAAGAAATGGTTGTCATGTGGAAACTGTTATAAGAAATTTCGAACAGAGGAAAGTTTATATGTACATACTTCTAATGGGTGTATAAAGGACAGTGCTAGTTACAAGGTTCCTTTATGTGTTTTGTGTGACAAGCAGTGTAAAGATTTTTGTACTTTATCTTTACACTTTTTAAATCATTCACTTGGTTTAGAGATGTCCAGAGGTAAAATTGTAACCGAAGTACATTTTTGTGAATTCTGTGGACAACTATTTGAAGATAATTCAACCTTAAGAACACACTACAATGAGCATCATGCAAATCAACCTAGATGGGATTGCCCCGTGTGTTTAGAAACTTTTGATAAAGAAAGAGATTGTCTTAGTCATGAAGCACTTGTCCATGGATATGATGTAGAAGTAGATGACGTTGATTCCATTGAGGATGTTCAGTGTGTTTTGTGTTCAGAAAATTTTGGCTCTAAATCAGAATTGCATAAACATTCCCTTACACATTTGATGAGAAGGTATTCCTGTAGAAAGTGTTCTCAGACTTTTTGCACCAAACTTTCTTACTTTGCACATTTGCAAGTACATTCAGGTGATAAATATGTATGTTCTTTGTGTGGAAAATGTTTAAGTACTAATAGTGCATTGAAATCTCACACAGAAGGTGTTCATCCAGTTGAGTTATTACATTGCTGTTCAATCTGTGGAAAGCGTTTTGCAACTTATACACGATTAAAGACGCATTCTAAAAATTCATACAACAGATAAGAAATATATATGCAGTTACTGTGGATATAGTTCTCATAAATCTGGTGATTTAGCTATGCACACTAGAATACACACCAGCGAAAGACCTTACAAATGTACCTTTTCCAATTGCACTATGAGTTTCAAGACTTCTAGCCATTTATGTCACCATGTTAGGAGGCACTTGAAAATTAAAAAATTTAAATGTTCCATTTGTTTAATGAAATTTTCTACAAATCACGGATTGAAAGTACATCACATGCAACATACAGGTGAAAAACCTCACATTTGTTTGGTTTGTAAGAAGACGTTTCGGAGAAAATATCATCTTACGGTACATATGAAACAACATAACCGTTCTTAAATTAATTAATTTTTCATTCAACTGTATTATGTTATTTATTTATATATCCTATTAGTACAATTTAATAAAATTTATTTAGTTTTATTTTATGATAAAGTGCCCTCGGGGAACAATGACTACTGAATAAACATAATCTACACGCAAATAAGATGGGGAGTTATGGACCGGTTTCCACACCGAGTATTTTAATACCTTTTTTTTCCTGACCCATTTGTCCATATGTAAATTCAATATCTGAAAAACAACTAGGAAAATTGTTAGAAATTTTATTATCTAAGGACTGAGGGCGAAAAAACATTAACATTGAAAAACTTGCATAACTTTTATACCATATAATTTTTTACAAAATTTTGATATAGTAGGCTTTGAAATAGTTGTCAGAATATGTCGTCAAATTTTTATTTTTATTTGAGTCAAATTGTGTTCACAATGGCAAAAGTAGTGGAAGTACATAGATTAATCATTAAAAAATTTGTTGAGAATCCACAATGGTCAGTCATTCGCATTGCAAAGGAGGCAAAAGTTTGCAGGCAAGTGGCAGCAAAAGTCATCAAGCGGTACAAGGAAGGCTTTACCATAACACGGAAACCAGGAAGTGGACGACTAGAGGGTTTTCATTCACCAAAAAAGGTGCAAAAGGCAATATCTGCGATAGTTAAGAATTCGCTGATATCGAACCGGAAATTAGCTGCAAAAGTCGACTTGTCGGAAAAGACAATTCGAAAAATAAAAAAAAAAGTGGATTAAGTCCTACAAAGTACAAACAACTCCAGATCGTAATGCGGAGAAAAACATTGAAGCCAAGAAACGAGCCAGAAAGTTGAGAGCAGATTTTTCCAAAAACGTCAATGTTGCGTGATGGACGATGAGACTTACGTCCTCGCCGATTTTTCTCAACTACCTGGTCAGGAGTTTTATGTTTTCTGTGGACGAGGAAGGGTTCCTAAGAAGTTTAGAACTAAAATAAAGTCCAAGTTTCCAAAAAATATCTCGTTTGGCGGGCGATTTGTAGCTGCGGTGAAAGAAGCCAATCTTTCATAACAAATGGAACAATATTTACACGAAGAAGTGTCTCCAAAAAAGATTGCGGCCTTTTCTGAGTAAACATAAGGTATCCACATTTTTTTGGCCGGATTTAGCTTTGTGTCATTACAGTAAGCAGACAAAAAAATTGTACAAAGAGAATCATGTCGATTTTGTACCCAGGGAGGCTAACCCACCAAATTGCCCTGAGCTTCGCCCAATAGAGCGGTACTGGGCTTTGGTGAAAAGAAGCTTGTAGCAGACAAAAAAGGCTACAAAATCGATTGAAAGTTTTAGAAAAATGTGCACCGTAGGGACCAAGAAAGTGTCGAGCACCACCATAAAAGCCATGATGGAGACCATTCCCGACAAGCTCAAAATTTTTTATGACGATAAGTCATAATAGTAATAGTTTTTTGTTTTTTCTTAATTTTATATAATAAATAACCTATCCAAAACATATTTTTTTTTGAAAATTTATTTAGCGGTTTAAAAGTTATGCAAGTTTTTCAATGTTAATGTTTTTTCGCCCTCAGTCCTTATAACTTATGTTTAAACTGTTTTTTGAAACACAATTTTCTCTTTTTCGAACAATTATTTTAGTCACCTTTAAGTAATAGTAATATCAGGGCGATGTGGATGAATTTTGTGCGAAACCCTCAAGGTTATTTTCAACAATACTTTTGGATCTCATTTTTATACAAGTTTGTACTAAAAAGGTTTTAGTAAGTATTTCTTTAAAATCAATACCTACTTTTTCTGAATTCCTAGGACGGTTTTTCGCAATACCTCAGTCCCTGATTTATACTTTCTCAGCACTTTTTTACTTTCGATACCTAGTTTTGGATTTATTATGTATTATTACTTTTGACACTACTTTAAATTTTCTTACTATTTCGCTTACTTTGTTTATATTTATGTATTGGGATATAAATGAGTAGGAATTGAACTTTTCAAGATTAAAACAAAAACGTCTTCTAGGACTGGATCGTGCGACCCACTATCGTAAAGTAAACTTTATCAGAAGAGGAAAACTTGAAACAAGCGGAAACGAAAAGTTTAAGGTAAGCTCATTTTTTAAAACGTAATTAGGTACCCAAAATGGTTCACTACCGAAATTATTAATAATATTAAATTAAAATTCACATATTTTCATAAGTACAAAATGTCTAATGATATTGAACGCTTAAGAAAAACTATTAAATATCAAACTCTGCACTCATATAAGTCTTATATATTTTCAATGTCGAAGAAGTAATTATAAAATCGATCCTAATATTTTGGTTTTTTGTTAGGTCTAAAAGGGGATCATCTAGAAGTCCCCATAATATTATATATGACAAATGTAGAGCTTACAACACCTGATGAAGTTGTTAAAGGGTTTAGAAAATATTTTTCATCTGTTTATGGTCCAATTATATTTCATCTAAATATGAACCATTAGATTTCCAATTCAATAATTTACCTTGTATTGCTATGCCACTAATTTCGGATGAAGCAATATTGAAGGGAATTGAATTGCTTAAATGTAAAGTAACATTTTGGCCATGACCAAATTCCTAGTTTTTTAATTAAGGGCTGTGCGTGTGTTTTTGTTAAACCACTTCGATTTATTTTTAATTTAGCTGTCTCCACAAAATGTTTTCCCAACGAATGGAAAATTGCGCGAATATGTCCAATCCTGAAATCTGGTGACCCGGAGTTTAGTGTAACAACTTAGACCAATTAAAGTTTTAACAAAGAGCATAGTTTTATAAGCAATAATTTTTGAAAAGTTTTTGAGTTAGTGGTATGTAATCAAATATTTTATTACGTTAGTAAGTATGCAGGGTTTTCAAACAGTAGGCACTATTGCTAACTTCGTTATTATTAGACCATATCCTTTCGCTTCATACATATTCCTCTTTCTTCATTTCATTTACCACTTCTGCTGGATATAGCCACCGTGAATTTTGTATGTTGATCTACCCCCATCACAAAATAATTATTTTTAAGTGTCTGCCGTGACTAAGATTCGAACCGCCTTGATCAACGGTTTTTCGACTAGTAAATTTGACTACGTCCTTGGCATTACTACTCGACCACTCGCGTACTACTCGACCACCCGCTGGTCTGACATTCCTCTTTCTTTCTACTTTATGGTAAGGCAAAGTTATAACTAACACAGCCACTTTAACCAATTTGAAAAATCATCAATACCTCTGTCATTTTTGGCTTTAGGATAAAAAATAATGGGACACTTTTCGTACAGTATTAAAATTCCTGTCGATTGAGAATATTGTATACAAGGTGTCTAATTTGAAAAAATTGAACAATTTGACATTACTCGCGAACGCGATGTTCTATTTTTATTCTGTTCACCACAGTGATGAGAGAAACAAATGCTACTCGTTTGCCTATTCAACCGACTTTGTAGCTCTAATAATAACGAAGTTAACAATAGTGCCGACTTAAGTTTGAAAACCCTGTATATTTACTCCATATCAACATGAAAGAGTCACCGTCCTATATTTTTTGCAATTTGCAACTTCAGTGTTAAGTAACCAAGGGCAAGTTGATATACTTTATAGAGACTTTAGAAAGGCTCTTGACTCTATAATTCTTATGAAACTAAAAAACTTTGGTTTTAGTGACTCTGTTAAATATACGAGGAGCGCAACCTACCAGGTTGAAACTAATTTCGCTTCGTACTATGTAACCTTTATCCAAAATAAATAACTTCCAACGTAGGAGTAATTAACGAATCGTGCTGAGACGACTTCAACATTTTTCTGTTGATAACGTTGACATTTTACACACTTTGCAATAATTCTTGTAATTGTTTTTCTACTCCGTATTATCCAAAAACGTTCTGTAAGTGTAGTCATTAAGATTTGGACACCAGCGTGACAATTCTTTACGTGATTATGAGTCACCAAACTGTCCACAAATGGATGTCTTGTAGGTAAAAGAATCGGATGGGTAAAGTCGTATGCGTCATCTCTTCGTATTATCTTAGTCTTGAAACGCAATAATCCATCCCCTTCAACTGTTACAATTTCTAATTTATGTTGATATTCTCTTCTAGAAAAGGACTCTTTTTGTACTTGTTTTATGATGATCTTCTCAATTTCTTCCAATTCAAACATAGAGAGTTTAATTAAATTATTAAAATTCATGAAGACTTTTCTTGTTTTAGAACTGTACTGCTTCATCTTCTGAAAAGCTCTGTTCACCCACGCAATTGTACTAATGATTTTTGTATAATCATAACTTCTGATCATGTAACACGAAAAGAATCTTTTGTAATGCTACATTAATACATGTGACAGCTTGCCTTTCTAAATGAACTTCCATTTGGTTTGGGATATCCTCCGCTGACGGCCAGTCAATTTCTTTAAGAAGCCACGCTGGACCCTCCCACCATTTGCACCTAAAAAATTCTGCCATTGTGCAACCACGAGAAGGAAGATTTGCCGGGTTTATTCTTCCTGGTACGTACCTCCACTCGAAATTACCAGTCAGCTTTCTTATTTCAGCTACCCTATTTGCAACGAATGTTTCATTTTTCTTCTCTTTAATCCAGGCTAATGCTGTGGTAGAATCGCTCCATAAGTAAGTATCTACATCAGTCCAAATTAAAGCTGATTTTACTGACGCAATAAGCCGACTTCCAATTACACAAGTCATTAGCTCCAATCTAGAATACTTAAGAGTTTTATTGGAGTAACTCTTGACTATGCTTGCAAAATAGCAATTGAAGATTTTTCTTTTCAAACACATCGCACAAACACAACTGCAGCATACGCGTATTGCGAAGCGTCACAAAAACAATGTAACTCCAGTCGTTGTGCGTCAGGTTTGCTGCAACAATCCTTTTGAAGAAGAGTAACTGAAGCGAGATATCCCATAGGATCATAAAAACGCTGCGCAACTGACAATATACTTCGCCTTGTACAAGTTACTTCAATTGTAATCTCAGGTGTTTCGCAATAAATTGTATCAGTTACCTTGTTCCACTTCATACCAAGTATCGTAGTAATGTCCTTTGTTTAATACCTTCTACATCGACCCGTATCCTCTGCTACTAAATGGACCGATTTCAGGTGATCCAAAAGCCGAATACTCCCACATGCGCAACTCCATTTTAGCAAGAGACATCAGGTGAGTTGCTTCTTTTATGAACTTCATTCTCCACAGAAGTAATACAATTGTCGACGTACAATGCTTTTAATAATTTAAGAGCAAATTAAAATTTACTGTACTTCTAACAAATTCATTCCGTTTTCCAAACAATCATTTAAAGACGGGTGCAAGAAGCATCAAATACTGGTCTCACAGGTGTTGTCTTGTTCTCTTTTATAACAGCTCGATGAGGTAAATAATGTTTCACTTTATTTAATTCTGAATCAGGAACGGTTTCAATTATGTCTTCTTTTTCCCACATCTCAAAAACAGACTGATAATGGTTTAATTTGCCAACTTCTTGCAATTTTTTAACAGTATTGTGAAGTCGAAATTCGGCAATTCGACGATTTGTAGGCAAACCATACTTTCCTCCTACCCATGGCAATATCACTTCGTATCTACCATCCTTATTGACATTCACAGTATTTCCAAAATGTAACTTGCTCATCATATCGCGTTCTTCTTTCTGAGTTTTACTTGTTGGATCCATAATACCAAGTACCTCTAGACTCCACAAATCGCTAATTTTCCTTTCACATAATAACAAAGAAGTAACAACGTTAGCTAACGACTCCTTATTTTTAAGTTTTGACTGAAAAAAGATCCAATTAGAGTCCATCCTATAACAGTTTCGTATGCCATTAACCCACATTTTAATTTAATACTTTTCCACTCATAAAATTAGCATAATTATCAACTCCAACTAGAAGTTCAATATCCGGCGTTCCTTCTCCACAGTCGCTTATCCAAATTTTCTCGTGAGCCAGTTCATTTATTCACGGTCCCCTTGAAGCCGACAAATATTTCCACATATAATTTCCTCATCTATGGCAGCAAGTGTGATTGAAACGTTATTTTCAATTCCTTTTAACGTCACATTGTATGAGTTATGTTGAACCACGTCAAAGTGATTCCACCAAAAACAATATGCTGCAAGTTTTCACAACCGATTGAAGGTAGTTTCATATTCGTTGCCAATTCTTTTTAATGTAAGTACGTTGGGATCCACTATCCAACAAAATCCTTACCGTCTTTTCTTTATTACAGTGGATGATCTTTGCTAAAAGTGTTTGTAGCAGAACTCCCGATGAAAACACTTGTGCTGCGTTCTCGAAGGATACATTTTCTATTTCCTTTGACCTAGACGTTCCGTTTGCAACAACTTCGCTAACAGTCTGGTTTAACTGTACTATATTACTTCGATTTGGACAAATATTTGCATAATGTCGTTTTAAACATATAGCACACTGTACAAATGCTTTACACTTTTTGGCACAACGCCCAATCTTCAAACATTGAAAACAAGCTCCTTTTTGTTTGATTTTTTCGAGCCTCTCGTCTAAATTCATCTTTAATGATTTGTTGCATTGACTTGATCCATGTCGTCCCTCGAAAAATATACACTTCTTTTTTTTTCATTGTGGCTTATAAGTGCTGTAGGGACGTCTTCTGATTCGCTGACATTTACAAAACGTTTTCCTTTCGTTTCTCACTTGTTGAACCCAAATCCTAGTCTAGCAAGAGAAATCCTTTCTTCACCTCTTACTTCTTCCCTTAGAAATTCTATTAAACAGTGTAAACGAGAAGATAAAATATTGTCCGATCTTCCTCTTTCTTCGACAATGAACTTCTATGCCATGCCTTCAATGTTTCTTCAGGTAAACATGACTCAACTAATGGAAAAAAAATAGCTGCACATTTATCAGTAGTGACACCCAATGACTCCAGTGCTTGCAAATGGGATTCTAACTTGTCGTATATACTGGTAAGACTAATTTTCCCTTTTTTGTTAGCTATCTGAATTATTATTAGAGATACTTTTCCAAACCTCATTTTGAGAGCTTGAATAATTTTATCATAGTTATCAGAAGTGTGTTGGTAGCTATTCACGACGTCAACGGCTCTTGTTCCTTTTCCATCGATTGTACAATATAATAAATCTTGTCTTCATTCGAGAGGTCAGCATCTTCTTGAATCTTCTTGAACTGCGTCCAAAAACTAAGTCATTGTTTTAATTCTCCATTCAACTTTTGAATTTCAATTTTCGGCAGCTTGTATCCTTTTTTATACCTGCCTGCAGCGTTGACACTTACAACACTACCTGTTGGAAAAGCGAGTTGATCTGAGATTGGATTCAGAAACTTATCTGTTTGATGACGTACTGACAATATTGTTAAATGGACTTCAAATGCACTTAACATTTTAATCCCAAATATCTCGAAAATGACTATATTTACAGACTTCAAACAAGTATGACTTTTTTATGCACAGATAATTGTAGAATCATAATTTTAAGAAAAACTAGCCCTAAAATTAAACACAAAAAAATATGTGTATTTAAATAAAATTTTGAAAGCATTTGTGGCGCATTCTTACGAGTACAGTAAAATTATGGTCAAATTTCAATTTGCAACACCAAAACCCACTATGCAAAATTTTGTCAAAATATATCAACCCTGTATCTTAGTAAATATCCAGTTTTCGAGTATGGTTAATATAAAAAAATCTCATTGTTTTCGTCTAAAGAATCTTATATTATACGGAGCAATGTGTTCTTTAAAAGGAATGTTGTACCCAAATCTCATATAGGCATTTTGGATCTTTTGTACTTTGTCCTTATTGTATTGAGTTAAGTAATTGTAGTATACAAAGAAACAGTAATCCAGGGTGGGATAAATCAAACTTTTTGTTAGATTAATCTTAATGTTGGAACTCAATGAATATTTTATCCTATTTAACATTTTTAACTTCATATACGACGTTGAACAAATTTTATTTACATGATTCTCAAAACTTAAATTCTTGTCAAGATAACAACCTAAACTTTTTGCCGTTGATGACCACTTAATGTTTGTATCATTTAAGACTAAATGAATTTTACTTAGGTCTATCTGTGATAATAGATGTTCACTACCAATACATAAAGCAATCGATTTATTTGGATTTAGTTTAAGACCATTATTTTCACACCATCTTGCAATATTTCGCAAATATTCATTAATTAATTTTAATGATTTTTTTAGTTCAATAGCTTTGAATGAGATGTATAATTGAACATCATCTGCATACAAGTGGTATTTTAGATGCTTAAGTGACTTAGTAATATCAAATGTAAATAAAGAAAATAATATAGGTCCAGGAATACTACCCTGTGGTACACCACTCTTAGTTTCAATCATGTTGGAAGGTGAATATAGAGGTTATCCCCATAACCTTCTTTTGCAACAATTTGAAGTTTCTTCTCTTGAATCTAGAAGATTTTGTAAAGCCATCAAATTGCTGTTTAATATTATTCGTAATAAAATTGATTGTCCTTACTTACTAATGGCTATCAATATATTGCAATACTCATCTCGTTCGGCTTTGACTTTTATAATAAAACCTCTCCTGCAGTTGCAAATCTTACGATGCACAGCGCTATTAGCACAGTAATGACTCACTGAAAAAAATTCCGGGTGACAAGTACGTTAAGGAAAGGGAGACAATGATTTTCTTCAATTTCCGTAGTGAACTTGATGTCAGTATGTTGATTATTGAGAAGGTCAAGAAATGTATCTAAAGAAGGGCGACCATGAAGCCAAATGATGAAAGTATCATCAACATACATAAACCATACTTTCGGTTTCAACGCCGAAAAGTTTCCAATGCAATTGTTTCAAAAGCTTCCATAAAAATGTTGGCGACACCAAGAGATAAAGGGGATCTCATAGCAGCACCCGAAACCTGTTTGTATAAATAGTACTTAAACTAATAAATGAACAATAAGATACTCCTCAATCCTCTATTCAATTTAAAAATTGACGACCGGTTTCAGTGCACCATTATCAAGTCAGTAGTACCTATAACATCTACAATTAAATACATATTCAACAAGTAAAAACAAACACTAATAGGTATACAATTTATGAAGTTCTAAAAAAACCAAAAAGGGTGAAAACAGCAACTTCGTTGCAGCATGGTGTAACTTAGACTAAGCGATGGATCTTGATCGCAATCATTTCTAAAACAAGTATTTTCTTGGAACAAAAACGCCTTTCGGGATTGGACGGTGTGAAAAGGTAACCGTAGTTTCCTACGTTTCGCCACCTATCGTAAGGGGCTTCATCAGGGCGAGAAAACTTGAAACAAACAAAAGAAAGTTCAAGGTAGACAACTGATAATCAGGTAATGAAATTGTGACTCAGCCCGATTCTAGACTAAAAGAAGTCTTAGTAATTAGGGAAATACCTCCGCATGTAAAGAAGAGAAAGCGTCACGGGTCGTTGACCTCGACGCTTGATTGACCACCTGACCCTACTCTTAGGATCGAACGCAAAGTGATTCGAATCATAAAATCTACTAATCCACCTCTCGAAACCCAGCGACGACTTGTTCCTTCTACTTCCAAACCACCTCGTCTATATGGTCTTCCTTAAATTCACAAACAAGATGTACCTCTTCGGCTCATTGTTAGTACAATTCAATTTCCTACTTACAAATTAGCCAAATTTTTATCAAAAATTTTTAATAGATTTGTAGGTAAAACATTTTCACACATTTTAAACTCACACCATTTCATTCAACGTTTAGATGATTTGAAGGTAAATCCTGATAATCTCCTTGTTAGTTTCGATGTTACTTCATTATTTACAAAGTTACAAATATTTTGTACATGATGATGTAGTTCTCATTGAAGTATATTTCCATATTTCGATAGCTTGCAAGATTTTAATACAAATAAATCAAAAACCATCCACATCAGAAAAGGTAGAACAAAATTATTAAAGTTTAGTTTTCTGGCAAATTAATTTACTTTACCTCGAAACTTTATTTAAAAAACCTTCAAACCACACCGTAACTCTATTTCGACTACTAGGTACGTGTCATACATTTTGGTTTCGTGTTTTAAGTAAAAAAATTGGAAACGCTTACTTAATGGTACGAAAGAAATACAGATTTTACCGGGTCTTGCTGTGGCAATGGAAAATTTTATTGCAGGTAGAAGTTTGATTTTGTTATCGCCGTTGAATTTTTTAAAGTAAAAAGTCACACGTTTTGTTTTTTTTCTGTTAAAATTTGACCGGTTTTTCAAAATTTTTGTGCCTTCCACGTTTAACCAAACATAGTAGTGAGTTCTTGTCTACAGCACTTCCGTTTCGTCAAATTATCTAGCGTGGTTACCTGGAAGAACATGCCCGGCTACTGCGGGCTTATCCGATAGATGGAGACCACAATTTGTTTTGTGCTCTTTTATACGGGCATCAATGCTTCGTTTGCTTGTCCCCACATACATTGAACCACACAAGCACGGTATGCGGTAAACTTCAGCCGATGATAATGGTCCTTTATTGAAGGTAATTAATTTTGCTGTGTAGACTCCGTTTCTTCGGATGTATCGCTTTTCGAATTTTATATCCAGATTCTTTAGTTCTTGTGAAAATGAGTTGGGTTCTTCTGTCTTGGATATGTGTCGGTTTCCTGAATACTGTGTTAGATGTCCTTTTTTGTTTCTAAGGTGAATTGTATCTCTGGATGACTGCTGTTCATATGAGTAAGGAAGGCTTCTAGTGCCGATTCCCTTTAATTCCTACTACAAAGGTATCATCTACGTAACAAAACAGTATTTTGGTTTTAGAAAAAAGTTGCTTACGATAGTTCCTTCAAAATGTTCCATTTTTAACACAAAGAATTAATAGACAAATACAAAAGAATCAGGGCAGCGAGCAATTGCGCCCCCTGGTTAAATAAACCAAGCGGCGGTTAATTGTGGAAGTGTTAAGTTGTTACGTATTTATGGTACAATTAACCAACGTATTGTAACAACACTAGCAAAGCTCGACGTGTGGTCTATTCTGCCTTTAACGTTACATTGTAGGCGGGAATAGCTGTATTTCGCGGTTCTTCAATGCCGCATAATACATAGTGGGTGAGCAAGTTTTTAGTTTGCTCACGGTCCAGATAGAATGAATTCCGTCACTGGTTTAGTGGACAATGCGTTTTCGCGGTTCGTATGATGAAAAACACGCAGTGAAAAATCTTAAACGGCCGATGCCTCAATTAGGTTTAAAAAATAAACAGTCTGTTAAAGGTAAATACGATGTAAGAAAATTCAAACTGACTGGATTTGTGAGTATGAAATTAAAAATGGTTTGTGTTATAGTTTTTAATTTTGAAATTATGCAAATTATGAATTACATAAACCACCCCGAGTCTCCACTAATCCAGCGTTTAAAAATACTAAAACTAAACCATTACCTAACATAAAATATCAGTCAGCCATGAATACCCAAGGATACGCACATGAGCAGTCAAGTGTTACACTACCAGACAGCACCAAACGAAACGTTTTGATATAGTTTTACTGTTCACCGTTGTGCCCATAGAAGAGACAATTAAACTCATCAAAGATATATTTACGGAAGATGTAACTGCATTTTTTCTTCATGTGCTTAGTAATACATACTTCAAATGAGATGATGAGTATTGTGAACAAGTAGACGGTATTGTAATTAGCAACCCATTAAGTCCAGTATTAGCCAATTTCTGTATAGAATATTTTGAAGAAATTACCATAAAAAGCTCTTCATTCAAACCAAAGCACGTTATACAATTTAACGAATTAGAAGTGCTGTACAATCCACTACTATGTTTGGTTAAACGTGAAAACCGGTCAAATTTCAACAGAAAAGAAGAGGTGTCTATATTAATAGAATATGGCATCCAGTGCTTAAAAATAGTAAGACTAAACCATTACCTAATATGGAAGGTCAGTCAGCCATAAATAGCCTACCATCCGCACACATAACAGTCAAGAACTATAAATATTATAGCATATTCAGAAGAAACATCAGTCAGAGACTTAAAACGATAGAAGAAAAACACAAATATAATATATCTCGAGGGGTCAGAAAAGAAAGTCATGATTCTGAACATAAATTGAAATAAAAAATTACGATGATGATAATAAAATGGATGTCCTGAAAATCTTGTAGTCATATTGGCATGCAGAAAAGTTCTTTGGTTTCGGTTTTA
The DNA here is from genome assembly GCA_030710515.1 of Abscondita cerata. Lineage (NCBI taxonomy): Eukaryota > Metazoa > Arthropoda > Insecta > Coleoptera > Lampyridae > Abscondita > Abscondita cerata. Next base: position 139,300 of record JALBCR010000646.1, read on the forward strand.
GCTTAATTAGTACATGATAAGTGTAGAATTTTTTACTGAAATAACAGTTTTAGTGTATCCCACATCATCTAAAGATTATGAGCTTTTAACGTTATGAGAGAATAGAATAGAATTTTTAAATTGATTGTAAAACTATCGTAACACGTTTTAATTTTATCCTTTATGATTTTGCCATAAATGAAAATTTTCAATGGCATTCGTTCAATAGTCCAGTGCAATTAGGAAATTTTTATAGGTGTGACCCACCAATTTTGTATACATTTTTTCTTTTACCCTCCATTTGAAAAGGTTTTCCTCGGTGAGTTTAATCCTAAGTTTGCGCACCCCTAAAACCAACAATTTTTCCGCCATCTTAGGTTGGTGTTTTTTTTGGAATTTTCATACCTCGCGTACTAATTATCGCACAGTCATAAACTTGGTGACTTTGTATTCTGTGGATGTACAACCAACTGTAGTAGGTGTAACAATTGTAATTTACAAAATTTCCAAAGGAGCGACGGCTCTAGCGGTACAATCCAGAAAGAAAAAGTAAGGGAGTTTGGCTCGATGTAGCGCATTAAATTAGTGGATGATAATCAAAATATTTATAGTAGTTAGAACAGCAGCGTCCAGTTTAGTCAAAGAGTTGCGTGGATTCTTGAATAGCTATAAGAATTCTGACTGCTCGTTTAACAAGGCGCCACCTGCTGAGTAAAGAAAGAAATAAAACCGACCAACAGGAGATCAACAGGTTTTACTTAAAACTAATATGCTAGATCAAACACAAACCAGAGAGAGAGAGAGAGACATACAATACAGTATCACATACAAATCTTAAAAATATACAATAATAGTAAAATGATGTGACAGAAATAGAGAGACTGTCGCATATAGTTACGTGCGTTAGCAGCAGCCTCGCTTGCAATAAATCAGGCTTGCAGGTAAGCTTTAGTGAGACGCTTAAGTTAAGAGTTCTCATTCAAATTAAACCGAAAAAAGCTGCTATTAATGCTCTGCGTACATATATCATTTACACACGGTTGGTTACACTAACTCTAAACAATAAACGAAATGGTAAGTACCTCCCGCAAACCCAAAAGGCCTTTTGTGTCCGCGACAACCGCCATCAAATTAAGCACTCCAGCCCTTATTGAGCTGATTTAAAACAAATTTACGGTTGACGAGGATACACCGAACAAAGTTACTTAAATGTTAATTATCGAGCCGTTTATGTCATCTGTGCCCGAGCTTCATGCGCCTTAATTATTTATGAGTAAGGAATTTAAATACTAAAACTTAGCTGTAATACGTCGAGTGTAGTTCCAGGAATGAAAGTATTCTGCTATCGACGGTATCGACAGTTCAGGGAAGGTAGATAGACCCAAAGGATTCTTCTAAGGGGTAGCGTACGAAGAAAAACAGCCGTGGTGTTGTCATGCATTAATAGGGAAGGTTCTTAGGTAGCTACTCCAGCACCTTCTAAAGTTATCCCAGTAACGTATATAACAAGTATAAGATGCCAAACACAACGTGCTAAAAGCATTAGTAGCAATCAGAATTGAAACAAATAGAAAATAAACCCAAATACTCACAGTGAATGTAGCCAGATTAATGTAAACGTCAATTTATATTGGAAATTGTGAAACCCACATTAAATAGTTTTTTTTGTAAGAATTTCACTTCAGAGAAGACGCTAAAACCCACGTGCACCACCGAGAAAAGAGAAAATGTCCGCCGTCCGTCTCAAAAAGTTGATCGAATTGAATTTCCACCAATCGCAAATTAGGAGCGTGCGCGCCAATTACGAACTTTCGTTGCACCATATTATTTGCGACACACGTTCTAAAGCGGCTTACGACCTACGTCCTCAATTCGAGAAATTTGAACCGTAACATACGACTTGTGAATGTCGAAAAACAGATTTGAAATGTTCTGTTTTGTGCAAGATTTGCTGTGGAGAAACCTGCATAAGTGCAAAAGAAGATGTAGAGGACTTGAATGACGAAGACGACGAAGTTAATGACAAAGTTACAACGATGGTACCTTTACCAAGATCAACCACTTCATTGAAACGAAAAGCAAGACAATCACCTGTGATAAGTGAGAATGAAAATGACGATGGCTATCAATATCATAGCAAGGTGAGAAATTCACAAAAGAAAAAGGGAAAACTGTAGAGTTCTATCGAAACACATGAAAAAAAAAGCGTGAACTCAGCCTCAAGAGTAGTACGGAATTGAGTTCGGAAAAAGCAGTAAAAAAATGTCTTCATAAAGGTAAAACCTGTCGAAATATTAATTGATTCAATATAAACACAATTCTGCGTTCAAACAAAGGAATTTCTTAATGTACCAATAAATTAGTAACAAATAGCAATAGTGTAATTGAATAATATTTGGAAAGAATAAAGCCATCATTAAACCCATCGAAATGTTCATTTTTTAAATAAAAATGCACTCCAATAAAATTTTTATTGAACAAATAAATATATTTAAGCAATGTATCATGCATAACAATCGTTTATTTTAATAACTGAACGGAGGACAAGTTGTATTATGGCAAAATGTAGCGGGGAGCGCGAGCGCTATTTGGCGTATTTCGAAATCCCGCACTAAACAGAGCAACTTTGGGCGTCGATTGACGGGCGAGAAATTATTGTATCGGGATAATTTTTTTTTGTAAATGCTAGAAATTACTTTATCTTTAATAAAGTTCTCTCACAACAAAGCGTCAGGTGGACTAGAAAAAAGATAGGAGCCGAAAAGGAAAAAAACTTTTTTAAGTCTTTCTGTCGACTTAGCAATAACTTTTTTGCCGTTGAACGCACAGTTTTTGTTATATAGCATTGTCGAAAATATAAATCAAAACGAATCCAAAGACACCAAGTTTATGACTGTGCGATAATCAGAACGCAAAATATAAAAATTTCAAAAAAAACACCAAATCCAAAATGGCCACAAAAGGGTTGGTTTTAGGGGTGTGCAAACTTAGAGTTAACCTCACCAAGAAAAGCCTCTGTTGAATGGAGGTTAAGAGAAAAAATGTATACAAAATTGGTGGGTCAATTCCTAAATAAACTGGACTACAAATAAATTAGAAAGATGTTACGGTTCTATTTCTCGTATTGAGGACGTAGGTCGTAAGTCGCTTTAGAACGTGTGTCGCAAGTAGTACGGTGCGACGAAAAGTTGTATTTGGCGCGCACGCTACTAATTTGCGATTGGTTTCACAATTTCCAATGTAAATTGGCGTTTACATTAATCTGACCACATTCACTGCGAGTATTTGGGTTTCTCTTCTATTTGTTTTAATTCTAATTGCTACTAATTCTTTTAGCACGTTGTGTTCGGCATCTTATACTCGTTATATACGTTAGTGGGATAACTCTCGAGGGTGCTGGAGTAGCTACCTAAGAACCTTCCCTATTAATGTACGACAACACCACGGCTCCGCAGTGATTAAGCCGCAAGCCAACGGGGAGTACCATGTCGTCAGAGGTTGGCTATGTCGTATATTTCCAGCGAGGTAGTCACCGGTGTGCTGTTTTTCTCCGTACGCCACCTCTAGAGGAATCCTTGAGTCTCTCTACCTTCCCTGAACTGTCGATACCGTCGCTAGCAGAATAATTTCATTCCCGGAACTACACTCGACGTACTACAGCTATGTTTTAGTATTTAAATCACTTACTTATAAATAATTGAGGCGCATGAAGCTCGGGTACAGATGACATAAACGGCTCGATAGTTTACATTTAAGTAACTTTATTCGGTGTATCCTCGTCAACCGTAAATTTGTTTTAAATCAGCTCAATAAGGGCTGGGGTGCTTAATTTTAGAGCGGTTGTCGCGGACACAAAAGGCCTTTTGGGTTTGCGGGAGGTACTTACCATTTCGTTTGTTGTTTAGAGTTAGTGTAACCAGCCGTATGTAAATAATATGTGTACGCAGAGCCTTAATAGCAGCTACTTTTTCGGTTTAATTTGAATGAGAACTCTTAACTTAAGCGTCTCACTAAAGCTTACCTGCAACGCGACATCTTAACTAGAAGCCTGATTTGGTGCAAGCAAGGCTGTCTCTCTCTCTCTCTCTCTCTCTCTCTCTCTCTGTCTCTCTCTCTAGTTTGTGTTCGATCTAGCATATTAGTTTTAAGTAAAACCTATGGATCTTCTGTTGGTCGATTTTATTTCTTTCTTTACTCTGCAGGTGGCGCCTTGTTACACCAGCAGTCAGAATTCTTATAGCTATTCAGAAATCCACGCAACTCTTCAACTAAACCGGACGCTGCTGTTCTAACTACTATAAATATTTTGATTATCCTCCACTAATTTAGTGCGCTACATCGAGCCAAATTCCCTTACTTTTTCTTTCTAGGTTGTACCGCTAGAGCCGTCGCTCCTTTTGATATTTTGTAAACTACAACCGTTACAAAGAGTCAGAAACCTACACATATAAAAAATGCTAGCATCCAAGACAAACTAACTTATTAAAATGTTTTGAGAACATTTGGTTTGCTTATAATATAATTTTATAACAGTTAAGCGTATCCAACTAACAAGTGTTATTTACAATTCGTTCTTGAAAAAATTGATTTCTTTTCTTCGTGAGTCTCGTGGCCCACTCTGCCCAAATTTACACAAAAACTCATTAAAAAAATTACTTGCTATACCTTTTTCCAAATCGAAACTATAGTTAATTTTTTAAAATAAACTTGAGCATTAGTCAGACATTAAAGTTTATAATTTATTTATATTTAATGATTAGTATACCTATTTCTTGAAAAATCTATAAATTTTACAATTTGATTTTTTACCTGATCTGATGCAGCGAACTTTAAATGTGTGCGTTCTTCAATGATAAGCACATATTTATATAGTAGAAAAATAAGAAATGAATTCTCTTTAGTATGACAATCAACGTTTTGACACTATATGTCGTCATCATCAGCGACAACAAAACGTACCGTTTTTAACTTTTGAAATGCGTTACGATTTGTTTTTCTTTCTGAAGCTGATCCTTATTGAAAAAGTTGTGCCACAATATTTATAGTATTTAACGATTCGCATAGCATGTGCTCACAAAAAAAAAATGACTTCTAATAGAAAGGTAAAACTTTTAAGTTCAATAAACCAGTTTGATGCACACATGAAAAAAATAGAAACTAACGATTTACCAATAAGATATTCGTAGCTTTAGGATTAAGCGCATATAACCTAAAAGATTTTAGGAAGGATTGTAGAATCCATCCTGAATAAAGTTAAGTTGTGTCGCATGTAGGAATGTGGAAATTAAAAGTGTAAGTTACGTAAACCACGTAAAACGTAACCTAAAGTGAATTAAAAAAACTAACCTTTTGGATATTGTGCAGTTAATCATGCCGTGTTTTATCCTGAAAAAAAAACATAAATTATAACACACTACCCTACAACTATGGTAAAAAACGATTTAAACAAAACTTACGAATATCCACATCCCGTACAGTTGAGACGCTGTCCACTAATAATGCTCCAGAAGGTACTTCACACACACATTAAACGCATGCATAATTATTTAAGAATCACAAACTGTTTGCAAAAAAATCGCGAAATTACACAAGCCGAGAAAAAATTAAACTGACGGTTTCAAAATCAGTTAATCATCACCAATCACAATCCGACTTTTCAAATCGAAGGTTAAATTTATATGTAATATACAGAATGACCCATAACATTTTTAATATACTGCAAGCTTCATCAGTAGTGGCTAAACTCACAACGGTTCATGATTTTACTATTTATTGCCATATTTATCATACATTTTATTAAACCCAACTTAAAGCGAAAATATATGTGTTTTAAGTATTGCAGCGATTAACAGAAGTTTGACTGTCGTTGGTCACTTCATGTGACGTCATAATATAGTAAAGTGGTCTTATGGTTTGGTGCGAGTGATACTTCTATATATTTGCAGGTAACAAATCACGGGAGCGAATTGGAAATTTAGGTAAAATGACAATAATGTATAAGTTGAATCCCAAGTTACAGTTCATCAGCATGAATTATGCTAAAATTACACTTGCATGTATGTTTCACCACATAATTAAAATTTGCTGGACAAGGTATTTATGAATGAAATCACAAACGAAGAACTGCAGTAAACTGAAGTTAGTGTTATCATACTTTTAAATATTTGTTTAGATGCAATCGTGTAGGTTTTCTCCCCATTCTTAGCATATTTATACAATTAATCAGTGTCGTATCTTCACACTTTCAAATTAAAAAACATCTCTGCGCAACATGTTGGCGCGAAACGGCTACCCCTTTACTGCTACAGTCACTCACACCACCCTAATAGCTATCTTTCTATAACTAAACCTTATATTTTTTAAGTAAAAACTTCTTTTTTATCATAGAAGGGAGATGATCAAAACTGTTAATAGTTAAATATAGCTATATGCTCGGTGTATTTTAACTTCTGTTAGGTTCCGATGCAAGTTAGGATTCACATACTCAATGATAAAAGTGTACCGTTTATTGCTAGAAATCAAAAACACTAAAAACTATACAAAAACCTTTATACGAATACGTGTTTCAATAGATAGTCTAGAATTAGCAGCAACGAACTCATACTTAAAGTTTTTATGCAGTTTTTGATGTTTTCTTTAACTGATTATAATCATGTCAAAAATGACTTTACTAGATTTTGTAGCAAAAACTGGTTATTAATGATACAGACAGGGAGCCGGCAAGAAAATCGACGTATAATTTACCCCACGCCAAAAGCTACACAGTAATATTTCTGAGAAAATGACCCCATCCAAGTATGGGGATCGTCAGGTGCTAGAAACTCTGTTCAAGTTTTACAATATATCTAAATAGACCATGAAAATAATGCCATCCATGCGAATTCCAACTTTTTGATGATGATATCTGCACGGCGTGTATTCTTTTAGAATCCCTCAAATGATTCTGATATTTTTGTTTATTTTTAGTGCTTGTTTTTGGTCCAATTTGACTGATATTTAATTTACAAGTGATCATCTAGCTCCTCCATTACTTGTTTGTTTTATTTGATATATATTTTCTTAACTTTGTTTTTGAGCCCGTTTTGTTAAAATCCTACTGTAGACCAGGTCCTATTGATACTGTTTTGTTATCTTAATGTCCATTGCATCTCTTAAACCAAAAGAAACTGATTGTGTTTTTGAACCCAATTCGTTTAAGTTGTTATAAAGTAGTATTAAAAAAAACTTTTGATGCTAATTTGTATTTTTGTAAGGCTTTAAGTAGGTACTACCTGATTATGTAGATTACTATGTTTATGTTTTCTAGATTTATTCCTTTAACATTAGAATTATCTTTGTATTGCTAGCAGGTTTTCTTAAAAGGTGAGCGGTCTTAATGAAAAACTGTCAACCAATCAGAGTCTGACTTCGTTATAGTTTTTTTGACCCACCCATGAACCATCTTTGAGATTGATTAATTCTAATTGACCTTCGATTACATAACGCGTGATTCAAAAAATTTTTCATCAAACTTTGCCATGAAGAACAAAGCAAGATATAAGAGGTGATCTTCGTTTAGCTTGTACAATTCTGACACATTTAATTTCAATTTATGATTGTGTTGACATTATGGTTTTCACCGACCACCATAAACGCTGCGTGTTAGAAATGTATTTTCGAAACGGTGTAAGAATTGGGTTTATTCTACTCGTGCTGCGTTTCAAGAATTCCAAGAAACCTTCCTTTCCTGGAGTGATCGTTCACTTTGATCGATTTAATAGACAAGTGCATTATCTTTAGATTATTTTTAAATCATTTACATTAAAAAGGTCCAATACATCCATTTTTATGATTTAGAGTAGACGTACGTAAATTTTTGTTGTCCACTTTGATGAACATGTCACGGGATACAATTATATTGTTTTTTTTTTAAATTCTGTGTACTATTTATTCTATTACTAGTTTAGATCATTTCTTGTGTTGGTTCTAGTTTTCCGGTTTAAAGTAGCTGTGATTTGACTACGAAACCTGTAACTTCCATCTTTTTTTACTAGACCAGTTGGCTGGTAGTGTTTTTGTTGCTATTCTAAACATATGTGATGTTATATACGGTAATTTCTAGATATTTCACCTTTTCTTAAAGTTACCAACGTGTCCCATTGATATGAGTAACAGGAATCACTGTGAATAGTATCAGGGTGGTTTTCTGAAGATTTATCGATACATAGATAGATATAATCTAAGGTGTGTAGCACAGAATCATACTGATTATTGTCATCCTCTAGTAAGTTAAGTTCCTTAAGAAATGTTAGGACTGACCAAGGATTTAGAGGAGTAATCTCCTCCAGTTCAAAGAAATATTTCTGGAAACCGTGGCGTCACTTTCCTTAAGAAGGTCTCCTTCGACACGAGGCAAAATCTGCATCTCGAGTTAGTGGTTACATCAATCTTGGCAATATATTTGCCAAGTCGGCAGTGCCGCGTCTGAAAGCCCGTAAGAATTCTTAGATGTTCCTGTTGACTGCTAAGTAATCCTCGTCTTCTTTGCCGGTTAAGTCACCTAGGAGTTTTGGACTGGCTCAGCTCTGGTAGCTGACGCAGTGTTTTGCATTTTTTTTTCGTTTTCATCCGAGTATTTCACGTGCTTGCCAACACCATAAAAGAGCTCTAGCCCTAAGAATCTAGTGGCCGTTTTTTTACTAGCAAGGACATCTGCTTGCTCGTTGCCATGAATCCTAGTCCCGAGAACCAAGCTAGGGTACCCTTATTATGCTCTCAGCTTACTCAGTTTCCTTTTACAAGTTCTCAATCTTTGAGCTGATGACACAGCTACTCAGCCTTTGACCACAGTCAATGACAACATCTAGTGAGGCCAGCAGTCTGCTGCAAATCATCTGTGCTCGAGTGTTGAAACCAAATGACCGTCCCAGCAACCAGGATTGACTTAAGACCTGCACCACCTCTCTGCTAATTCCAGACCTGTGGTACTATGTCATAAACGATGTTCTTATACTTGCCCTGTGCAAGTATAACAATCTCATCAGCATACTCCTGGACGGGGAGTCCCTTTGCTAGACAAAAAGCAGAAAAGATCGTGTAGATACATATGGGACGACAACACTGTCCCCATGTGGTCTTAACCAGAATGGCAAAGACTCACAGCCTTGCTTCAGCTCTTCGAGTCTTTAGAAGTTCTGGCAACCATCTGATAATAAGCCAATTTTCCTCGCCTCCAATACATGGAGCATGGTAGTTTTGTTCTGCTCTAGTGAACTGCTCAACCTATTTGTCAGCTGGTACAGGACAGTTTCTGTTCATTGCTCACCCTGTACGCATACTGATTCCGATGTAGTAGAACCCAGACAAGCGTTGCTGTTCTAATCTAGTTATCCACCATTTTCTCCAGCATCTTGAACAGAAAATAACATTTTCTTTTGATTTAGTATAAAACTGTTTAGAAGTATATAATCAATGGTTTTAGGATCACATATTTGAAAAAAATTTTTTCACCAAACTTCTTCATCTCCACAAGAAGTTGACAACTTTTGACGCAATTTTTATTATAATGATACTCACCCGTATACAGCAATTGAGCATTGCAGAAGTCTTTTAGATTGAGTTTAAAAAATAAACACAAGTTCTTACGTTTAGGGGGGCTATTCTATAAACTGCAACTTTTTTTGACATCTTACCTACATAAGTGTTGACAAATGCTTTTAAGCAATCGAGTGTATACATTTGAATTTTTTCTAACGATCATTAGACACCTTAAAGCCCGTTGTTAGATTAGGTGGTAGAAAGTTTAAAGAACTTTTGATTTAACATATATTTTGTGTAAAATCAGTACTGAGATGAGTCGTTGATTGAAATATTATCAACGGATGAGTCAAGGCTGTGAGGGACTTTGAAAATAAATTCACTTTCAACACCACCTAAAGCCGAGCCCACACATAGTAGGTAACAAAAGCGATATTTAAGTAAAAAGTAGCGAAACATTTGAGTTTTCAACATGCTGAATATTATCGGTGAATGCAGAATGAGCGGTAAAGATAATAAGATGTTAGGGAACAATGTTTTTTAACATGTGGCTCAACTTGTGCAGATTAAAAACACGACGTGGACGGGACAAAGAGATTACTACTCTTTTCACTGCGTTCAGTTGTTTTAACACCTTCAAGGTTTGTAAACATGTGGAGAATTCTTGAAAAGAATTTGGACGTGAAAATGTTAGTCAACATGTTTTAATAACATTGTTATCTAACATGTTACATAATGTGTGGACCGGGCTTAAGGTGTGAAATTGAAATCGGCGGACTTTTTTTATAAAGTGCTATTTTAATATATTACCCCTTATATTTTTGTCTAATTTGACTGGGCTACAAACAAACTAGGATAAAAAAAAACAATTAAGAAAACAAAACCGACAAAAACAGAAAGATGAATATCAAATAAAACAAAGAAGTATTAGGAGAAGATAAATGGCCACTGTCACTTTCAAGTTCTCTTAAACAGAAAACAATTTAAACAAGCACAAAAAATTAACAAAGAGTATTTAAAAGGACACATGCACATCATCTTTAAAAGATTACAATTTACTGGGATTTATTTATTTATTCGTGTGGGTACACTTTTAATATTGTATTGTGATGTAAGTGTTATGTATGATGCCCCAGAAGATCAGTATAAACCTGTATAGTGTGGGGTGACCAAACCATGTGCAATTGTGGCAAAGCATTCGCTTCAAGGTTTAGCGAGAAAACACTAAAACCTAAACATGCTGAACCCTGACCCAATTAGTATTCATATTAATAATATTAATTAAGTGTGGAAACATTATAGAAGATAAATAAGAACATAACAATAACAGCTCATCCATTGCATGACAATGACAAAAAATAGTAGATTAAAGAAATAGCAAATGTAACGGAAAAACAGATAATCAGGACAGAGAACACAAAATATTGCTTAACTTCAGATGTTCTTCAGATTAGTGTTTCCTAAGTATACGAGGGTGGTTTGAAAGTCCGTGCAAAAAATAAAAACCACTTAATTTTTTGAGATAAACTCTTTTTATTTTTTTAACATAGTCTCCTTTGAGGCTTATACACTTCGTCCAACGTTGCTCTAATTTGTTGATCCCTTCCGAATAATAGGATTTGTCCAAGTCTATAAAATAGGCGTTCGTTTCTGCAATCACCTCCTCGTTTGAATAAAAATCTTTTCCCGCAAACCATTTCTTCAGATTGGGGAACAAGTAATAGTCCGAGGGAGACAAGTCTGGAGAATAGGGGGGATGCGAAACGAGTTGGTACCCTATTTCCATCAATTTTGCGGCCACAACTGCTGAGGCGTGAGCTGGTGCGTTGTCGTGATAAAAAGGACTTTTTTGTGAGCCAATCGTGACCGTTTTTTTGCATTACCCGTTTATTCGAAATGCCCACAGCACTAGCAATCTCACGCACGTTCACTCTTCTGTCATCCATCACTATATCATGGATTTAATAAATCAACGACTACTTGATGGGGGAAGAAATGTTGACTATCAAATATATCAACGGTGTCCCAAAAATAATAAAGAGTACTCTAACAAAAAATCGTGAAATCATAACATTTCAATATCAGATAGGTAGCAATTGTTTGGAATCTGTTAAAGTAATTAGAGATCTTGGAGTGTTTTTTGACTCAAGATTATCTTTAAAAATCATTATCATTTTTTATTTTGGAAATGTATTAATATGTGGGGTTTATCTGGAGACATTGCAAGAATTTGTCGGTTTCGGCATTCAAAATTTTATATTTTGCCTATGTTAGATCACACTTAGATTATTGCTCACCTGTTTGGTATCCAGGTTTATAATACAGATAAGCATTTACTAGAAAGAATCCAAAATAAGTTTCTACGGACGATCGAATATAAGCTGAAAGTAAATCATATACGAGGAGACTATACATGGATATTATCTACTTGTAAAGTTCAACTGCTTGATCGACGAAGACAAGTTTCAGACATATGTGTGCTGCATGATATTATTAATTATAAGCTAGACACGAGTCTAATTTCTAAATTAACATTCTTGGTACCACTTTGTCCTAGAGTTTCCAGAACTCAAAGCATTTTCCGCATTGATCATGTTACGACTAATTTAGGTGATAACCATCCTATTAGAAGGATGATGCTTTTGGCAAATAAACACTGTTCGAAAAAGTCAATTAATTTATTTGGTTCAAACAAATTTAATTTTAAGAAAAACGTTATGTTTGAAGTTGAAAACAATAATTAGTTTTATACCATGTAATTTTAAGTTACTGTATTTGTATATTCTTGTAGAGATTTAAATGTTTTATTTTCACTCAAATAAAACAATTTTTTTTGTTATTCTTTAAGGATGCACTATTAATACTATTAATATTAATATTATATTAATTTTTTTACCATTTTATTTCTAGTGTTATTATTATTTTAATTTTTTATCTTTCTTTATTGTAATTGGAGATTTCGTAATAAAGTATTATTATTATTATTATTATTAATTTACTAGGATAACACATATAGATTTTGTTTTGAGAAACTCTGACACTTTCTTTTACCTGCTTAACAAATGTAGCATTAATTAGGAAGAAAGGAGAAACACTAGATTTATGAGAGGAATATTTAAATTTTCTTTTGTTACTAGTTTGAAACAGAAATACGTCAAATACGCTTGAAAGTGAGACGCAGAATGCAAAAGGCACTAGCACTATATACCTACTACAAATTTGTTTAGTTGAATTTGAAGTTAAGCAAACCCATTTAAACTCACGCAATATACTAAATAAAATTCAACAGTGAAACTCTGTTGCAATTCAAAGGCAAAAACTCATAATTGAAAATTAGAAAAAGATATTAAAAAAAAATAAAATTAAATAAGAAAATAGGTTTCCTTGTAAGTTTTATATTATGAAAATCTTTAGTTAACAATATGTAACAAATTGCTATATTTCTTAAACTAGACTGGGCTTATTTACGTTTTGATTTCTAATAAAATGAAAGATAATTATAATAATAAACATTAAAATTATAAACCGCTATTGGCTGATGAACCGCGCGCCGCGCCGTGCAATACAAAATATAACACATTCTGTATATAATATTCAGATATAACTGTCGAATTATGATTGGTTAGTTAAAATAAGGACAATCTGTCAACCAATGAAGTCTTTTTGAAAGTACCAGTTAAATTCTTTGTTTCCGGCTTGAAAACTTACCGCTTTTTTTTTTCAATCAATTTATAATTTTTGTAATCAGTTGGTGATTATTAAATAATTTATGCATACTTACGTTTAATTTGCAGTGTGTGTATTTGTGCTACTGAAATACCGAAATTTATTGGTGAGCAGCATTTCTACACGGTTCCTGTGCTGACCAGTAAGATTTGTTTGGAAAGTTTTTTATCAGCTTGTTATAATTTATGTTCTTGTAGGGCAAAAGTAAACTGCAACGTCCAAAGGTTAGTTTTGTTTAAGCTCACTTTAGGTTACGCTTTAAGATTTCAACTTATCATCCCCTACAAAACTTGCTTCTGTTGTTAACCCTTTATGTTGTGTGCTTAATGCTAATCCCACAATTAAACGATCAGAGTTCGTCAAGAATTTTTCTTGAATATATTTAGTACATATTTTAAATACTTCACCCCCGTTCATTGACCTTCTACTGAAAGTATTTTATTTTGTCACCAAACATTGGAATTTTATGCACAGCACATCAAATGTAATGGGCATAATTTATTATATCTTTTTGGCCCAACTGTTTCAATGAAGAGCAGCATCGTGAATCATGTTAAAAAAGACGATTATAAATAAATCATTGCTTATTTTGTGGTACCCACCTACTATAAATGTGTAATTTTCATTGCACAAAGTTCATATTAAAGTACAAATTTGAAAATTATAATTACAAGTACCATATTTGTAAAAGTTGTGTGGTGATGTAAGTGCCCCCAATGATTAATATAAACCGTGTCCATTGGTGGATTGGTTAATCTTCGCTGAAAACTTGAATCACCAAAAAACCTAAACATGCCAATCTTCGAGAATGATAGTCAATTTTTGGAAGGTGTTGATGGTGGTCGAAAGGTCTATTTAATCTTCTTTATTCAACTACAATGGCTATTTTTTTCTCTGTAATCTTTTTCATTAAATGAACGGTTCTCACGAAATTTGTAGCAGTATTAAGGTTAAGATAACTCAAGAACATTCTACTGTGATATTAATAAATCTAGTCAGAACAAATAAAATCAGTATTTAAGAAATCAATCCTCTCACAACACCACCCAGTAATGCTAGAGTTGGTTCCTGGTGCCGATGGACATTTCATGTATTGATCAATTACACTTTTTACAATCATGTTCTTTATTTATTCACACCATCGTAGATCGTTTTATGCAGATAATTAATAAGGTGTTCAACTAGAGCCTTTTTTGGTAAAATGAGTGGGTACTTGAACTCTGGGTAATGATCCTCATTAGACAATCCGTTCTTTAAACGATTAAGGCCGCTCTAACTTATATCCACTTCGAATCTACACACCTTCGAAGTTCAAGGATCATTTTGAACCTCGTGGATTCATTTAACTTTACCCATGCCAACTTTTTCGATCATGAGGATTTCAGAAAATCCTCAGTTTTACAATATAAATTTTTAATCTCAATTTATCTGCGATAAATCTTGAATGACCTTTGCACCTATTGTATAGAAGCCAACATTTTTAGTAATGTAATTTTTTTCATGTTTTTTTGGTCATTCAAAAACAAACACTTTATTATTGGAACAAGACCTTGCAAATTATATAGTAACATAAGTCACAAAAAATCACTGATTGCTATTCTTTCCGATCCAGAAAAGTATATCCCTACCTTTTTGCTTACAATTTCTGGATTTTCTTCGTCTAATTTAGAAACAATCTGAATTTTGGCCAATTAAGCAACGAACTTATGTTGCTGGTCAATGGACGTAAACAAATTAAAAAATTGTATCTACATTGAAAGTGATCTTTTGACAAGTAGAGATCCAAAACAGCTGAGAGAATGAAAAGTCGTTACAAACACAACTATAGCTCACCTTTTATCATTCTCTATTATTGTGTAAACTTAGTTGAAATTTTTTCTTTTAAAATAATCGTGAAATAAGCATATTGTAAATTACGTTGATATTTCATTCCCACAGAAAATTTGTTTTTCGCTTGGTATTGTACGTGTTAGATGTACAAGTTTCCTTTAACTTCGTGTTCAGGTCGTCGACTTTTATTTTTTTAATATAATTAAAAATTTATTAAAAAATTAAAAAAAAAAAAAAAAAAAAAAAAAAAAAAAAAAAATTTTAAAAAATATAAAATAAAAAAAAAATTTTAAAAAAAAAAAAAAAAAAAAAAAAAAAAAAAAATTAAAAAAAAAAAAAAAAAAAATTTAAAAAAAAAAAATAAAAAAAATTTAAAAAAAAAAAAAAAAATAAAAATAAAAAAAAAAAATTTAAAAATTTATTTATTTTTTAAAAAAAAAATTAAAAAAAAAAAAAAAAAAAAAAAAAAAAAAAAAAAAAAAAAAAAAAAAAAAAAAAAAAAAAAAAAAAAAAAAAAAAAAAAAAAAAAAAAAAAAAAAAAAAAAAAAAAAAAAAAAAAAAAAAAAAAAAAAAAAAAAAAAAATTTATTTTCATTTTTGTTTTTCCTAAATAATTTTTAAATTTTAATTTTTCTTATCAACATGAAAACATTTAAACGCAAAGAAATGAAAAGCATTACAGCGCAAACTTTTAGCCTACTAAATACTTTTCTTTTCGCCAAGAAGATTTAATACATTGATTTCTTTGAATCAAAATATCTCGAGAACAATTGCTTGCAGCGACTTTTGACAAGAATACCTCTTTTTACGTAAAAATGGTAGGAAAATCGATTTTTCTACTAGAAAATAACATACAAACATGCACAAACAAGTTGTGACTCTCTAAAAGAGGGAAGTGTCTATTGATAGAGCCTCGTACAACTAAAAGCCAAACTAACCTCAAAGTATGAAGACTGGAAATTTGATATTAAAAACAAAATGAAAGAGAATAACAAGAAATTAGTCGATATAATAAACAAGAAGTTTGATGAAAACATGGAAACGTAAATGTAGAATAACAAAAACGCAAAGGAATAATCGAGGATAATTAGTCAAAATGTGTACACTACTCTTACATTAACAACGTTTATCAAAATTATTTTATACTATGAAAAAAGTACGTCAGCTTTATCTTAGCATCGAGCCCTACAAATCTGTTTTTTTTTATTTTCCTGGAACACCTTAGAAAATTTACAAAAATATTTTATTCATTAAAGTTTAATGTAATTTGTAATTTCAGGAGCAATATCACATTTAAATAATAATTCAGTGACGCATTCTGGAGGT
This sequence comes from Abscondita cerata, assembly GCA_030710515.1. Taxonomy (NCBI): domain Eukaryota; kingdom Metazoa; phylum Arthropoda; class Insecta; order Coleoptera; family Lampyridae; genus Abscondita; species Abscondita cerata. Next base: position 155,676 of record JALBCR010000646.1, read on the forward strand.
GAATTCTCCGATGGATCTGCTTTTACAACATTATCATTGTCCTTCTACGAATTTTCATAGCAACTAGTAGGTATATCACTAATTATTTCTGTTTTTCTGGACAGTTTGCTTTCAAATCCTTTTTGTTCTGTCTCTTTACTTGAATGTTATTATTTTTCTGTACAAAAACCTTTTGACCTGTCTATGCTTACTTTTTCCTTTACCTTATCTATAAACCAGCATTAAGATTTTTTAAAAATAGTTTCATCATTTTATAAATTAATTTTAGAATATGGAAGTTCTTAGTTATCTGCTTTTACTTTTTGTCAATTATTTTTTATTTCTAAATATCTATTTGTTTAATAGGTATCATATCTGACACCGCACATTTTTCTCTCAACCAACTTGCTAAATGTGATAAATAATGCATATTGCAGATTACCAAAGCTTCTTTGTTTTTATTATAATTTCAACGTTTCGTTGAAAATAAAATATCATTTGTGCACCCTTGACCGTTCATTCAACGTCCAAAGTGGATACGTCATCGATGGTAACTGCTCTCTTTCCAAGCGAATTTTTTCTAGTGGATTTTATCATCTAGCGAAAGAAAATGTTAATGATTTACTACCTATTTTAATTCTTTTTATTTGAGGACTTAAGTCGCCGATACTAAAGTTTATAACCGTTTTAAAAGTAGGTGACATCATTGTTCAAGCAGTAAAAAACGGGTAGCACTTAGACAGGCACCCTTATATTATTCGAAGAGAGACTTCTTTGTTAACGATGTCCCATTTAAAATAAGGCTAATATATATATATATAAATCTTGCAATCATTGTTGCATCATTTCATTATTGCTACATTTTAGCGTCTACTAGAAGGAATGCAGTATATTCATATTTTAAATTATCATTCAGTATCAAATTCAAATGGCTAACTTTCTGGCACATTTTTTTTAATATATTCCAAACAAAAGTACAAAATTTCTTTCATTTTTTACTACATTGCTGCATCATTATATGTTACCATTATTTTGGCATCAAAGTATATCCCATTTCGGTAAGACGACTATTCTGCGTCTTTGATGGATATTATTGTTCACACACCAGATTTTGCTGCGTCACCAACGTTGCCATGTCATACTATGTTGTGTTACTGGTTATGTTATTGTTTGCTCTTTACTTACTGGTGGTGTACATTGTTTGCAATGTGCTCTGATATGTAGAACTATTGTAGTTTTTATAACTATTCTTTAAAATAATTGTTATTTAATTAAATTAAATATTGAACTTCCATTATTTTTAAAAGTTACTAAACGCCATCTTTTTTAAAAAATTCTTTAATATTAATTTATAATTTGACCTTAACAACTGTCATTAATATTTTAATTTCTAATCTATAATTGTAAGTAAGTAACCATTACTTTGTTGACTATTTGTTTCAGTATGTAAAATCTTATCAACTGCTTTCCCTTCCACTTCTAAACCCAGTCTGCTAATCAAATAGTACCTTTTTCTCCATCTTCTTCAGAAGTTTTCTTAAATCTGCATATATTTTGTATCCTGCACGTGTTACGCATATACCTCTTATAGTTTTTAATTACTATATTTTCTCCTGCTTTATATAATGGACATATTATCGCCTTATTCCAATGTTCTGGAAAACGTTCACTTTCCATATTTTATTAAAAATATTTTTAAATCTTTTCCTCATTTACTCTCCTGTAAACCTCCACTGTTCTCCTTGAGTATCATCTATAACTTCTGCTTTTCTTTTTTAATTTTTCTTATTGCTTCTTCTACTTCTTCATTTATATACTTCTACGTCTTTTATTTTTTTTATTGTTTTTCTCATTGCTTATACTTTTATATATTTGTGGTTCTGATTTTCCTTCTAGCAGTTCCATACAATATTTTGTTCATTTGTTTTCATCTATACCTGATCCTCCACTTTTCTTTTATCCTTCTATATTTAAAAATCCCATACTTGTCCCTGATTTGATATTTTTTGTATTCTTTTTGTTATTCTTCCTGTTTTTTCAATCCTTCTTTCATATTCTCCTATATAGTTTTTCCTCAATATTTTGTATTCTTTTATATCTAGTTTGCCTTTTTCCTATTTTCATCTCTTTTCTTGATTTTTGTTGTTTCACACCTACCATTTCATTATTCATTATTTTTCTTTCAATTTCATGTTCTCTATACTTAATTTTTTCTACTTTTTCTTTCATTTTCTTTACTACATTTTTCACATCTACTTCTTCTGATATGTTCATTTCTTTTTTTCATTTTCATTTTATATCTTTCTAGTTTTTTTGTCCATATTGTACTCCATTCTCATACTTCTCTTTTTTCTTCTTCTTTTTGTTTTCTTCACGCAGATGTACTACCAAGGGTGGTGGTCTGATTCTTATTCGTCCTCTACCCTAAAAATGTTTAAATCTTCTATACCTACTTTCTTTTAATAAGTATCGCATAGTCAATGACTGATTTTCCTCTTTCTCCCTATGTATACAGGGTGTATCGCACAAGAACCGACACAGAGCAGGGGCATGTTGAGAACCCTAAAATATGGTTATATTTAACCTAACCCACTTTTATACTAAGTTGCACTCTTAAGAAGTTATAGGCCTTCAAATGGAGTTTTAAATTTCGAAAAAATCAATATTTCAGTAGGTGTTTTGAAAAACAACAATAATAAAAAAAATTTAAATTAAATTATCGATAAGACCAAATAATAATTTTTTAAATTTTTAGGAACAGGTGACAAATTAAGTGCTAATTACCTCTACTCCCCAGTTTAAATTATTTTGAATTGAACGTTAATTATCATCGGTAAGTTACATTTGGTACAACTAGAACTTCCATCAAATTTGGTTTCCTAAGTCGAATCGGTACTGAAATATTGATTTTTTCGAAATTTAAAACTCCACTTTGAAGGCCTATAACTTCTTAAGAGTGCAACTTAGAACAAAGGTAGGTTAGGTTTAGCCATATTTTATGGTTCTCCAACATGCTCCTGTTCTGTGTCGGTTCATATGCGATACACCCTGTATATATTCTTCTTACTCATTTTCTCCATATTTTCATTCATAATTTTTCACCCTCTCTGCGCATTTCTAATAATTTTCTGCTTTCTTCATTTTATTTTCTTGTCCATTGAAGTTCTATTCTTTATTATTCCATTTATCATCATTCCTCTTTCCTCTCCTACTTGACATTAAAAATCCTTTTATGATTATCTATCTTTCCTCTTCTCTAATTGCATCCTGTATGTTTTTAGTTATTTTCATTTCCTTTCCATAAACTGTTAATATTTTCATATTTCTCCCCTTGCTAGTCTTTACAGCCTTCCCTCACCTTTTGTCGCAAACCCCATGTAAAAGTCTTCTAGCATCTTCCTCTCCTATTGTTTTCAATCTCTTTCTTCTAGCCATGTATAACCACTAAGCCAACCACTTTAAAACCTCTTATGCATGGTGTCCGTTCGTAGAGCTCAAGCATGGAGATCTCAGCTATTTGAAGAGATACGAAGTTGGTTAAACTGGGCAAAGTTGCCTATTGTGGCACTCAGTAAAATGCCTTGTTGAAATTAAAAAATTCCGATTACTTCCGGACAGATCCGCAAAAAAACGAAATTTTGAAAATTCGTTTTTATTTTTTCAGAGCTTATTTCAACACATAAGCCACAAACAATAAACACTTTGTTATTGCTACTTTTTACGCTCTACATTATGATGTCATTAAATTGAAAATACGATGTTTCGTTTTTTGACAGTCATTATCAACTTTATTTTTTCTTATAGGCTCCATTTTTAATTGTCACTATTTTTAAATTCGCATTTTTATTGAGATTATGATGATGTCTCATATGTTAAGATTCCGCTATAGTTTGGTGATAATGACGGAAAATTGTTTTTTTGCAAAGAGTGCCTAGGAAATGATACTTTCTTTAAAAAAATAAACACATATTTGACATTTCTATGATATTTATTTTAATGTCACCTACTGTTGCAATACCTTTTATAATTTCCTTAATTTCTTTGTTATTTACAATTTAGTTTCACCTGTGTTGTTAATTTAAAATATATTGAAGAACGGTTGTTGTGAATTTAAACGCATTGAAGTATGGATTTCATTTTCAAGGCACTCTTTGTAAAAAACAATTTGCTGTTATTTCCACCAAACAACGAGGCATAACTTTAATATATGATACATGGTCCAAATCGCAATTAAAAACGAATTCAAAAATGTGATAATTGAAGAGGGCGCCCATAAGAAAAAATAAAGTTAATGATGACAACCAAAAGACCAAACGTCGTGTTTAGAATTTGACTAAGTATTAATTGTTTGCGAATTTTGTAATTTTCGGTTTTTGCGGATAATTTTCAAAGAGGCATTTTACTGAATGCCACAATACGCAACTTTGAATTATGCCGTTGATCTTGTAGCATACGTACAATTACAGTGAGTTCAAAATTTGCTCGTCTAAAATTATTAAAATTTGATTACATACCTTATATGCAGCACGCCTTGAAAAACAAAAAACTTTAAACTAGATGCGTTTTCAACATCCGTTGGGATCAAACTTATTTATTTCTTGGTTTTAAATTACTCAGCGGTTTGGCGGTATTACGGGATTGCCAAATTGACATGACGCAGAAATATCAAGAGAATTACATGCAAAAACATAATGGGCGCGACACAGTAGGGATGGCATATATATATATATATATATATGTAACTCTACATACCTGTCGGCAAAGTTGCTTACATTTACGTACGTGAACGCTTTCACGAGTCGACACAAGATGTCAAAAACTTATCGTTTAAATATTGTGATCCCTCCAGTAGGGCATATAGTCGACAACACGTGTTTGTACAATAGTGAACATACACTCGAGTTCTCTTCTTCCTGAAGAGTCCCAAAAGGACGAAACAGCTGTGGGTGATTCTCAGTGTTTGTTTACTATTGTACAACCTCTTACGTACTTTACTGTAGGCGATTCGAAATTTTTATACCTGCCAACTGTTATGTTGGTTATAATTACTGAATGAATCGACTATGTAATTGTAACTGCTTTACATACCTGTCGGCAAACTTGCTTACATTTACGTACGTGAACGCTTTCACGAGTTTACACTAGATGTCGAAAAACTTATCGTTTAAATATATATATATATATATATATATATCGAATGATCTCATAATTAACCTGTAAAATGGAATACATTTAGCTAATATCCAACTATTTCAACGTAAGAGTAATTTATGTTATGATCTGTTGGATTAGAAGATAATGACTTTTTTAATACTTCGAAAGTGGACGTAAGTCGGAATACTTGTATTTAGGTATAAGAAACCTTATAGTATACCTTATTTTTTACGGACAATCAAAAAAACGCAATAATATACATGATGTCCCATAAGAAAAATATAACTTTGATGTCCCACACTTCTTTGAGACATATTGTATAATATATTTCAACGTGCACGTTACTAAAATGACAAAACTAAAACTTTACTGCTTCGCTATAAACCTCCATCCCCTTGGTGGTGATTCACCTGTATAAGAAGATCAATAAAGCAAAAGCAAAGAGAGAAACAAATAAATTTGAGGTGAATAAAAAAAGAAAAAAATAAGTAGCAATATAAAATGCAAAATGAAATATTGGAATTATTATTTGTTTTAACAAAATGCTCAAAGTCACATTAGTGACTAGCCAAAATTTATAATGGAATTATTATAATGTTTATTTGAAAAACTGCCCCACGGTTACATGGGACCAATAAATCAGATGATTACTTGATTTTGTAATATGCCTTCTAATGAAATATGTTTCAAATAATTATCACTTTAAATATTTTCTATTGATTTGACCTCTAATAAATAAAACAAAGATAGGAATCCATAACAAACATTAAATATAATTTCCATAAGCTGAAATTTTAACAAATATGACTAATTGCCGCATATCTGAACAAATATGTAACTAAAAAAATTACGACTTGTAATATTAGTACCATGAAAATTTACTAATTTACATTGCGCAAACCGTGGTTTACCATCAAATTAAGTGCGGTTACAAATTGTACAAGTTTTAAACTAAAGTTTCTTATAAACTAAATACAACGATTCACTAACATTTTTAAAACATAACGTGATTCCCTTAATAATGTGTTTCCAGGTAGTTGTTGTAATGAATCTTCAATAGGTAAGTTCATTCCCATTTATAAATTTAATTAATAAATTTTAATTAACTTTCACAATTGTTTACTTTTCGACGATTTCACTTTTTAATTTAATTGTACAAGTTATTTATTCTTGTTCACTATTCTAAATAATTGTATGATTAAAATTTTAACTGTTTAGCATTTTTATTGCGTAACTAGTTTTATTTTATTATTTTAAGTACGCAATTATTGACATCAGAAAGATCAGAAAATTGTATACAAAATGTAACATGTTTTGGGAAATTTTGGTGAATAGTTTACGATATATTCTCAATTAAAAATTCATATTTTTCGTGACGTAACCCGTATTTGTAATCATATTTGTTTTTTTTTATTTAATTTTTTTGTTAATTGAGATATTTGAACCTTTTATATGATTCTCAGGCCCTTAATTCATTTAGAAATGTTATCTCAAAATTTCTTCAACTAACTAAATTTTTTGAACACATAAAGACTGTGAAAAGTTATTTTCTTAATTTTTCAAGATAAAACAAGACCCAGCAACAGACATTGAGTTCCCAAAGCACTCACCCACTGACCGATGTTCAATTTATCACCAACACCAATGTATGCCGACTCACACCGTAGCTTCCACGTTATAGGTAAGATCTTAATATTTGGCTTATTGCCACATGAAAATGCACATTATTTATTTCAGGAACGCAAAGTTAAATAGTAATCATGGAGATTTTAAAGTATTAAACCCAAATTGGGCAAAAAAAAAATAATAACCATTCGCAACATTTGTATCCGAAGCTTCATAACCATGTGCAGGCACATCTACCATAAATAATTAAAGCAATATGGAATTGCAAAGTAATAAAGAAAATAATTCAAAATTATGTAAACGAAATAATAGGGAAACTTTTGACGTTTGCAGTTATTGCCTGTAATTTTTTCGATGAGGCGCGACCTTTCTCAAGGCAACTGTAAGCATTGGGTGTGTTCGGCCATTTGAAACTCCTAATTCTTTTGGATGCCTTGAGAAAGGTTGCACCTTAACACTCAAAAACGTTGAAATAATAACGAACAGGTTGTAAATGATGGATTCCTTCCGAACGCTCCTAGAGAAGGCCCAACTGAGTTGGAAAGCTACAATCAAAGGTCCTCGTAGTACATGTGTTCTTTCAGTTTCTACTTTTCATTTCACAGGTCTGTCTTTTCCTGTTATAAATTATTGTTTACGCTGCCAGGATGTACTGCTTTAATATTAAATGCAACCAAATAATTAGAATGTGTTTATTTGTACTTATGTTGCATACCAATAAAAATATACAATTTCTTTTTATGAAATCTCACTGCGGGTTATTATTCAAACACACTAGTGATGATGTGCGGAAACAATTTTTCAATTTCTATAATCGATTGGATTATGTTGTTGCAAAATAATCTCTTTTCCTAAATGGATAATCACCAAGTAAATTATTTCCAATACTGCTTTAAAACTAAAACCGGTAAATAAACTTAAAATTCCTCCAGATGATGCTAAAAGATCAATTTTAAATGGTTAGATCTAAACCCAATTATCTTACAAAACGCAGAACTCCACGTAGAAGAAAAATACATATGTATTGCGTAATGATGATAAATCCGTGAACGAAACTTCCAATAAAGTAACATCAGAATTACTTCTAAGTACATCAGTAAATGTTTTATTTGCAAAATCTGAAAGTAAGTACATACTTACACGTTATAGTGGTAATGTCTTCCAGAAAAAGATCCAGTAGAATAAGAAAGTGTGTACTTATAATATTCGCAATTTCCTGGCATGTACAATTAGCATAAGAAGACCCTACGAATTAGAGCTTTGCATTACTGTGTACTATAAAAATTGTAGTACTGATAGCTACTTACTTTTCATATACAAGGACGTCCTCGTAAATTACAAGTACGTTCCGAAGTGAATTTATCTTACAACACCGCAACATAAAATAATAGATAGCACATTTCTTTATTCATAATATTTTTAAAAATATTTACCGTTTATATGTTTAACATGAAAACGGAATACACAGAAAAGATATCAATAATTTTTTTGAATTTCACATTCTTAAATACAATTTCGAAAAGTGTATTGTTTAAATATCTTCATTTTTTTGTTCGTCTTTAAACAAACATTTCTTATTATCTTTAAGAGCGCCCTAACTTCCTTATTCATTGTCGTAAAGAAGGAGTCACGCTTATCTTGCCTTACTAGTTTGTGGAAAATTGCAGTAACATTAAATCACTTTTTACTTGGCATTTCGTAAGAATTATGGATTAAAATCTGAAACAACATTAAAATCGTTACACCATACATCTTATGACTGTTTTTTAAATCTTACCAATACACCATATAGAGGGTATTATTGGCAAACGAATCATTAACTTCAATTTTTCTTAGCGACGCGTAACCCCGATAGATACTACAAGAAATACTCTCTTAGGTTTTTAAGTTTTTGTCATATGTATTGTTTCTGTAAGGTCAATCCAACATTATTATCTAAACAATACGATGCGTTTTAGAAAAAAATCGCAAACCTGTTACAAGTCGTGACATAATGCAAACGTTTCCTTGTTTGATGTTACGTTTCGGTTGACGTTTGTGTTGCAGAACTGAAAACATGTTTAGTATTTTTATAAAATACCCCCTTAATAGTTACAGAAATAATGTCCCGAAAATATATAGATCAGCTCCTAACAACTAATTTCTGTTTATGTAATTCCGTTAAAAAACCAAGACCAAAAATGTAATCAAAATAGTACTTTTCTAATTCTGACAAATAAAGTTTATAATCACGTAACAAAATATGATGAAAGGAGGTTTCTTTGACATTACAGAGTTTCTGCTAGTTTGCAAAATTCTAAAAACCTTACTTTGGTTTTAGATAAAATTGATTAAGATACCAAAAAACGAAAGAATTTATAAACATTTTTAGCTAAAAATTTTCGGACAAGAATGAATGATGCTGCATATCAATTAGAATTTTGGAAACTCGAAATAGATCAACAGTGGGAGCTCTAAACTCAAATCACTACCAGTAAGACCTACGTGCATGACCCGCATCTATTAGTAGTGTCCTCTGTGCTAAATCAGCACAGACGTACTCGACATCTTGGAAGCCTTTATCGGTAACCATTCTGTTATAACAAACAAATTTTAAATAAGGAATAGCCATGGTAAACAAAATTACTGTTTTTGTTTGGTTCAGTTTATCATAAAACATTCGAGCAAGTGAAAAGTGTCACTTTATACGTCAAAATTTGACAAAAAAGTTATACGAGTTTTTGTTCATTTGTTATTGTTTTGATTTTATTACGTATTACATATTTTAAAAATTACTAATATTAGCACTTACTTTTTGGTGTTTATATGCAATCATATTAAAGGTACAACAAATTCCAAACGAAGTCTTAATTGGTTTAAAAAGTACGTTGCACGCTTTTGCTCGTCTTTCCAATAACAATAATGTAGTTCTTCGTTACAAGTAGGTCCGATTTTTTCAATCACGTTTTCAACCGTTTCATTATTATATTCTAGAATTTCTTGCAATAAATTTAAATCGTCAATAGAGTATTTTCCATTATAAAACGGATGTATGTTGATTATACTTTTAAACAATTGTGTAAGAACTTCTTCCGACATATTTTCTTTAGTTTTGCTTTAAAAGTTTCATTTATTTGTGATATAATTAATTAAGTAGTACTCACAAATTTTGAATGATCGTTGATAGACTCTTCTTTGATATTTGGTTTAAATGACATAGTGTTATCGCTGGAAATTGATAGAACCATATTGGCACATTTATGGAATCAGTGACTAGTATTACGTAGTTATTGTTTTGGCTTACTAATGCAAGGTAAACAAGAATCATGGACATTGTTGTAGTCAACAAAATTATTGCACTCCATAACATTCTAAAAAAATATCTTTTCAAACTTTAAATCGAGTCATACTTTCTATTGTATAAAAGTCGTGATGTTTTTTAAGGAAAATAGTACAGTAGACTCGCGATAGTAAGAATACTTGGAAATATGAACTACTCAGTAACATGAACCAAAAAATGCGGTTATTAACTACTCTGTAATGTGAATAGTGAAAACCTTCAATAATGTGAACACTATATAAACGTGCCTTGTTAACTTGTTAAAACTGGCTTAGATGCAAATATGAACACTTCATACCATCCATATTTGCTTATTTTCAATTTGAACTCAGTCGTGTACAGATATTTTAGTGCCATAATGGCAAAGAATAAAAAAAAGTGTTTAACTTTGTTTGATAAATCTAAAATCACAGAAGAGCATAATAATGATATGCGTGTTACAGCGTTGTCTAAAAAATAAAAAGTTGCAAACTTTATGTTCCATAAAAAATTAACAAAAGAAAATTTTAGCAGTTGTTAGTCAAAGCTTTAAGCCAAGCAAAGTTCAAAAGTGCACTTAAAGGAATTCTGAAAATCCCACAATGGAAAGTGAATTGAATAGATGGTTTATTCAATAACGACAAAGGAATGTACCCATTACATGTGATTTGCTGAAACAAATGGCCTTAAATTTACATAGACGCTTAAATAATGCTGGAAAATTCAATGCAACCGATGGGTGGCTGAATTTGACTTGAACAAACATCAACTATACAATGTGGATGAAACGGGATTGTACTGGAAGCTTCCAGACAAAACTTATGTTTCCCTGTCAGAAAAAACCGCACCAGACCTGAAAGTAGCAAAACAATGAATAACTGTTTTAATTTTTTTAATTTTTTTTTTTAATTTCAATTCAACTGGTTCGCATAAACTAACTCCTTTAATTATCAGCAGAGTCACCTAAAACACTTAAGAATTTTAATTAGCCGCTTGTTTACAAAAACAACAAAACTGCTTGGATAACAAAAGAAATTTTTAAAAATTGGTTCTTCCATCGCTTTGTACCTGAGGTAAGTAAACGAGTAGGTAGGCTTACACATACCTATACTATGTACAGGGTGAGTCAGTTTAGTGTTCCTTAGGGGTTTCGGCCACTTCCCAAGATTTTACAGGGAAAATAACTAAAGGGTGTCGAGCTCAAATTTTGAGAAAATTTAAATGCCGCAAACTTCATCCCGCTATATCTTCAAATAAAAAAGATACAGGGCGTTTTTCAGATTTGGTCCAAAACAAAAACTGCTTATAACTTTTTATTTATAAAAATGTTTGAAATCTGCTTGCGCATTATACAGGCACTTTTTAAATACTAAACCAGTGGCGTATTCAGAATTGTTCTCAAAATAATTTTTATTGCTTATTTATCAAATTTAATTTTTTTTATATAGGTGCCATGTGTAATTTGTGTGTCATTAGTAGATTAAAAAAATGTAGCATATGTAATGGTTTTGTTTGAGAAAAATTAGTAAGAACAATTTTTTTATAAAAAAAATTTTTAGGATACAGGCGTTGGCTTTATAGAACAAAAAAAAAAATATATATATATATATATATATATATATATATATATATATATACAGGGTGTCTCAAAATTGACGCCCGTCCTTTCAGAATATGAATCGGGGGCTAAAACGAATTAAAACGTTAGAATAAAAAACTGCGTTATGTCCATGGTTACAGAGTTATTGACAAAAAACAAAGATCTAACATACAATGTTTAAACTTTATTAAAAACGAATATTTGTTACAAAACAAGAAATTAATTTATAAAAGGTGTTCAAACAAATCGCCTCCTACTTCAATGCAAATATTTGCACAATTTATCATTGAATCACGAACCCTCTGTAGCATGTTTTTGTCTATAAATGTCACAGCAGCGTAAATATGAGCTACTACATCTTCCGCACTCTCAACAGGTTCAAAGTAAATCTTTTCTTTCAAGAATCCCCAGAAGAAAAATCTAATGGATTTAGATCTGGAGATCTAGGAGGCCATAGTACGGGTCCACCTCTTCCAATCCAACAGTCGGGGAATGTTTGATTTAGTAATGCTCTCACTTGTCTACCATAATGTGCATGAGCACCATCATGTTGGAACCAACAATTCAATCTAGTTGCTAATGGGACTTGATCGAGCAATGGCAGTGGTAAATTGTCGTTTAAAAAATGAAAATACGATGCTGAATTAAGTCGGTTAGGTAACATATTTGGGCCGATTACATTATTATTTAATAATCCAGCCCAAATGTTTACTGACCATCGTCTTTGGTGACATCTTTACGTATCAAATAAGGGTTTTCATCTCTCCATTCGTGCAAATTATGAGTATTTATAATCCCTGTCTGGGTAAATGTACACTCATCAGTAAACATAATATTTTCTATAAAATGTGGATCATTGTTTACGTTATCCAATAACCATCTACAAAAATTAATCCGAAGCTCCCTATCTCCTTCATGTAAAACTTAAACTTGTTGAGGCCTAAATGGATATAAGCCATTCCTTCTTAATAATCTATGAATGGTATCTTTTTGGAAATGCGTTTGTCTCGATATAACTCGAAGACTTGTATTTGGTTCCGCTTCAACAAAATCAAAAATTTGCTCTTCTTGGACGACGTTAAGCGTAGAATGGCGTCCTCCCTTATTTAATCTGGGATTTAAATTACCTGTTTCCAGTCATCTTTGTTCAACCCGTCGTATAGTTTTTGCATCAGGGTGCCGTCGATTTGGGAATTTTACGGTATATGCTCTAGCTGCAGCACTGGCATTATCATTATGCGCACCTAATACTTTTAACATATCAACATATTCTCGATTGGAATAATGACGTTGTATTTTTAAAACAAATAACCGTATGAAATTATACTTATACTTATTATGACAAAAGTTGACAGAACTAATAATTAACATTTAACATTACCATAGCATTCTATGCTACTCATTTGTTTTTTAGCTGACTTCGTTTTTAATAAAGTGTAAACATTGAATGTTAGATCTTTGTTTTTCGTCAATAACTCTGTAACCATGGACATAACGCAATTTTTTATTCTTACGTTTTAATTCGTTTTAGCCCCCGATTCATATTTCTGAAAGGACGGGCGTCAATTTTGAGACACCCTGTATATATTATGGAAGTATTACAATTGAAATTAAAAAGAAAAATAAAAATATATATACCTTCCTGCACCTTAAAAATTTTGTTTATAAAAAATTGTTTTTACTAAATTTTTTTAACAAAACCAAGACGTATGCTACATTTTTTAATCTACGAAAAATAAGAAATCTAATGACAAACAAATTACATATGGCTTCCGTGTAAAAAAAATTAAATTTGATAAATAAGCAATAAAAATTATTTTAGGAATATATCTGACTACGCCACTGGTTTTGTATTTAAAAAGTGCTTGTATAATGCGCAAACAGATTTCAAAAATTTTTATAAATAATAAAGTTATGAGCAGTTTTCGTTTTGGACCAAATGTGAAAAACGCCCTGTATCTTTTTTATTTGAAGATATAGCGGGATGCGGTTTGTGGCATTCAAATTTTTTCAAAATTCGAGCTGGACACCCTTTAGTTACTTTTCCTGTAAAATCTCGGGAAGTGGCCGAAACCCCCAGGGAACGCTAAACTGACTCACCCTGTACATACATACAATGTCTGAATACACAGTTTATAAAAATTATCGTAGGTTAAACAATTCATGAAAAGAAACAATTATTCTAAGAAAGCCGTACTACTTTCAGACAACGCCCCTTCACATCCACCAGTCGAGGAACTAAAAACTCGTGACGGAGTCATATTTGTATTGTTTATGGCACCACTTATCCAACCAATGGACAAAAACGTTTTAAGACTGACTAAACTGTACTACAAGAAAAGCTTGTTAAGTTCTGTCATATCCAAAGGTGAAGTAATTGCAGATGCAATCAGAACACTTACATTGAGAGATGCTGTTTTACACTTATGTGCTGCTTGGAGACAATTAGAACCTTCGGTTATTTCAAAGTGTTGGCATCAGATATTGGGGGAAAACATGTTTGAGGAACAGTTAGCCAGACTTAACTAAATGAATTCTGTATGTGTTTTTATCTAGGCAATAATGATATCGAGAAATGGATTGAGGATATTGTTAAAAATTTTCCTGATTTGGTTAGTGACATTTCAGAAGATAGTGACTGTGAACTTCTCGATGCACAGCAAAAAAAGATTACACATACCGAAGCTCTTCAAACAATACAAATAGTTTCACAATGGGCACCAGCAAAATGAAGTGGGCGTTAGTGACATTTTAAGCCTAAAAACATAAAGCTGTTTTGGCGAAAATTTCTACCAAGAAAGTTCAAATTAAAATTACATCATATTTAAAATAATGAGTGTACATACAATATACATAACACTAATGAATTTAGTGAACTATGTAATGTACATGATTTAACAAAAAATAAATAAAAAGCTACAAATAGTACCGATGTTTCAAAAGTTTGAACCATTTTAAATTTTAGTTTCACCCTCAATAATATGAACAATCTGAACAATCTCGTTTTTGTGAACAAGCACAAACTTTTGTGTTCACAGTATCGTGAGTCTACTCTACTTTTTATTTGTTTATAAAGTTTAGTGCCTATACAAAAAATTATAGAAATAATAATAATAAAATAATACATTTACACAACCATTCATCCAAATTAGCATTAAACTGAACTGAGAAACGCATTACAGACAAAAAACTTCCAGAAATGCATGGAAGATAGATGTTGGAAATGGATATTACAGAAGACCTTTAAATTCCGGGAGCAAACATAAAAGAAAAATTGAAGGGCAACAAACAAATAAATCTCTTCGCTCTTATAAACTATATTCATCTCACGAGTTATATTAGTAAAGAGACAAAATTAATAACGGGAAACATGTGGAACCATGTTTCCAGATAATATTACAATGCAGCTAATGCAACTAGTCTATATTTTGAAGGGAATATATAGCACTATTTGAAAATATACTTATATATACTTAGCAAAAGGTCTGCCGTCTGAAAGGATTCAATAACTTATAAGCCTCCAAGTATAATATAATAAAATTTTGGAATACACAACTCCTTCAAGAATTTTTACTTTACCAATTAGACATAGGATGGTATTCACAAAAGCTTGATTCATATCGTGGGCGTTCAAGCAGAAATCACTAAGTCCAATTTTATCATTATTGAGATAATAATAGTGGTAGCCACAAAAAAGTCTGCTTTTTACAGTGGCAGAACTCACTAAGTCCACAGACTGATATATTAAACACTGTCAGAGTTGACAATTCTCACTAAGTCACAAAAAGACATTTGTCTGACAGACAAAAGTAACTAACTGGACTTAATGACTTTTGTAGGTGTAAATGTATAAATACAAAAGTCACTCGACGGACTTAATGAGTTTTGTGCTTCTTGTTGCCAGTATTAGTGCGTACAAGTCCTGTGTTAAATGTTGACAATAATGAATGGTAGCAGAGGTAAACGTATACTGGAACTTGCTGTTAGGTCTAATAACACTGCAAATTCACCTGCACTAGTAGAAACAGACAGTGATGCTGATAAAGATTTTAATCCAAATGATGAATTGGATTCTGATACTAGTGATGTGGCCCCAGAAGAAATTTCAGAAGCTGGTAAAATCTTTAAAATTAGGTTAATTGGATAAAATGTGTACTATGTATCTGCACTTTCAGAAGCAGAATTTTGACAACTTAAAAAAAGAAGTCGTTGGAATAAATCAGACGAATCAAGGTGGTCTAGTAATGTGACAAAAAGTGTAGAAATTTAGGACAAGCATATTCTACAAAAAAAGGACCAAAACTGGCCAAGGTTCCCCAATATATAAATTGCAATAATTGCAAATTTAAATGCTCCCAGCATTTTAACGAACAGTCAAGAATCGATTTATGCTCAAGTTACTGGCAGTTAGAAACATTTTGTCGCAAAAAAGATTTTATACTTCAAAATGTCAAATCACATATCCCACAAAGACAACGATTTCGAAAAGTGGATGGTAAAGCACGAACAAATGCGAAGCAATTCTACTTCCTTAAAATGATACCCCTACCAGAGTTTGTCAGAAGTTCTTCCTAAAAACTCTTGCTATCAGCAATGGGCCTCTCAATACTGCATTTCTCAATAAAAATAATACGTCAGGGCTATATCAAGGTGATGACAAACGTGGAAAACACAAACCAGCCAATAAACTCTGTCTAGAAGAGAGACAGAGTATTCAAAAAACATATTGAGAGCTTCCTGTGACGAAGTCACATTACTGCAGAAAATCATCACAAAGAAAATACTTGGATGCTAAGTTATCGATAGCCAAAATGTATTCCTTGTACCAAGAAGTGTGTGCCGAAAATGGCGAAATTCCCCGCAGCATGACAACATACAAGAGAGTTTTTGTCAGGAATACAACTACTCGTTTTTAAGCCAAGAAAAGATCAGTGTTCACTATGTATGAGATACCAGTCGGCAGCAGAAGTACAAAAGTTGCACTACAGTCATCGTATGATGATCACAAGCAACGTGAAACTGATGCAAATAATTTTAAAATGCATGACAAGGACCGGGAAACTAATGATCCAAGTTTCGTCACTGTGACGAAAGAAGTAACGGAATTATTACTTTTCTCGGACACTTGTGGCGGTCAGAAACGCAACCAAAATGTTCTTGCAATGTTGTACTATTTTGTTCATTATAGCTATTGAGAAACAGAAAAGGTACTTGTCTGTGTACACAATGAACGAATGGATAAATGTTTTTAGAATGGCTAGATCGAAGAGAGGCAAGAAGAAGAATGACCAGTATTTTGTGAAGGAACTAAGATTTGCAGATTTTTATGATTTAAAAAGCTATCACAGCATCTTTCTGAAAAACAGAACAGTCAATACTGTTGGTGAGATAGTAAACTGGCTAAAATCAAAAATTTCCGAATAGAAAAAGCTAATCCCAACATAATCAAATACAGATTATAATTATTTTAACATAAACATACACGGAAAGGGTCGACCTTCTGCTCCACCTACACTTGAAAAAGCATACTCTGAAATGTTACTAATAGCCGAAAAAAAATGCGGACTTGCAAAAGTTATGTGCCAGCAAAGATATTCCTGAAGAATTTCACGCTTGGTATTCATCTCTGCCACATTCCAAATCAGTGCGGAACAAAAATCCCGAACCTGCTATAGGAAGCGACAGCGAAACCGGGGAAGACGATTGAAATTATTCAATGCCATATCTTTAGCGACAAAATGTAACCACGTGTCTTAGTTTGTAAGAGTTCCAATTTGCTGTTTTAATTAATGTTTTGTGTAAGTGGTAAAATAAAACTTTTCATTAAGTTCCTATAATGGTTTTTTGTCGGTCAAAAATCACTAAGTCCATCAAATGTCATTTTTGCAGCAGTGGGAGTAGTTATTCCTTTTTTGAAATATGCCATTATAAGGTATACCCGGGTGTGTGTTGAACAGGTTTCTATTTCAACTATATCACCAAAAATGTATTTTAGTAGGCTATTTGAATCTTCAGATGCAGTTTTTACAGAACTATTAATTTGGACTTAGTGATTTCTGCTTGAACGCCCACGATATGTAACTTTGGGAAGGAGCAAAATCGAGTTAATTTTTTCCGATATTCGAAATGGAATTTAAAAAGGGGTGGGGCAAAATAACTGCTAACATAGTATGATATTTTTACAGAGCTTACATTTATCTGGCATTCTAAGATATTTTCAAGTTTCAGATTACTGATCATCAATGAATTTACCCTTCAAGCGGGAAGTTGATTATCTGTAATCATTTCACTATTTCCTATTTCACTCTGCACAAGGTGTTCTAATATGAGCATAGACGATTTGAGTAGAGATAGAGCAAAATAGATTCTATAGATAAAGTAAAAAGAAAAAGTTATCAATTAGTTGAGGTAGTCTCATTAAATTGCCAAAACCAATCTCGTAAACATTTTTCACAACTTACAATCCTTCAGTGATGACCGAAAATATACATAATCACGATTGAGGTTTAAAAAAATGTATGTAAAAAATGTCTCCTTACCCAATGATATCATATTGTGGCACCAAATTTAACAACAAATGATATGTTATAAAAATCGATTAATACGAGCATTTAAATAAGCTAGAATTCAAAAAATTACTCGTACCTTTCAATCGGGCGATTGTGAAGTACCAAAAATTTATATCCATGCAATTCAGTTCTTAAACATATTTTTCTAAAAGCACTTTTAAACATTATTGAATTCCGAAGGTTTCCTGATTGAAAGAGTTGGTTTCAAATAGTTATCGTGTGTGCGTGAGCTAAAAATCTAACCAAACAGTTTAATTGGGCAAACTGAATAAATTACAAACATTTTACATTATTAATTATGATAATTTAAACAATATTGATTTTGTATGACTGATTATTTGAACCATTACTTTATTCGTTTTTACTAAAAATAGTTTTTTTGCGGTACACCCAAGAAAACAAAAAGCGAGATACTACCTACTCAAGAACCCAAGGAGTTGAATCAAGTTCAAGCAATGGGCATATCGGTTCTATTACTTCTACTCTGAAGGAATACAAATTTGTGTTTCTTTTTTTTGTGTTTATTTAATTTAGGATAAACCCTGTATACTACCAGTTTTTGTATATGGTTCTTTTTAGATACCGAGGTCCAGCTCTTGTTCCATCGTTTGGGCGGTCGACCTTGTTGTCGTTTTCGCTTCTTACCAGCTAATACAATTGTGAATATATTAAAATTTAAAGAAGATTATTATTTTGGAAGGTTCATAACAGTGAAAAGTTAAAAATATTACTTTAAATTGAATAGTAGTCCATGAGCGGTTTTAAAAGTAGATATTAAGTTTGGACAACCAATCTATAAAATATACAATAATCAAAAATGTGTGGCAAACAATAAAGTTTGGGTGTATTATAAGAGTACTTGAAAATTTTATTATTTCACCATTATTGATTTCGCAATAATACTGCTCAGCTAAGAAAAACTCTTCTCTACCGTGGTGTATAATGTACTATTTGATTATTAAAAATGTTAATTTTTTTATTAGACATCTTCAGTCCTATTACAGATGTAGGTCTTCGTAGTTTACTCCATCTTGTTTATGCCCTTTTTCGTAATTTAATCCTTTGAAAATGTTCTCAAGACTAATTATAAATAGTTTAGAGGATATTTGGGTTCTTTTCTAGTAGTATAGTTAATAGCTTCTTACCAGTCCTGTACTATACACTGTGTCAAAGAAACGAATGAACAGCATGAAATGAAATTGGAAATACCATTTTCTTAAGCTCTAAAAGTGTCAATGAAAAAGTTATTTTTAAAAATAAGCACAAAAATACGAAAAATAAAAAAAACCAAAAAGTTATTTTTGTAAAATCTCGAAAACGGTTAATATTATTAAACTTTTCAATACACCATGTAAAAATGCTCTAAATTACCCAATTTTTTTGCATTTTTGAGCAACCTTGTATCTTCTACCGTTTTCAAGATCCCCATGCTGTTCTTTCTTATCTTGGACACAGTGTATTTCTCCCGTCTCCAGTCATTTGTTAAATAGTGTTTACGACGCCCTTATAGTTTCGCTTTGAGTTTTGTGTTTTTTTTGTTGTATTTAGGGTATACCCTCTGAATTTATGTTCTTATTTTATATTTTAGCTTCTCTTTTGTTTAAATGTAGGTTTTTTGAGACTTGTATAAATTCTTGTAGGGGAAAGTTGGGTAAAACGGGATACTTAGTGTTCTAGGTCTCATAACTTTGAATAAGGCAATGCTGGGGACTATTTTTGGCTCCAGTTTCAGTTATTAATTGGCTTTGATTGATACCATTTTTTATGAAAAAACAGAACCCACACGACAAAAAAATGTATAATATAAAGCAGCAAGTATCCCGTTTTATCCACCTAGTCGGATAAAACGAGATACTTAAGCTTGTATAGTTTCCATAACGTTTAGTCCCCAGCAAATAAGACACAACATGGCAAATAAAGAAAAGTTATTATTATTCTTAATAATATAAAAGGAAAGGTTAACAAAAAAATATTTAAATATGTTACTGACAGAAGTCACAGGTAAAGACTTTGTCTTCCCCCACTCCCGCACAAGCTTCATGGGCCCAGCCTTCGCAATGTTGACACCTTATTCAACCTTCTTCTGCCTTAGAATTGGAATAAAGTTCGCTGCAAAATACACAAGCTGCTTCTTCGCAGTCATCTTCTGAACTTGAATCATCACTTTCTCTCAACTTCCTTCTTTTTATATTTTTGACCCTTGGTATCATTTTGTTTTTGTCTCTTACGCTCGTTTCTTTTGCACTGTTACTGTCTTTCTTATTTGCGTTATTTACTGTTACGTCTTTTCTAGTCGTCATCCCATTGTCATTTATTTTGCCTTTTTATTTAGTTTGGCTATATGGGCTGTTTTTTCAGTATCTCCTAAGTTTAATTTTGGCTTCTTTGTAGGAAGTCTTTTAGAAATTGATTCTTCTAGTTCCTCTTTATATGGTGTCGATGTTAACACTGTCTGGGAAGATCTCTGTATTTAGTGGATGTATCCCCGTTTTTCTAAATCCGCTAACTGCGGTTTGAACGCTAGCGGCTTTCATAAAAGCATTTCCAAAAAGTTTGCCTATTTGAGAAATAGTAATAGGCCTGCCTGGATGTTGTTGCATCCATCTCTGGACCTCTGAACTGTAATATGAGCTGAGTGGTGACATAAAACTTACGTCTAGTGGTTGTAGACGGTGTGTTGTATGCGGTGGAAAGCACAGTAACACAACACCGTTATCCCTAGCTATGAATTAGCTTTATATTCTTGGTATGGGTGGCATGGCCATCTAGAAGCAAAAGAACTGGATTTTCTTTAGAAGGGTTGGAAAAAGCAATGAATTTATCGAATCAACTCAAAAATATTTCCGTTTGCATCCACCCTGGTAATGAGCTGTACTACCAGAGGGAGCATCATCTAACAGTTCTGGCTTTGCCCTAGCTCTTGGGAAAACGAACAACGGTGGCATGAATGCATCACTAGCACTCATGCAGATCTCCACTGTAACCAGAACTCCACGTTCAGCCGAAGACAAGCAGCCAACTTGTCGCTTTCCACGCAATGATAAACATTTAGACCGTTTTTTTGGTACTGTCATAATCCCTGTTTCATCGACGTTATAAATACGCTCAGGGGGTATTTTGTGTTTCTCCATCGTTTCAGTAATCAGCGAGAAAAATTTGTTTACGGAAGGCCTATTGAAACCCATTGCCCTAGCTAGTGAGGTTGGCTCAGGAGATCGAAGTTTAATAGTCGGATGCCGATTGAGAAAAGCATACAGCCATGCTTTACCAGCCTTTTTCTTGCTCTTATTAAATCTATTAGGCAAGCCGTTGCGTTCTGCTAATTCAAATGCCAAACATCTTAATGCATTGAGAGTTAAACCAAACAGGCGTGATTCCATACACAAAATATATTCCACTAATTCCTTTTCCTGAGCAGGACTAAAAACAAGTTTATGACGTCCTAGTCCTTTTTTTGCTGAATCCTCTCTGTTAAGAACACCCTGTTTAATTTTCTTCACCCTTGCTTCAATGGTTGTACGAGAAACCCCATATTCTTTAGAAGCTTTGAGATACCCCATTCTTCCCTTCAGTACCTCCTCAACAGCCTGACGCATACTGTTCTCATCCCAAGACTGCCTTTGCGTTTTTCTTGTATACTTTCCCATTGGAATTCTAGCCTGAAAAAGACATTGACAATGTAGTTGGGTAAAACGGGAGGCATCCCGTTTTACCCAACTGTGTATTGCTAAAACATGTGACTATATTTTAATAACAAACAAAGCAAATTCCTAGAACCTATTGTACATAACTATAGTAAACAAACACAGTATCCCCAAAATCTACTCACCTTCAATTAATTTTGTCTGTAAACTAAAAAATCACCGTTTGAAAGCACGCTAAATATTTTAGTTTAACCTCACAATTCGACACATCCACCTCTTACGTCGTCTAAAGTGAAACTAGAGTTGGTAGATGACTTGCTGGCCATCGGTAGGTACCGAGAGTTATCATTTAAGGTCATATCCGTTAGATCGTACTGCATGTTTTGAAATAAAACAGGGTATCCTGTTTTACCAGACCATCCTGTTTTACCCAACCTCCCTACTTTAATTTTTTTTTCTTACTTTTTTCTGTTTTGTTATTTATGACTATTATTTCTGACAGGGTAGGTCAGAATATTATGCTTCTTTTCTATGACTTTTTTGTCGTTTTTTTGTTTTATGATGGCTTTGGATATTTCTTTATACTATAAGATTTCTAGAGTTAAGAAATGGTATACTCCGTACTCAACATTTCAATTAAAATAATTTTAACACTACTATGGTTTCAAAGCAATTGCTCCGTTATCAAGTATTTAATTAATTACTTACTTAGACTGACTAGGCAACATGTCTTCCGTCTTGGACTGAATTTACGCAATTAATTTTTAAAATTGATAACATTTTTATGTCGTATAACATGCTTCTGTTTAAACACGTTATCTATTATTTGTAATGTCGTGTAAGTAATTAATTAAACATTGATAACGGAGCAATTGCTTTGAAACCATTAAACTTATTAAAATTGAAATGTTGAGGACGGGGTGTACCATTTCTTAACTTTAATCAATATCTTAAAGCAACATTACATTTATGCAATGAAATTTCTTTTTGTCTTTATATGATTGATTAAGAACATTTATCTGGATTACTTTTAGAGATGCTATGTTATTATTGTTTCGTATTTTACACAGTTTGAATGGTGTACGGTATTTTCTAATTTCAATGCAATTGCGTTTTCTTCTTCTTTTGATTTCAAATAATCCAATTATGTTTCATTTTATTTTCGTCAATTCCTCCTCTAATTCGTAAATTGTATTGCGTGATTTGATAAAATTCTTTTGGGGGTGGTCCTTTTTATAAAAACTTTGATCCTTTCTCAGAATGCATTGAGCAGACTACTGTTTTTATTTTGGTTTGCTGAGATTCATAATCCTTTCTCTTTTGTGGAATAAAAGAGGATTTTTTTCTATAAAATGTCATCAGACGTGGTAGCGAGTTGAGGAAAATTTTGGATAGAATTATAAGAGTTAAAAAAAAAAAACAAAGGTTTTAATCTTGATTTCTCTTAAAGAAAAGAAGAAATGCTCGTATCTTACTTTTGGGTATAATTCGTCAAAATATGTAGCAACGTATCTTCTATTTTTTCCCAAAAAACTTTTTCTGTGCTGTAGGTTTCAATCAGAATCACGACTACTAGATAAGGTCGATAACCATTGAGCTATAATAGTATATCTGCAAATTCTGAGTATTTTCTTCTGGCGTTTTATTTTGAGAAATGATTAGATCCTTCTTATAGGAGAGCCAGGGGTAGAAATAAAACGCTTTTTCACAAATGTCTCTTTTTCAGGCGTTGTAGATATAGAAAAGTTTGTCCTATTCTAACGATTACAGTATATATAGCATATCTTAAAAATTAATTAATAAATAAATAAAAAGATAATGTAACGAATTTATTTATTAATTAGCTTTTAACATATGACTATGTACACTGTATCGTTAATATATGACAAACTTTTTCTATATTTACAACGCCTGAAGAAGGAAACACATATTTTAAATTTTGTACGTCTGTGTGTATTATTAAAATTACAAATTAGGTTAGTAAATTACGTATTGAAAAACGTTGTACTTTTTAAATTTTTTTAATTTATTTTCGTGATATAGTCTATCTGTATACAAGTCGACAAATGAAAATTCTCGAAACTCGACGTATTGTTCAGACAATACGTCTCGTATATCGAGAATTTTCACTTGTCTAGTTGTATAATATATGATTATTAAACTCAACTCGTACTTTTACAATACTTGCGTATCGTACATGTTTTTAACGGTAAATTCTTATATTTCACTTAAACAAGAAACAAAGAAGTGAAGTCCCGATACTAATAAATATCACTACCTATAGTAAAACTTAGTGACACGGGATTATCATGTTTCAGTACTTATCGGATCAAAAAATAGTTTAAATAAAAGTTGTGTATAATAGATTATATTACAAACATCTTTTATTTGAAAAAAATTCCGAGCAGTTCCGAAGTTATTCGAAAAAAAAAAAACTGTTTCGAAAAATTCAATATTTCCGTAATAATTTTGTGAAAGTTATGAAACAAAAACAATTGCTAGTTCTGTTATGTGATATGCTCTTTGGTTAAAGGAAACTAATAATAATTTTCTAAAAACAGATTAGTTTGATGGTTTTCGAGATAGAGCATATCACATTTCTCATTTAGTAAGAAACTGGCCATTTACAATTAATAACTTAAAATTGACAGCTCAAACTTTCATGTAGCTTGAAAGTAATGACAACATAACGCATTTGGTATGTCTAAAACTTTCAGTAGGATTTCCGAATTCTATTATTGGCCAAAATGCGTTATTTTGTGAGTAAATACGTTAAAAATTGTCAAGTTGTGCTAGTCAAAGAGTACAAACAATAGTCGTTTTGGTCTAATGGGTAAGGAAAAAATAATTAGTTTCCCTTTTCAACTCATTAGCTTGGATTTATTAGGACCTTTGCCTAGATCTAAGAAGGGCAATCAATTCCTTTTTGTTGTGACCGATTGGTTCACAAAATACGTTTTAGTTCAACCTTTACGTACGTCGACTTCAAAATCTATGATTAAGTTTTGAAGGAACAAGTGTTCTCAATTTTTGGTGTACCACAAGCTGTAATGTTTGATAATGGTTCTCAGTTTATCTCGAAAGAGTTTCGTTCGTTTTTAGATTCCGTTCAAGTTCGAAATGTTTGGATGAATGCACGGTATCATCCGCAAGTAAACCCTACTGAACGGGTTAATCGTGTTTTGGTTACGGCAATTTCGTCATACATAAAAGATTCTCATCGTAAATGGGATCATCCATTGGTGGATTCTTTTAATTCACAAAAAGTATCGAGACGACGAGCGGACATTTTGCGATTTCCTTCTATTGGCCGTTTTCGGCGTGCTTCGTGAAGCTAAAAGCTTACACGTAAAGTATTTATGTGGCTTCAATAATTCCAAGTTAAATTGGTGTGTAAATGTAAATCCGACCTCATTCCCCGTAAGTATTTCTTTTTCCAGTTCTTTTGTTGTCTCGGGGGTGTGTTATTCTAATTACGACGTATGCTTTAGCGCGTGTCTTGACCTCATACTCTACTCGTGTATTACAATCTGGATAATTCTTGGGGGCGCTGGAATGGCTAGTTAAGAATCCTTTGCTATAAAACGTGACGACCACCACGGTTTCGTCTACATTAAAGCTGCCAACGGCCGATGAACTCAACCGGCTGAGGGGTCGTTTACGCTGCGTGCCTGTTGCTTCGAGGGAGCATATCTGCCTTTTGTGCTTCGTCGCTTTAGATAAAGTGGGTGAAGCTAAAACACAAAGCACTTTGGGTTGGCGGGAGCTACTTACGTCGAGTTTCATTAGTAACCAATCCTCAATTGGAACGCTAACTTTAATTTTGGGGTGTAACAAACAAAAGCTTAACTGAGTTTCGACATATTGATTGCGAGCTTTAATTAATTTGTTGTTGCTAACGCCCGTAAGTCTTATGCGACAGAATCTCTCACTTTTCACATATTTTCCTAGTACTGTAAGTTTTATTTTCTACACTTAAATGCCTAAATGTCTCTCTGATTTGTGTTCGTTTTAGCGTATTAGACCTTAAGTAAAACCTATTGAATTCCTGTTGGTCGGTTTTATTTCTTTCTATTACCCAGCAGGTGGCGTCTTGTTAGGCAGCAGTTTATTACTTTCAGTTCCACAAGGACCTCCCCAACTCACCGACTAAGCCGGACACTGCTGTGCTAACTATTACAAATACGGAATCTTCCATGAATTTAGTGCGCTATTTCGAGCCAAATAGTATTGTTCTTCTCTAGGTTGTATCGCTAGAGCCGTCGCCTCTATTATTATTATTAACTACAACCGTTACAGGTGGTCGAAGCGATGTTAAGTTCTGTGATTTCAAATTGTCATTTAAGTAGTTTGTTTTCTGATTATACATATTCGTTATGTGATTTACTGGAGAGGTAAGAAGACTTTAAATAACAGTCAATTATTTTAAGTACCTTCGCTTTATTTTGCAAAGTCAATAATACCTATGTTAACGTATCATTCCCAAACACACATGTATTTTATTTAAATCTACTAATCTCTATTTTGTGTCTACTCGAAATGCGATTTTTTTAATAAGCTCGAATTGTGTTTTAAAATTACATTATCATCATTACAATTCTCTAACCATTTAGCATGTGAACCAAAAACGTCCATATATTTTTGTTTTAGTTTTTAGTTTTCAGTTACCTACTTTAAGTTCTGCAAGTCGAACCGAATATTGTTACAAATGATTAGGAGTTTTTTACTTATCAAGTTCAAGAGTGTACTGTAAGATCCATAATACCACCATGTATTTCGAGCGTCTGCATTAAAAATCTTGCTAATGTTAATTTTAAACACTTATACAAATTTTAAACTAAATCAAACTGTGCAAAAGCCATTTTCAATTTCTGTAAACGATTGGATGGTTATGATGTTGCAAAATAAACTTTTTTCCAAAATGCAATAAACTTAATATCCCTCCACATGATGCTGAAAAATTTCAGTTTTAAATGAGGTGGAATTAAATCATTTGTCTTACATAATGATTATTACGAGTCGATAACACGTCGGCGAAGAAAACTTCTAATGAACTGCCATCAGGATTGGTTCTAAAAATATCAAGATGTATACCGAAATATATCATAAAATCAGTAAGTTACAAGTTGTGATGGTAATATTTTTCAGAAAAAGTTCCAGTTGAAAAAGAAGTGTATTTATCATATTCGCAATTTCCCAGACATGTACAATTAGCATTGTGAAAAAAACCTACAAATTTCAGCTTTGTTTCTTACTGGTGATGATATAAGTACTACTAAAGAGATGCTTTGATGTTTACTTACTTTTTATACAAGGGACATCGCGTAAATTACAAGTACGTACCAAGTTGAACTCATCTACAACAGATAAAATATTAACTTGCACTATAAAAGATTAAAGCCCCTTAAACACCTGTTTATAAAAGATTAAATCCCCTTATAATTTTTTTTTGTATACATTTGTTTATGTACCTAGCTCTTGCTAAGCACAAAATTAAAACAAAAAATGCAGTTAAATAATGTTATAAAGTTATAATTTTAAATTTGCTTAATAAAACCATCCAAAATCATTATAAATAACGCATCAGCAAATTAGGTACATAATTTTTAAAATGTTAATATACTAACACATAAGTCAATAGAAAAACTAAGAATGTGTTTTCAGCAATTTCTACGTCAGGGCTATTGTCAATGGTTTTGAGACACAGACTGATCGTTACTATGACAATAATTTAATAATATTTTACTTAAGTTCCTTGAGTGAATAAAAATATTTACCACTTATGTGTTTAATATGAAGCGGAACACACAGACACATATCAATAATTTTTTGGGTTGCACATTCGTACAAACAATTTCTAAAAGTGTACTTTTTAAATATCTTCATTTTTTGTTCGTCTTTAAACAAACATTTTCTTTTATCTTTGAGTATGCTTTTAATTTTTGTATTCATTATTGTAATATAAGGGGTTACGTGTATCTGTCTGATAGTTCGTAAATATTGCAATATTGTTATATCACTTGTACTTGGCATTTCGAAAGAATTATGGATTAAAATCTAAAATAAATTAAAATTGTTACGCCAGAAATTGAACTATGTTTGAAACCTTACCAAACTACCAGTTAAAGGTATTGTTGGTGCAAAATAATCGTCAACATTATTTTTGTTGTGACCCGCAATGCCGATCGTTCACCACAAGATGATATTCGTTTAGGTTTTAAGACCTCGCCATTGATATTGTTTCTGTAACGTCAAATAAGATTAGTAAGAAAGCCATATGCGTTTTAAACCGAATCAAATGGCTGCAATGTAATATTTTTTGAATTAGTAAATTCAAAGGCACCGCTCGAGATGCTGAGATGATACTATATGTGCTGTTGGAAAAGGTTTCGTAAATTTTCACCCCAACAAAACGCTATAGTGCAAAGGTAAATTTGGTTGTCTCTAGGTTGACATGTGGCACTGAGAACTTTAAAGACTCAAAGAGCTACGAGAACAGAGATCGTAAATGTTTCTCTAAATTCCAGTAGTGTTTATTACAACTTGAACTGCATCAGTACATACATTATAAACTTGGGCTTTAACTTGAGAGTAATTAGAGCTTTCCAAGAGAAAAAGTCCAACTAAGGACCTCCGCTACCAATCCATTAATTGGGAAAGGCCAAGTTCAAATGATCACACACTGCTATACTAAATTAAGGTGAGCTGCATCGGACATGAATTAAGCTCCTACGAACATCAAATAAATATGGCAAATCGTTTTATAGGAAATCTAAATTAATGTCTGTGTTCAAAATTTGTGGTAAGTAATTAGGGCCAAATTATATCATCTACCATTATTCCTGCCCATACGTATATAATAAACTGTCCATCCCATGTAAATTCGGTAGCGTCAGTAAAAAAAATGCGGAGTAAAAAATTAGGGCAATCGTACATTTAAGCAGTCTCCACCTCGAGAATTCTAAACGCCGCGAAAATTCCAACAACATTTTGTAAGACGTTACTAGCTGAAAGTGTTGGATGATTTGCAACTAAGCGCATTATTCTCAAGTTATTTGAATTTTTAAATAATATTTTTTGCGTCTGCTATATTTGTGGTATTTTAGAAATATCTAATATCGATATTTGTTTTACTTACTTTTGGTGTTTAAATGCAACCATATTAAAGGTACAACAAAGCCCGAAAGATGTCATGATTGGTTTAAAAAACAAGCTGCAAGGTCTTTCATCAATTTCCAACGACAATTACGTAGTGCGTCATTACAATTAGGTCTGATTCTAGAATTTCTTGCAATAATTTTAAATCGTTAATGGAGTAATTTCCATTATACAGCGGATGTATGTTGATTAAATTTTTAAACAATTGCATAAGTACTTCTTCCGACATATTTTCTTTAGTTTTCCTTAAAATAAATTTAAAAGTCTTCCATATTTATGGCATAATTAAACTTACAAATTTCGAATAATCGTCGACAGACTCTTTTTTGAAACGCAAACGAGAATTATTGACGTTACAGTAGCCAGGAAAATTGTTGCACTCCATAATATTCTAAAAAATAACACATCTTTGGCAGAAATTTTAATTAAGTCATATTTTCTGTTGTAAGGGTAAAGACACATGGGCTGCAATTCAACTGCAATTCGACTGCAAAATTGCAGTTCCGATGCAGTTGGCACGACTGCAATGAAACTGCAAGCCCACTGCACGTCAAGATGCAATTTGATTGCAGTTACACCGACTGCACGCTGACGTGCAGTTTCATTGCAGTCGTGCCAACTGCATTCGAACTGCATCGTAACTGCAAGATACCTTAAATTTTCGAATTTGTTTATAGTGTCAGTGCTGGCAGAAATTCGATAGAGTATACATGTGTTTTTTTAAATAATTTTATGATGAGATATGCCAAAGTTTCTGCCAACACTGACACTATAAACAAATTCGAAAATTTAAGGTACCTTGCAGTTCCGATGCAGTTTGAATGCAGTTGGCACGACTAACTGCACACCAACTGCAATAAAACTGCACGTTGACGTGCAGTGGGCTTGCAGTTTCATTGTAGTCGTGCCAACTGCATTCAAACTGCATCGGAACTGCAATTTCGCAGTCGAGTTGCAGTTGAATTGCAGCCCTGTGTCTTTACCTAATGTATTAATGTTTTACCAACATTATTTAAATAAACATAAATTTTATTCACTTTTTTTATTTTTATTTGATTAAATTCAATTTTTATAAAAACTAGACACAATAAAAGTAATATTTGTCTACAATATACCAAGGTATAAATATCAAGTATTCGTCATTCGTATAATTTTGATAAATCTCTCATATTAATAAAAAAATACGAGAAGTTACAAAAAAGAAGGGTAAATAAATGTTTATAAAAGATATACAAGTCTTTGACCTTTAACCAATTTATATGTTTAAAAGTAGTACTATGGTCATATTTAACATTTTAGATAAAACATGCTGCTGCATGAGGATGTTTTCAGAAGACGGTGTTTAATGAATAGTAGACAGTATAAATGATGCGTTGATATTTTGTCCTCAGTTTGCACAAGCGAAACTTACAATAAATTTGTTTAAATAAAAATTCGGGAAGTACCACAAATTAACAGTACAAAGGCAAACTTGGTACAAAGAAACTTCCACCATGTATTTCAAAAGCCATACATTTTTTGACCCGGTTGTGTGCACTGTAGTCAATCTGTTACAAACATCTGTAATATCAGAAATAGTGCACCCTTGTTTGAAGGCCACATTACGGTGGATACTAGAAAGAAACATTAGAGATGCATAAAACTAGATAAAAAGTTGTTGAAACAAAAAAAAGATAAACTCTGACTTCCACCGTGAATGATCATTGACAAACTAAATTGATGAAAATGTGGCATTTAATTATTTATCGCGACCGATTACTTATTTTATTGCAAACCCATTTTAATGTAAATTTTGAGTAGCGAAAAATTCTCGACAAGGAAGAATGTCCCACCATTATTCCACTTTATAGAAAACAAGGAGCGAGTTCTGTGCTAATTAAGACGACGTTCAAGAGTTTTCGATTTTGACGAATTTATCTACATTTTTCTGTATATTTATACAATTCATATGAGACGATGTCTCCACGAGGCAACGATTGCGTATGTCTTTCAGATACATATATTCATTTCTACTAAAGACTAAATAAATCGTATACATACCTTTCAAACGGGAGATTTTGTGAAGTACTAAAAATTTATATCCGTGCAATTCGGTTTTTAAACAAACATTTCTAAAAGCACTTCCTAAGCATTATTGAATGAGAGTTTGCTGGTCAAAGTTGTAAACATTCTTGAGTTGTATTCACACAGATATCGTGTATGCGTGAGTTAAAAATCTATACAAAGAGTTTGATTGTGGAAATCTAAATTATAAGTTTTTTACATTAATAATTAATTAGCAGACTCGGTAGTAACTGAATTTAAACACACGATAAGTATTGATTTTTGTGATTTTATTTAAAATAAAATTTGTTAGCGTTTGATCAAGCAAAATTCAAGTTTAAACTAAAAGCGTTAGATGCCTTGATGGAGATTGCACCAGGCAATCGAAACGTCGGCTAGTAATGGCTTTCGTGTTTACTACGAAATACTACTAACATACTTCCAACGTTTGCGAAGAAAATTCGTGTATACTCGCAGAACTGTCCAGATATAACAAATGCGCGGATGTTTGGCTATGTTATGCAAGGTTCCGAGTTTAGGGCGTTTGTTTTATTCGTAAATAACAATCATGGCGGATGATGAAAAATTAAACCACCTGAATTTTCTTTTTCACAAATATTTTTATAAATTGGGCGTATTATGAAAAATATGTTGCCCAAATATTAAAAAAAATATATAGGGCGGATCATATGCTACAAGCCATTAAAGAATGGACAAAATACATAAAACATCCTGTATTTCGGTTATAAAAAGCGCTAGATCAATCATATGGATATATTTTAGAATCACCTAGATGTCCTGCAGTTAATGTATACCTGTTTCCCAATGAAACGCCCTGTATAAAACGTGTTTTTACTTTTATAAATAAAACAGAAGGAATTAATTCTTTGAAATGTACCGGAAATATCGTGCCCTACGACTTAAAAATTTTGAAGAATTTTTTATTTCTAGGGTACTGAAATGGTAAATGTATCCAATAAAGAGTAGGAATTCACACCATAGATGCAATGCCCAAAAAACATAGGAGAATATTTAAAACTTCCAAATTCTGAGAAGTATACGGGTCACTGTTTTAGACGGACCTATGCGACTTTTTAGCTAATGCAGGTGTAGATTCATCCGCATTGAAACGGCTTGGCGGTTGGAAAAGTTCTGCGGTAGCAGAAAAATGAGTTGAAGATGCACTGGAAGGAAAGTCAAAAATCGCGAGAATGATTCAAGGAGGTGAAAATGTTATATAAGTATTTCAACAAACTAAGAATACAAAAACAAATACTATTATTGCTGATGGGAATGTTCCTTGCATATCAAAGGTTAATACTACTAATAATACAAATTGTACTATAACAGAGAATTTTAACAGATAAATTGAACTTCGTCATATAAATAATATAAGGTGTACATTTTTTTTCGTTACTAATTTTCATTACGAATTTAGTTCTTAATTTTTAATTGTACTTACTTAAAATGTTATTGTGTTTAATATATTAAATTAATGTAAACTAAGTAATCTATACTATTGGATCAATATGTATTAATAGATATACTCGCATGTTCTTAAAATAATAATAGGTACAGTTACTAATTTTAGTTAAGAACAATATTAAACAAATTGCAACTAGAAACCCATTCTATAGCCATCCAATACTTTTTTATTTACTAAAATTGGTAGAAAACATATTTTATATTTTAAATTTATAAATAGTATTACATATTAGGTATCATCAAATGTGGGTCCAAACAAATTAAAAAGTACTAATTTTAGTTAACCAAAATATTTGAAAAATTGGAAAATGGAGCCTATTCAATAAATATGTAATATTTTTCTTTTACTAAAGTGGGAGAAAAGATATAGTTTTCAAAAGCAGCATATAAATAATATTAATTGCTTATTATTAAATAAATAAAATTGGTATCAATAGATATTAATTCAAATAAAATAAAAATCCGTAACTTTAGTTGAGCAAAATTAGATAAAAGGCAAGTAAAAATCAATTTTACAGTTACATGACATTCTTCAGTTACTAAAGTTGGTTTAAAGGGTTTAATTTACAATAAGAAATCCTGCATGTTGACAGTTTCAATGAAAATCTACTTGTCGGGGCGCGAGATGCATTTGTATAGTGGCCTATGGCTGTCTTTATTGTCTTTGAATTATGACAGTTCATAATTTTACCGTAAGTTTTAAATAAACCTCTTAAGGCTGTTCTATCGCTCGGGACAATTTCAGATT
Source organism: Abscondita cerata (assembly GCA_030710515.1). NCBI lineage: Eukaryota > Metazoa > Arthropoda > Insecta > Coleoptera > Lampyridae > Abscondita > Abscondita cerata. The sequence goes on from JALBCR010000646.1 coordinate 188,980, forward strand.
TCTAGTAGGCGGTTCACTATTTTTATTTCGTGTTACATAAATAGCTATTTGTTGTTTTTTCTGTTTCTAAAACTGTTTAAAATGCACGTAATGTACAAAAAAAATTGATATCAACAATTCAACAATATATTATTTATCTATTAATATTAATCGGCTTCCAAGTCTGGCCTGTTGCGCTCAGAAAAATTCGCCCGCGAGTACATTAATTTCACAATTCTCCAAGAGTTTTCAGTATTTATCGTTTACTTAATGTTAATTTTTCTCATTGATTTTAAAAAAAAAAAAAAAAAAGTAGGGTTGTCAGAAAATTTTTATCTATCGCGCAGGAGTCGAAATTTGGGCTTATAAGGAAACCATTTTTCTATTATTTTACGTTTTAATTAAATTAAATATAACAAACACGAAAATTAAAAAATAGCTCGTGCACGACATAAATAATAATGTTAGCTATATGTTTGTGCAAAATCAGGAAAACATTTCTAAAATAAGCGAGATAAATTTACATAAACTTTATAGCTCTCTGAGAGAACAGCCTTAAGCTTTAATGAATAATAATGAATATAGCAAAAATAGTGTACTCCAACTGTTCATTTTTTACAGAACTTAAATCGTCATCGGCAGGTAACCTATTTAGGTGATTTACTTTAGTTCGTAATTTGTACTTTAGGCGCGAATGATGATGTTGTTTCGGAAAATTCAAGAGGCTCTTTTGGATCTTTCTGTTAAATTTCAGCTACTTCCTAATAAGAAAAATAGTAGATTCGTTTAGTAGGAGTTTTGAGCTTAAAAGTTTTCTGATGAGGCGTTAACCTGCTAGTTTTCATATGTTATTTTCAAATTTTTGAGATTCTCGAATGTTATAGTGACGTTTTATTCTCGACGAATCAAGTTGGTTTTACTGTTACATTCATAATATTACATAACCGAGGTACCAACCTCTAAATAGTTCTAAAAACAAAAGAACTATTTTTTAATGTTTAGAGTTTAGACTGTAAATAGTATATTAAAGAACTAGTTTCAGAAGACGCATTTTATAAGACAAGTACAGTTACGAGTTGCTAAAATGCGTCTTCTGAAACGAATTCTTATACTATTTTTTTCTAATTTAGGCTTTTCGGATTGATTTAAAAAAATGTTGCGAGTTTTTTTAGGAATTTTGAATTATAATTGCTGGGGTGGCAATATTTTTATTAAACTTTGGTTTAAATGCTAGTTTAAGTTTAATTAGTACATTTATCATACATTTAATTAAAAAAAAATGGGTGGAAATAAAAATAAGTATAGATAAATGAATCTACTGAACATTAATTACGATTTAAATCAACACACGCCGAACGTAACGGCAGCTTTGACGTTTTATATCAAATCAGTGGTACCACCATTCGGAATAAAAATTGTTCTACTTCTATAAAAGAACTCAATTTTCTATAAAAGAACTCATTTGGGTGCTTTTTAAGCTCTGTAAGCGACCCAAAATAGAAAAAAATTGTTCTATTTCTATAAAAGAACTCATTTGGGTGCTTCTATAGCTCAGTAAGCGACCAAAAATAGAATAAAGCCTTTTTAGCGTCTGCCAGTAGTTCAATAATATGCCGTTTAAGCATTTACTAGACAACGAATTCCATGCCACATATTCACCGTAATAAATAATGATTAATTCATGTAGTTAATATAGAAATGTATTAAATAATAATTACTGAATATATGTATCTGAATATTTTATTTGTAATAATCTTAAGCGACAACTTATCAAAAATGGAAAGTAAGAATTTATTGATTCTGAAATCATAATCCATAAGCAATTGTTTTTGAAAATTTTCCAACTTTCATAAGAATCAAGTTCGTTTTTATTATCTACTTTCTTAATTAATTTAATGTCGCATACTCTATGTTTATTTGCTCTTTAAAACGAGTTTTTAATAGGTCTCTATATATACTTGGTTACAGTCTTTACAATTTATTTTATAGATTTTCGATTTATCGCACATTTCTATTGGGTCTTTCGGTTGCTTAAAAAATGTTGCAAGAAATTACTGTTTTATAATCAAATTTTGAAAATATTTTTGAATACCTTTTGTATATGTGGGATAATTTGCTAATTTAACATATTTCTTATCTATTTTGCTATGTATGCCCACTGGTTATACTGTGCATTTCTCATTTCTATAGCACAAGGACAGCATCTTAAGACATTTTTAGATCGCAGAGACATATATTTTCTACAAATATCCAACACATTAACTAAGAATCCTTCTTTCAGAATCGTAAAATAAGTTTTGTATCTGGTTCAATATAATTCACAACATCGATACCAACCTGATAAACCCAAAATTAGTGCGACCTGTAACGTAAAAATTAAATTTTATTCTTAAATAATAAATTCGACCTACCTTCATCATCAAATATTTTTTATTAGGTGCTTCTGCTAGAAACTGTTGAAATGCTCTTCTTGAAAGAAAACTTTTGATTTCTTGGACTTGTAATTTATTTAATGTTGATCTATATATTATATTTTGTCCACATTTAGAGGTCTCGAATCTTTTTTGGCGTTAAAGAAGTAATCCAAAAACACTTCTTTTTTTATATCTTTGTTTTCCCGTTTCCAGTATCTGGATTTCTTCGGTGGAAAACTCGATGTGGCTTCTTTAAATCGCTCGCAATTTTTTCAGGAAAAAAATTTTTCTTTTCCTTTCCATCAATATTAAAAGTGCTGGAGCAGTTTTTTGCCAAATTTTTCTCAAATAATAATTTGCTGTCAACAATCGAACAAAGCAAAACACAACAACAGTGTGACAACATGACAAAGAAATCATAGACTACTAACGTGTAAAAAATTTTCTGGTTTTGATGATTTTTAAGAACTCTTACGGAAGAAGTTGTTGGATAAAACTATTTTATGTTATTAAAGAGATTGTGTTTTGTGTGACCATCTCTTAGTTGTTACGGTTTTTGGTGAATCTATTTAAGGACGCTATTTAGTTGCATATGAATTTTAGAAAGTTATGAAGGTATCTGTTGAAAAGGCATAGTATGACAGCGTTGTCGGTTAGAAGAGATAAACGTGAAATTAAATTTTTGTATAATCTATTAAACAACAAGATCGATTGTAATTTTATACATGTAAAATACAGTTTAATGTTCCACGTTTGTCGGCAAGGTCAGTTGCTAATTACCAATTGCAGTAACGAATATTATATGCCGATCACCTGTTCATGTCTGCTGCCGAGCGGCAAATAACCAGGTTAAAGATATTTTTCATAGAATTTAACATTTATTTATTAGATTAGTTTTATTTACCTGTTGTTACATTTAGTTTATTGTATCTATAGCACCTCTTTTAAATATTGTAATAGTTTTAAGTTTTCTTTTTTGTTATATACAGGGTGTCCCTAAAATGTGTGGACATCACTTAACCACAGATTCCTGGACTCAGATGATTTAACCCAACTTACCTATATCCAAAAGTGCTTCGTTTAGCCAGTATTCTGATTCAAAGTTCAAAAGAAATTTTTTATTTTGCTTATAACAAAAAACGATTTTGTCGATTTTAATGATATTTGGTATTGCATTCTTAACAGATGTAGGTCATCTTTTAAGGTGATGTTAGTTATTATCAGTGGACCATTAGTGTACGAAACACGGGTAACCCGGCAAAAACCACTCAAAAACTATTTAATGTTAAGACCAATAACTTTTCAAAAATAGTTTCAGAAAGAGACATTCAATAGTAAACTTTTTGTTACTTGTTAATTGATGAGATCTTTTAAGGTTTAGACACAAAAAAATAAAATCTGAGGGACCGCGCACTGCATTTCTTAAAACAGATATTATCTAGCAGTCTGGTATTCTAAAAAATAAATGACGATAAGGCATTTTGTTATAATAGTTATTAGTGACAAGTAGGTATGTACTTTACTAGATTTACAGTAAATGCTCAATGTGACCACCACCTTCCTGGATGCAAATGTTGATTCGACGCAAAAAATTGAACTGTACTAGTTGTTCTGCATCATTCTTAATGGACTGTGAAGTGTTCTGTACTCTGGCCCAAAGTTCGTCCTGTGTGTTTATAGGACGAGAATACACTTTACTCTTTAGAGCTCCCCACACAAAAGAATCGCAAATATTTAAATCTGGTAAACGAGGTGCCCATTTTGCAGGAGCATCAGTTCCTCTGCCTATCCATTTGTTAGGAAACTGTACATGAAGATGATTCCGAAAGTTCAATATAAAATGTGGTGGTGCTCCATAATGTAGAAACCACATGACGCGTCTAAGATTTAACGGCAAGTGTTCTAATAAATCGGGTAAGGTATTTACAAGGAAGTGTAAATAATTCTCTCCATTTAAACGATTTGGTAAAATGACAGGGCCTATGATGAAACTGCCGATTATCCCTACCCATACATTCATTCGAAACTCATGTTGAAAGTGGCGTTGCTTGATGACATGTGGATTTTCATCTGCATACACATGTTCGTTGTGCAAATTTTTCGTACCCCTCCTCGTGAAACATGCCTCATCAGTAAAGAGAATTTTGCTATTAAAATTGACATCTTCAGCTCTTCTTTCTTGAATGAACCTACAAAACTCGAGACGCGTGATGGTATCATCCGTTTGCTCAGCATAAGTGAAGTTTACAGCCATCACTACGTAAATCACGAAGAATATTCACTGCTAAAGATCACTAGCGAACACCAACAGCAATTTGAGTCGCTTCACAATTGATAACCAATAGCTATTATCATTTATTTTTTAGAATACCAGACTGCTAGATAATATCTATTTAAACCTTAAAAGATCTCATCAATTAACAAGTAACAAAAAAGTTTACTATTGAATGTCTCTTTCTGAAACTATTTTTGAAAAGTTATTGGCCTTAACATTAAAAAGTTTTTGAGTGGTTTTTGCCGGGTTACCCGTGTTTCGTACACTAATGGTCCACTGATAATAACTAACATCACCTTAAAGATGACCTACATCTGTAACGAGTGCAATACCAAATATCATCAAAATCGACAAAAGCAAAATAAAAAATTTCTTTTGAACTTTGAATCAGAATACTGGCTAAACGAAGCACTTTTGGATATGGTAAGTTGGGTTAAATCATCTTATTTTAAGACCAGGAATCTGTGGTTAAGTATTGTCCACACATTTTAGAGACACCCTGTATATATTTCCTGTAATTGTTCAGTTGGAAATAAATTATTATTATTATTATTATTATTATTATTATTATTATTATTATGACATCAATCCTGATTTCATTAAATTTGCTATTTACGATTTGAGTCGACATTTTGATTGATTTACCTGATGTTAAATACTCACTTATTTACATGCATGAATTTATTTTATGTTTATTTATGTTGTTACTAACCAAAGTTGAAATATTTTTTTATTATTATTTGTTTTATTACTAGAAGTTAGTGATCTAAAATCGTCACAGGAGTTGCAACCGGTATCCTAATTTTTACTGTGTATGTGGATTACCTAGTGACTAGTGCTTGTTAACGTTACATTGCAGCCACGTTACATCAATAGAAGACGTCATTTTAATTTGTTTTATTTGTTCCTATATTTCCATTTTGATCTGCATTTGTTCTAGATACTGTAAGTAGCGAATTGAATATTGTTTTCATTTAGATCAATATACGTTTTATTATTTCATGACTTTATAATTTTTAGTGAGTGTATTTATTGTTACAACTGTTGCAAACCTTGCCAATACAACATTTACACAATTTTTCACTATGTATTACTATTATTAGGCCACACAAAATTCAACTGAATTTATATTCATTAATTGAAGCCGTTCGAAAGATTTTTTTAATTTCTGTAAACGATTAGATTATGTTGTTGCAAAAGAAACTCTTTTCCCAAATGCACCATCACCAAGTAAATTATTTCCAATAGCGCTTTAAAACTAAAACCGGTAAATAAACTTAAAATCCCTCCAGATGACGCTGAAAAATTGCAGGTTAGGTGGGTCGGAAGTCAATTACTATTTATCTTACAAAGACAGTACTCCACGTGAAAGAAAATATATACGTATTGCGGATCGATGATAAATCCGTAAATGAAACTTCCAATGAACTATATTTATCATCATGATTGGTTCTAAAAATATCAACTCATGTAGGTACATACCTGTACTGTCTTATTTGTAAAATCTTTACTTACGAGTTGGAACGGAAATGATCAGAAAATGTTCCAGTAGAATAAGACAGCGTGTACTTTAGTATTCGCAATTTCCCAGACATGTACAATTATCATAAGAAGAAAAATCTAAAAATTGTTGGTAAAGAAAAAGGTCTACAAAAACTTACTTGGTTGATATGTTTACTTACTCTTCATACAAGGAATGTCGCGTAAATTACAAGTACGTACCAAAGTGTATTCATCTGGAACACATAAAAACAGTAAATTGTTTTCATTCCAATATCATTATTAATATCATTTAAAAATAATTACCGCTTATATATTTAATATGAAACGGAACACACAAACAGTATCGATAATTTTTTTGGATTTTACATTCGTAAATGCAATTTTGAAAAGTGTAATGTTTAAATATCTTCATTTTTGTTCATCTTTAATCAAACATTTCCTATTATTTTTAATGCGTTAATCATTCTTTACTCATTGTTGTAAAAAGAAGGTGTTATGTCTATTTGCCTAACAGTTTGCGAAGGTTGCAGAAGTTTAAAAACTATTGCACTTGGCATTTCGTAGGAATTATGGACAAAAATCTAAAATAGATTAAAACAGTAATCATAGAAATAATTATTGAAATTTTACCAAACTGCCATATGAAGGTATTATTGCAGCAAAATAATCTTTGATTTTAATTCTTGATGTGACGTATAAACCCGATAGTCTACCACAAGATGATATTCGTTTAGGTTTTAAACTGTTATCGTTGATATTATTTCTGTAACATTAATCGAGATCATTAATTGAAAAAAAAAGGAATGAAAGTTTACAAATTTTAAATCGTACAGCAGAATTCTTGTAACACAGAATTAATTAAAACATACACCAAAACCACTTTTAGAGTAAATAGTAGTGGTATACATTTTACAGCATAAAAATAAAGAATTCAATACAATATTTACAATTGGCCGATAGCTCAGTTCAAGAGGAAGTTCGTTTTGATCGGTTTAATATAACAGGGCTCCACTATCTTTAAACAATATTTACTTTTTGTCACCAAAAAAAAGCCTGACAGAACACATAAGAATTTACCCTTCGGTTTTGCGGGTTTAACCAATAACAACAAAAATTAGTCAAAATATTCCACATCCATCATCGAGTTTTAAAGACAAATCTTACGAAACGACATGAAGCACAACTAAACGCCCTTCCTCCATAATCAAATCCTTCACATACTTGGGTAGTTTTTTACCCACGCACGCCAAATTGAAGGAAGTTCATATTACACAAAATAGTGTTAAACACAATATGCATGAATACATTTCCAATAAGGGGTTCATCTTTATCTTAATCCACCCAGTAAACGTTGCCACCCAGGCTAAACTAAATGAGAGGCGAATGGGTAGCAACCTTCAAAAGGTGAATTTAATGGCTACCATAGTAACACGCAACCTCTGATCTAGAGTGAACGGCACCCAACAGCGTCGGACCCCATTTTAGGGGCGGTTGAATTATACAGGAGAAGGTGACGGGAAATCACTGCAGCGGATTTTATCATATTTCCCAGGACATTACTATGGAGCGAAAACTATTAAACAGGCCTCTAGTCCCAGGCAGCCCTTAAGTGGGCAAGGGGTGCGAAGAATGGTTTTCGGACAATTCGCCCCCACAGTTCGCCCCGGAAAAATTCGACCCCGAACGATTCGCCCTCGAACGATTCGCCCCTGAGGATAATTTGCCCCGGACAATTCGCCCTCGCATTTACAACTGTAAAAGAAGTCAAAATAAATTAGACATTCGCATCCTATTGGCTTTACGTTTTATGTATTCTAATATTTATTTTATTTTATCCTATACTGTTACTATGCTAATAACTGCCTAACATGCAACACTAGTGTTGTTAAAAAATCATAACATAACGAAAATTTTAAACTTCAAACAAATTTTGATTTAAATACAAATGTCAACAAACAGTATCTTAGTTACTAGCACAGCCACAGCAGATTTTCCCCGTCATCAAAAAAGGAATTTTCTATTTATTAAAGAATTTATTGTGGTATAGGATAAAATAAAACATGTTACGATATACGTAACGTTATTGGGCGCAAATATCTATTACGTACTTATTTAACAATGACTCGGAACCAAACCAACAAAACAGTTACTTACTACACATTACTAAAGTATGATTATATAAAAGAGAAAAAGATCAAGAAAAGGAAAAAATTAACTTGAGTAATATTAGGCAATAGGAATTAACAATTTACCAAAAAATATTGAAATACCTGTTAAATAGACTACAACCAAGAATAAAATTAAAAGAAATATTTTTTTATTATTTTAAAAAATGACAGCATTAATAGTTTTGGCGAAATTGGAAACACACCGAAAAAAAAGTTCTAATGATACTGATAAAGGATTCTAAGAATAAAGTTATTGTAATTAGAAATTAAACCATTAAATTGTAATTAAAGGTAGGTATACAAATAATAATTAAACTACATATTCTCAAACAAAAGAAATTCCAAAAATTCGTGGTTGTTTATGTTCTGGATAATTAAGGGCGATGAGTAACAAAACCAATAATCCAAAGCAAACCGTTTATTATACTAATAAATTTTGGCGAAGAACGTTGTTGTTTAACGGATAAAAATGAGTTTTGTAAATTCCGAAAAAGGTAAACGAAAGTTTGTGAGCCATGATAATGTTGTATATGTGTTTTCGAAGAGAACTGCCTCTGACGAAAATTGTATATGGGTTTGTGAATGAAGAGGAAAATGCAAAGGTCGTGTTTGGACTGCAGGTAAGTGACAATAATAATCATAAATGCGTCACACTAACGACAAGGTTAACTATAAATTGGGAAAAATCTGTAAACCTTCCTGATGGAATTTATCCAATTACTTAAATTTAACAGACACTACTAGTTTTGATGTTAATCATCATCAGTAACAGAAACTAGTAGTAGTAACTACAGAAACTAGTACTGTTTGTCAAACGATTTAACGAAATCTATAAAGTTTAAAAATTTTACCCAGCTTCCATTCGCTTAACGTTTACTCAACCACATTGCAGTTTGAATATGTATCATACTTATTATTGAACTCTAATTAAAATGTGTGTATGTTCAGGAGATTCAACGAATGTCATCCGTAATGTTACTTCACATAATCACGCTGCTGATGCCACAAGACCAGATACTTTGCGTGTACTGCAAACGCTGAAAGAAAGAGCAGCGAATACTGAAGAAACGACGCAACAAATATTAGCAACTTCCTTAGAAGGGGTTCACAATAATATTTTATGCAGTTTACCAGAAAGGATACTATGAAACGAATGGTTCGGCGAATTCGAAATGAAATATTCCGCAGATTCCAACGGATGTCCAGCACTTGGTAATCCCACGGGAATACGAAATGCTAACCGGCCAAAGCATATTACCTGGAAGAATGTTAATTTTTGCTACCGCAGAAAACTTAAACATTTTGACGAGAAGTGAGAAATGGTATGCTGATGGTACATTTTCGGTTACACCAAATTTATTTTACCAATTATATAAATACATGTGCAGCATTACGCAACCATAATGCCAGTTGTATATGCGTTATTGCCCAACAAAACGAAATGTACATACAAAAGCTATTACAAGAAATTAAACGTATTTGTCAGGTTTACAACCAACACAATTGTTAGTTGATTTTGAAATAGCTGCAATACAAGCGTTCCAGGAAGAATTTCCGGAAATCGAAGTTTCGGGATGTTTCTTTCACTTGGCGCAAAATATGTGGAAGAAAGTTCAGTCAACAGGATTGCAGGTACTGGAATTATAATTAATCATTATCGCATTTTCATAATTTCTTTTTACAGGTTAATTATCAAAGAGATCATGTTTTCGCTTTATGGGTGCGAATGATTACCGCTCTTGCCTTTGTACCACCTGCGCAGGTTTCAGACATTTTGATGTCTTAGTCGAAAATTTTCCGGCAGAAGCTCAGGAGTTGGTAGATTATTTTGAAGACAATTATATTGGTCGCCGTGGACGCAGGCAGAGGCGTCCTGCTCAATTTCCTATTCCTTTATGGAATATGTTTGACCGCACAATACAGAACCAGCATCATACTAATAATCACGTTGAAGGATGGCATCGCCAATTTCGTGGAATATGTGACGCATCCCCAAACATTTTAAATTTATTAGTGCCCTCAAAAGGAACAAATATTACAACATTATCAATTGCACCAATTTAGAGCTGGTGCACCTGCACCCAGTCAACATTATGCCGCTGTAGCTGAACGCTTAAGACAAGTAGTGTTAGATTATGAAAACAGGGATTCCTTAGATTTTCTTCGAGGAATTGCACATAATTTTACGTTTTAAATGTTTCAATAAGTAGTTCTTAATTTCTGTAGTTTTAAATAAATAAATGTATCTATTTTGATTTTTGTGTTTTTGTGGTTTGCATTATTTTTTGAAAGTATTGAGGCGAATTGTCCAGGGACGAATTGTCCTTTGGGTCGAATTGTCCAGGGGCAAATTGTCCGGGGGTGAATTGTGGGGGGCAAATTGTCCTAGAAGCGCGAAGAATCTCCCGGCTCAACGTGTTAAAGTCAAAACTACGTATAACCACATGGAATGTCAGAAACGTATATGCTGCTGGCAAATTTCACAATGTTATCAAAGAAACCAGAGACTTAAAATCAATGTTATGGAAATTAGTGAATTGCGCTAGCCAGATTCGGGGAAATGCCAAAATGAACATTCCACACTCTACTACTCTGGCAGTTTACCTCAAGACCGTGATCATAGAAATGACGTAGGCATATTTATTTCAGCAGACTACACTAAGTATATCACTAACTAGTAACCAAACCCATTTGAAAATGGGCCTAATTTAGACAAAACCTGACTTGAGGTCACTACTCCAGGTCAGATGTCAAAGGTCAGGTCAACTTGTCACCCCGCCTAAGATCAGCGCCTGGACCTTCTGAACAATTTGACACACACAGACAAACCGGGCCACGATTTTATGTCTGTAGATTTATACCAATTTCGGATCGAATAATGCTACTCCAGCTACAAGGTCAACCGTTTAATATCAACATAATTCAAATTTACGCCTAACAGCAGACAGTCGATATGACGAAGGAGTTGAGTAGATACAATAATTAAGAGAATAAATAGAGATGAGGTCACGCTAATTATTGGAGGTTATAACGCAAAAATCGGATAAGGGCAAAGATTGGACTTGGTGAGTAAATTTGGATTGGGTAAAAGCAACCCCAAAGGCCACAGATTATTTGAATTCTGCCAGGAAAATGAAATGGTGGCCACAAATGCTGGTTTAAACTTCCGAAGAGACGGATTTATACTTGGATATCAGCTCCGAAAATAATAATAGCCAATAACATATAAGGAATCAAATCGATTATATCCTTGTAAATAAACGATTCAGGAATTTTATGACAAGAGTAACTTATCCAGGAAATATATTGGTTCCGATCATGTTCCGCTTGTAACAGACACTAAATTGAGATTGAAAAATCGCATTTAGAAAATCCACAAATAATAGAAAGAGCGAAACAAGAACTTAATAAAAAATTGACAGACTTAAAAGAGAATATTTTCAACAAAGTACAACCACTATGGCAAGAACTTAAAAGTATTCTTACCACTGTATGTACCAACAACATAAAACCTAAACCTAGAAAACCCCAAAAGAAAAAGATGGATGGCAGATGAAATCCTTAACGTAATGGAAGAGCGGAGACTAGCTAAGAATAACAAAGAAGAATATACAAGAATACACAAAATTATAAAAACAAAAATTAAAAAGGTGAAAGAACAATAGTTGAGAGAAAGATGCAGAAAAGTTAAAGATGTGACGGGGATATACAAAATTGATGTTTATTTATTGTAACCTTCATATTTAATTTAGTGCTAATATCATTCGAAGCTGTTCCTAGGGAATGAAGCTTTTATTTGCTTATTAATGACTTTCCTTTCAACCTTATTGTCAAAACGTAGGAATGTTGATTGTTTGGGCAACCCAATACTATTTTTCTTTCATTATCAAAACTTGCTTTTATTTTTATTGACAAATTTTGAAAACAATGTGAAATTCAGCTGACTCCTAATAGCAACAGCTATACGGACTAATTTTAGCTTCATCTTGATACCAAAACCATTAACCTATGACTCGTTTTCAAAAGCACCACCCTGTATAAGTAAGTTGTTCGATAATGAAAGACCAGAGGGGCCGAGTCCTCACTGAAGTGTTACATGCCATAGTAATCGCACAAAACAGAAAAGTAAATTGACCCGACGGAATTTCTAATGAAATATTAAAGCTTATGGAGGAAGGAAATATATGCAAGATTACAAAACTATATATATAACATAGTATATAACAGCGGTATAATACCAGAAGACTGGCTGTGGTCAACCTTCATAACAATCCCAAAAACGTCACGAGACTACAGGATAATAAGCCTGATGAGCAACTTGCTGCTTTCCTGCTTATTATTCATAATTATTATAACACTTAAATCACAATATAATAATGGAAATTTACCTTAAAATGTACCATACCAATAAATAAACAAATAAATAATTTCATTCTAGAATACGTAAAGTTCGAATTTGAAATTGACGACGCCCAAATGGGATACAGGAACGCATATAGAACTCGTGAAGCTATCTTCGGGATCAACCTTCTCCTCCAGAAATGTCAGGACCACTACAAAGATATCCCGCGCGTTTCATAAACTACGAGAAGGCCTTTGACAAAGTACGCCATTCTTTCAATTAAATATCTAGGCAGGAAAGAATTGACTGAAGTAGAAATCAAATGCCGTATTGAAACAGCAAGAGCATAACCTTTAAGAGTCAAAGCCCTTTTTTGTAATAATAACCTGAACCTGAAATTATGTCAACGAATAGTAAAATATTATGTTTGGTCAGTGATGTTATACGGTGAGGAGTGTTGGACCTTAAAGGTGAACTTAATATATTGGAAGCATTTGAAATGTGGACAGACCTGTTAATTCACAAAGAAGTATTGAGAAGGGCTAGAGTGGAAAGACAATTAATAACAACCATAAAATTGCTTACCTCGGACACATATTACGAGGAGAGAAATATCGACTCCTACAGCTTATAATGAAAGGCAAAATAGAAGGTAAACATGGAATAGGTAGGAAAACAGACATCGTGGCTGAAAATATCAGAGACTGGACAAGTGGACAGGCATAAGAAGTGCTGGACAACTCTAGCAGAAGATAGAGATGCACTCTCTGCAATAATCACCAACGTTCGAGAGAGTGAACAAGGCACTTAAAGAAAGCGTCACATTATTTTTTAACGTTTTCATATCATTTTCTTCATCTATTTTTCTTAGTACCGGTTCTTATAGATTTTCCTTGATTTTCTTTCTTTCCCAGTCCTTTTTCATTTGTATCCTTGGAAAGGTCTTTAAACTTTTTTACTTTTTCCAGTTTTTCTGCATTCATTTTACATGACTAGTTTTAACTTTACTGGTTAACCACGATTTCAGCTTACTAATTCCGAGTCATGGGAATCTTCTGGCGTAAGAATATTATTAAAATGTTGTCCATCTTGAGTAAAGCAAAATAGGGAAAGCCAATATCTTCTAAATTTAATATAATTTGTTGTTAAACGTTAAGTCCAATTTAAATAATGGTGATTTGGATTCTTTAATTAGCGCCAGGTGATATTGATAAAACAGTTACTTACATCATAAATAATTATTTATCATTTCAGAAACAAGACATTAATTACGTCCAAAACCATAATAAGAGATATCGCATTCATATCTAAAATTATTACTATGGCCCATTCATTTTGTAATTACATCAAAGTTGCTGTACTACACTAATTCTTTTATTGAAATTAAATTAAAAATTTAGAAGCATAGTTCAAATATAGTTCGTCAAAGGAAAATAATTTCATTAGTATAAAAAAAAAATTCACATTAACTATGTAGGTAAAAAATGAATGAACTATAATTATTTTCAATACAAACAAACTTGACTGTAAATAACGTTATTTTTGTCTATTGTTAGTTACCAAGTAGTAATGTTAAATTTTCTTACTTTTTGTGTTTAAATGCAACCATATTAAAAGAACAACAAAGTCCAAACGACGTCATGAGTGGTGTAAAAATCGAGCTGCATGATTTTTCCTCGTTCTTCCAGTAACATTTTTGTGGTTCATTACAATCAGGCTTAATTTGTTCAAACACGCTTTCAATCGTCTCATTATTGTATTCCAGAATGTCTTGCAATAAATTTAAATCGTCAATAGAGTATTTTCATTATACCCAGGATGTATGTTGATTAAATTTTTAAACAATTGTGTAAGAACTTCTTCCGACATGTTTTGTTTAGTTTTGCTTAAAAGTATTTTTAGAGTCTTTGTTATTTATGGTATAATTAGTACTTACTAATTTTGAATGATAGTTGAAAGACTGTTTTTTGATATTTGGTTAAAACTGCATGTTGTTATTGCTGGAAATGGGTAGAACCATATTGGTAAGTTTACGGAGTCAGTGACTAACGCTGTGTAGTGTTGGTGTTCGTAGTGTAATGCAAAGAAAAGAAGAATTATAGACGTAGTTGTGGTCAAGAAAATGACTGAACTCCATAATATTCTAAAAACATAAAACATTTTTTCTGTTATATGGATGAAGAGTGGTTAATTACATTAAATTACGAATATAACAAATAAATAAAACTAATTTTTTTTATTTTATTGTTAGATTGTAAGCAAATTATAGTTTGATAAAAATGGGTTATTATCGTTCTTTTTAACAGATCCTGTACCAAACGGATTAGAATAAAATTGTCTCATCGTTCAGCTTGACAACAAATTTTAATTTTTTTTCAGTTTTTATTTATTCTAATCATGATTTTGAAAAATTTTGTACAAATGAATTGCTACATGGTAAAACCGTTATATGCATTACTAGCAAATAATAATGACTAGTTCTTTCTGTTATTATTTCTTTATAAATATTCTTCAACTCTTCGAAATCGATAATCTATTAAACAAATAGAATACAAAAAAATTATTCTATTTATTTGTAAAATGATCTCTAATTTAATATCGTCTGGGGATACCATTCTAATAGTCTAACTCTTAAAAGTAATATTTTCAATATCTAAAAAGATCTCTCCTTACAATTCTGCACTTTTCCTTACAGTTTTTCACTTAAACTCTATTTCTATTTCAATTACAACTAAAACTGAAAGTAATATTATAACTTTTTAGTAAAAGTTCAACATAATATGTCTATTTCAAATAAAATTTCAGTAAACGGAAACTGTTTTCCTACACATTTTGATTTTTGAAGTAGTTTCATTACAACTATAGTTCTGGCTTCTGACATTAATTGTGCAAAAGTAAAAACTAAGAAATGCCAACAGTTAACTGTAACGCATTGATTATATATTATAATCAATGCTGTAACGGCAATTGAATGTTAATTTGCAATATCGTAATACTTGACTTGTTATCGACACGAGTGGTTTGCATTTGCATAAGACTATTATTCATTTCATTTACTTCAAATCCGCATTAAGTAACATTTACTAAATATTATTTATTTGTTTTTTTTTTTTACTCGGAATAATCTTCTTGATCCTAACCGGAAATTCGTTTATCACATCAGGGTCACCAAATAATTGCAAAAATTCTAACAAATCTATTTCTAATCGTAACGTTCATTTTAAGTAAATTGGTTGTCAAACCAGTAATTTTTTTCTTTAGCGCCTACAAAAGTCATATTTATGTAGTTGCCGCATGAATTTCACTTTGGATTAAATTCCATTAGTACTAAAGATGAAATATAATTTTGATTCCACCCCTTTCAACTTTAGTTAACCGACATACACATCATTAAGGGTTGATTTTGGTCACGTAACATTTTATCATTTTCTTTTCTGTCACGACTTCCAATCACTTTTAAAACTGTCACACAAGCAGGTACTTTTCTTGAATAAGATTCTTGTGTTTTATTTTTGAAATATGAAGATTATGAAGTTATGTAATTGATCAATACTTGAAGATGAACTACCTCTGCCCATAATACAAAATTTTGAAATTATTTAACTCAAAATTTTTTGCCGGATACCATTACAATCTAGGAAAATCAACAAAATTTAATTCTCATTCCACTGTTCAAAAATTATTAATTTAATCTCTTATTTTAATCGTCCAAAAAGGATAATGTCTCCACGGTTTAAGTTTGGAAAAATTGTGTATTAAAAAATCTTGAAAACAAAATCTATAGTAATAAAGTATAAAACAGACAAACCAAAAATAAATTTAAAAAATTCAAATTAACAAAAAATCGCTGCTTTACTCGAATAAATTAAGTTACCTTTCAAACGGGAGATTTTGTGAAGAACCAAAAATTTATATCCGTGTAATTCCGTTTTTAAACAAATTTTTTAAAGCCTTTTTAAGCATTATTGCTAACATAATTAAACTTTCTGATTAAGGGAAGGTCAGCAGATGCGTGAGTTAAACATCTAAACGAAAAAAATTACAAGTTTGCTTGCGGAAAACTAAATAAATTGCAGAAATTTCCCATAAATAATTAATTACAAGATTTGATCTAAACTGAATTTAAACAAAAGGTATTAATTTTTATTAACAAACTTTATACATCGTTAAGAGTGTTTTTGCAATTATGTTGATGTTTTCTTCTTAATATATTGTTTAAGTATCGAGAGTATCAAACATTATTGTATTCATAGAAACTAGTCAGCTTTAGTTGTGGTACACTCTAGAAAACCAAACTCGAGTCACTATAGACTCAAATTGAAGCAGAGTTAACATGGATTTTTTTTTATTTGTAATCAGATATTTTTTAAGCAGATATTCAGTTTATACAATAATTAACTTTATTGATGTTTTTTAATTAATCCAAAGCATTTATAGTGGAGTCAACGACGGCGAAAAAGAGCCTTTGCTTCGGAATAATTCAAGAAATCGTGAATTTCAATAATAAGTAATAAATATAAAATAAAAATTATGCATAACCGCCATTTCTTTGCTCAGAAGCTTCTCTCAATTTCTCCAAACCCTGTTTTACTCCAACCGCGTCTTCCGTACCTAGATTGTTTTTGCAAAATGAAGCATTTTGATGAGTCTAGAGGCTCCATCATCATCTACCTGCAACAAAGAATAACGTCTAGAATAAACATAATAAATCGAAGTTGATAGAAAAGAAAATTAGAATCTTCAGATTGAAAGCGCACTATTTTAATTCTAATTTTTTTTTAACAAATGGATGATGTGTGCTTTCATTTACTTCAAGAATTACATGATTTCATTGAGTACATCACAAGTTATCACGCTCAACCGCGCGTATACTTTGCTTGTCGTCTGCGTATGATGGTACTGTTGCTCAGCGCTTCTTTAAAATTGACTGTCTGCGATTGTTTAAAACATGAAGACATCCTTGATACTGTTTCTTTTGTAAAATTCTCTCTCTTTCGATTGCCGTAGTCAAATTTGCAAAATAGACGCACATACAAAGTTATTCCCGAAAAACCCATTTTTCGAATTTAGATTGTTAAATAAAAAAAGTAGCAGGGAATTCTAGCCTTCCGAAGGTTTATTTATTATTTTATCGTATGGTACATTTTAAATATTGTATTGTGATGTAAGTGTTAAGTATGGTGCCCCAGAAGATCAGTATAAACCTGTACAGTGTGGTGACGAAACCGTATGCAATTGTGGATTGGTTCGTGTTGGCAAAGCATTTACTTCAAGGTTTAGGAAAACCACTAAATAAAACCTAAACATGCCAACCCTTACCCACCCTAGTATTCACATGTAATAATATTAATTAAGTGTGTAATGTGATTGTGTTTTGTGAAATTGTGTTGTACATTTTTTCCTAATTATTTTTTTCTCAATGTACACGTCAGAATATCAGTCTGTTATAAAATTCTAAACGATACTCAATTGGCAATTGGCGTTGTTTTGATAAGTTTTTATTCGGATTGAAAACATTTGTTAATAATAAATATTATTATGATTGATTAAGTGATGTGCCATTGATTTTGTAGTTTATAAAAGGGTGATGTTTGACAAAAATTTTACAAAAGATATAAAATTATTTAGCAGTATCGTAGAATTGAAAATGTTATTTTGTAATTGTGTGAGATGATCTTGAAGATATTACTAGCTTTTAAATTATTTGTATATAATGACTGTGAATATGACTATTTTTTAAAATTAAGTGAACAATCGATTGATTGGAACTGTTTTGATATTTTGAGTATCTTGTTATGCGTACCTTTATTAATCTACAGTAACAATTTAAAATTAAATAAACCTGAAATCTCATCAATCTCATGCTGAGCTGAACAATCTCCTTCGGCGTGCTCTTCAAACTGCCAACATCCCATTGAAATTGGAACCTGCTGAACTATCTCGTCATAACGGAAAAAGTGTAGATGGAATAACACTTGTCCTCTGGAATTGTGGTCAAAATCTTGTTTGGGATACAACAATTTCGGACACTTTAGCTCCATCATATCTCTCACTTGCATTATATGTCTCCGAAAACGCAGCAAGATTGGCAGCAACAAAAAAATTATTGACCAAAACTATATTTGTATTCCCTTTGCAATTGAAACCCTTAGAAGCATAAAATCATAAATGGAAATCCACGATCGAAATCCTATTTGAAACTACGGATAAGCATAACCCTACAAAGAGGGAACACGGCTTGTGTGATGGGAACCTTCCTCAGTGTTTTCTCCATGAAGGAGATTTTTATTTAATATAACTTATCTTTTGTCTGATATGTTTACTCTCCTTTAGTGAAATTAATATATGAAAAGATTGTCATATTTAAAAAACACAGTATAATATAAATTTGTAAAAAAAACTATATAGTAGTTGTCAATAATGTCAAAATTAAAAGCACAGTTTCATCCCCACGTCAAAATTTCAGAGTACCTATTCGATTTCATATAAAAATTGCAGTTTATAAAATGAAAGTTACCGAAATTTTGAGTGCAAAATCAAAAGAAAGTGTTAAGAAAAAATCAGAAAATACACTGCAAATAGTAAAAAAGTCCAATGTGTTCCAATTCCAAGAAGTACATACATATTTAGTTGCAAATTAAACTACTACCACTTTTTTACAGGCTACTACAGATGTAAAGAACATTTTAGATGTGCTTCGCGAAAGTTTAGGTAGATTTTCATGCAGTACCAAAAGAAACAACGAGAAAAGTTTAGTTCCGTATAAAGCAAAGATTTTAGTTCCATCTAAAAGTGTATCAGTTCCTTCTAAATCGAAGTAATTTTGAATTAACATTTTAGCTACCTGCTTAAGTTATCTCACTTTTTTCTTACAGTAAAATAGTCCTAAGAACTGAAAAGAAATTTTCTACAATACCTACAACAACCGCTTCATGTAAATCATCCAGTTCAACTAGACGAAATTCTCGTAATAAATTTAATCATCAATATGTAACTAAGCACCAAATTTTC
The DNA here is from genome assembly GCA_030710515.1 of Abscondita cerata. Taxonomy (NCBI): domain Eukaryota; kingdom Metazoa; phylum Arthropoda; class Insecta; order Coleoptera; family Lampyridae; genus Abscondita; species Abscondita cerata. The sequence goes on from JALBCR010000646.1 coordinate 208,672, forward strand.
AATATTCAAAATGTTCGTTCCGATGTGCTTTTAAAATTCCAGAACGACGTAGAGGTAGCGAAAGCTGCTAAGAAAAACATTTACAGTTTGTGGACATTTTCCTAAAATAAGAAGCGCTCTGCTTGCGAGAGGATGGATAGAAAAAATACAAATTCCGCGTCATTTAGTCCAAAAAGATACCATGGGAAAACTATTAGCGCTGCCGATGTATGATTTGATGCAAGGGTTGAAAAATCCTACAAATAATTTACTATACAAGCGTGCAATTTTGTCCAAACTGCTTAAAGATCATCAGGTCGATTTCTATTGGGACATTTATAACAATTGTTTCAAAAAATGTTCCGATGATGTCAAATTAACTTTAATCAATAAGTTTAAGAAAGGGATATTTACGTATACTTCAAAGATAGGACTGTGTAATGCAATGAAATCAGCTTATTGGTTCGAAAAACCAGGCATATCTAACGTACGGTACCCGCGAACGTATAATCTTGCAAGTGCTGATGATCCTACAGATTTTATATACGATTATCAGATAACTGCGTGTATGGCGCTAATTAAATTTGTCTTACATCACATCCTAAACAAACAGATCAACAACGTCATTCACAACGAAGGGAAAGTGCCACTTCGAGCATATTACTTTGCAATTCAAGAACTTAAAAGAGCTTTGCGCAAATTTAATCACGAAGATATCGATCATTACATTGGCGAAGCCAAACGTGAAGAGTGGGATAACTTTTTAGAAAACTTTTATAAAGTAGTTCACGTTGGAGTAAGATTAAAAGGAGATGGTGGAAGAGTTATGGTCAAAAAAATGCTAGACGTCTCTAGACCAATCATTACAAAAATTAAAGACTTTTGGCCATCTTACGGTATCGATGGTATGCATAATATTTGGATCTTAAAACCTATTAACAGTTGCCGGGGACAAGGAATACATTTATGCAGAACTCTGGAGTATATTGTGAGAATTGTTAAACTTAGCCAGACGAAAAAATATATAATTCAAAAATATATTGGTAAGTTTTATATTTTTACGATACCACAAAATTTCAAGAACTAGTCTAAGTTTCTTCATTTTCATCCTTTTTTTTTAATATCGTCCAAGTGATTCTCAGTCTACCTTCTCTCATTTTAGTCAAAACCTACAATTTTTTCGGGTTCTCGTACACAGTGTAAAGTTTCTAATAAATTACACAAACATCTCAGGCTGTTAAACCAAAAATATCTGCAAGTGCAAACTAAAACATTTCTCAATTTGTCATAAACGGTAGAAAGTGTTCTACTGGCAAAAATTTTAACATATGATGATTATAACCAAATCTTAGTAAGATGGGGTAATATGTATTAACCAATTAACCAACTGCTAGAAAACATTCTATCGTTACAAAACCCTTTTAAATCTTACAGAACTGCTGTACTTAATAATAAATTTTAATACGAACTGAAGAAATAAGTTCTTAAATTTAGAACTCTATTGAAATTAAAATAAACAAATGTAAGACGCTATTTTTAAAAACAGTTTTGTTTTAACGTAACAGTTCTAATATTAAAATCTAGTGGGTCTCTACCTCTCTTGGGGTTCAAATATTTGTTTATTTTCCTAATCGTTCTGTTGATACACTGTCTCCGATTTGAAAGATGTTTTCATTTAATTTTTTCTAATCGAATGGTTATACCATTTTACTTCAATTATAGTATCGTTTAAGCTCCAATACTTTTTCTAGCCTTTACAAAGGTCAGCTACAGTTTGACCAAAACATCGGCATCATAGTAAATACATGGAGTTTTAATCGACCCATAACCAAAATGCTCCTACAAGAAGGTCCCTATTTTTTTTCTCTTTAACGATAGCATACTATTAATGGTTCTGCTCAACTATTGCCTATTTTTTATTTATATTTTCAGAAAAACCTTTGTTGATTTATAACACAAAATTTGATATTCGACAATGGTTTTTAATAAGCAGTTCAAACCCACTGACAATATGGATCTACAAGTACCAACTATATTTATTATTTTCTCTCTAACTACAAATTACAATTTTTAGAGACGCTTACATAAGATTCAGCTCTCAGCTGTACAGTGTACATAAACTAAACGAATCCGTGCACTTGACCAACAATTCGATTCAAAGCAAATATAAAAACTGTAGCGCGCGTAGTAAATTTTTGCCGGCGTGTAACATGTGGGATACGAAACAATTTCGACACTATTTATGTAGTATCGGAAAACCAGATATTTACGATCGATTAATTTATCCCGGAATGAAACAAGCTATAACTGCTGCAATTCTTATGAATCAAGATGCGCTAGATAAGCGAAAAAATTGTTTTGAATTGTATGGTTCCGATTTTATGGTGACTGAAGATTTTCAACCGTGGCTAATTGAAATTAATGCTCATCCCGCTTTAGGTCCATCTACACCTATTACGGCGCGTTTGGCACCGTTAGTACAGCAAGATCTAATTAAAGGTACCTAGGATAACTAATATTTAATAAGATATTTTAAAATTATTCATTTTAGTAATTGTCGATCGCTCACGAAATCCCACAGCCCCTGTGGGACGTTTCGAATTATTGTACAAAGAACCTAGGTTTGTACAGCCCGTCTCTACTACACCAAACTTCCAGCTTCAAGGTAAAAAGATAAAAAGACATATCATAGATCGCAAGATGCAAAAACATGCATTGTCAGCACCGGCAAAACAATTAACCGTCCGAAGAATGTCTACCGAGAGGAATGCTGACATTGAAAAAGAAGACGAGTTGCCAGTTCCTGCAACAATTCAACCATGCCCAGAAAACAATGTTAGACCAACATCTAGTGGGATTGAAACAGCTTTACAATCTTTACTAAATTGGATTCAAATTGAATGCAATAAAAAGGCTGACTTAAATAATAACACAGTGGGAATTAATACGGCTACATCAGAGAGCGATATTGATAACATGAATTCAGATGTTAGCAACAATTCGCTAAATACATTTTCAAAAGTGTTGCATTCAAAAAGTGACACATTTATTACCAAAATAAATAAAATCGACGACGCTACTAATAAAATCGTTTTTGAAAATGTTATCCAATCTATGAAAAATCTTGCTAAACTTATCAAGAGTACAAAATTATGTGTAAGGTTACATAAATACTTTAGTTTACTTTTCCATTTACTGTTAACAACGTTCGTATTATTTTGCAATTTATCATAATAAAATAATTCAATATTTTTATACTGTAAATCGTAGGTTGATTTATTTCCTCGTCAACTAGTAGACTGATTGAAATTTAAACCTTCTTATAGGAGGCAAATCAATCACACACTTCACGGTGTAACTCTGGCGACGTTTCAACATACAGAGTTGTATAATCAGTTCAATTGACGTACAATATGAGATAAACAACATTAAAAACATGTATGAATAGAAACATTTTTTTGTTCTTATGTAAATATTTAATGAATTGCACCACAATGTAGTAGCTATTTACATAAGAACAAAAAAAATGTCTCTAGTCATGCACGTTTTTAATGTTGTCTATGTCAATTGAAATGATTATACAATTCTGTGTGTTTTTTCATACTTAATAAAGTGGCCTGATGTAGTGCTCACCTTGCAGCACGAAACATCGCCAAAATTACACAGTGTGTGTTTGATTTGCCCCTCCAACAAGAAGGCCTAAATTTCAATACCTAAACCACAATCTAAGTAACAATCTGGGAAAAGATTGATAGTTATTTCGTGGTAAGCAATTTTGATGCAGAAAGACACATGCTGAACGTGGTTTGTTTATTGTATAATTGCCAACGTTTCGCCACCTACAGTAGGTTCTTCATCAGGACGAAAACTTTATTTACTTATCCTTATGGTACATTTTCGTTATTGTATTGTGATGTAAGTGTTGTGCATGGTGCCCCAGAAGATCAGTATAAACCTGTATAGTATGGTGACGAAACCGTGTGCAATTGTGAATTAGTTCGTCTTGGCAAAGCATATGCTTCAAGGTTTAGGAAAACCACTAAAACCTAAACATGCAAACCCTTACCCTCCTTAATATTTATATGTAATAATATTAATTAAATGTGTAAATCTTATAGAAGGTAAATAGAAACATAAAATAAAATAACATAGCCATTGCATAACGACATATAATGGGCCGGTCCAAGCGCCAGTAATGACAATGACCAAAAAAATAGCAGGATAAAGAAATAGCAAACAAAATAATGGGAAAAACGAATACTTATAAAAGTTATTGGAAATTCTATTATCTATAGATTTTGTTTGAACAATTTTTTTTTTTTCTAAAACATAATTTTATTTTTTGCTTAATGGGGTAATGTGGGGTTCTGCGGTATACGCTTGTTTTAAATGGGACACTATATATTTTTTTTCACTACTAGCTATCAAACACAGTCATATTAACCTTAATGCAGGTTGTGAAGTTGAACTTTTAAAGCTACGAGTCAATAAAAAAATTTTTATTAACCTAGGTCAATAATAAAACAAATTTGGTAGTCCAAAGCCGACTCTGCGTTCTCAGTTAGTTGATAAACATAACCTCACAACTTCAAGCTACACAAAAATTCAAACAATTAAACAATTTTAATTTATGAATACAAATAACGTTAGAAAAGTTCAAACACATTAGGTAAGTTAGAAACAATGGCATTACTATCTATTTATAATAATAGTTTATCGAACAATTATTATAGGTCACATTAATTCCCGAAGAACTAGTGATCGAAGAAGTATTAGCTACATTTTGCATTGGAAGGTGCAGTGTTGCACTTTCAACGACACTTTCAACTGCTGTTGATGTTGATGCAGAATTAGACGTAGTGGCACTAATGTACGAAGAAGACTGAATAGGATTTGAAACGAAGGTTCCTTGTAGCATTGACGCAATCCGTTTCTTGTCAGTAAGAGATTGTTCAACATATCCCTCTGCTACCGTAGAGCTTTTCCAGCCTCCTAGGCGTTTCAACGATAAGATATCGCCACCGCTTTCTACTAACATGGTCGCAGAGGTACGTCTTAAGGAATGACCAGAATAACAATCTGCATCTTCTAATTTTAGATATTTGGCAACTACTTTTGGCACATTACTGATAGTATTATGACCTATATTTTGCTTGGTTGGTTTACCACCATGAAATCTTATAAAAAATCTTTGCATATCTGAAGTTGGTCGAGTGCCTGCATATTTTAACACTACTTTAAGCCACAGTGGATCAGTTATGACAAAGTTCCGGCTAGTGTCATTTTACTATTTGGAATGGTTACTACGACAAGATCATTTCCTCGTACATCAACATCTCTGAACATCATTTTCACAAGTTCATCTGTTCTACAAGCCCCTGCTATTCCAACGACCAGAATTGCCTATAGAAAACTAGATTATTCTGTAAATTCTTAACAAAAATTTACTACATTTACCTTTGTAGAAAGAAAAAAGTCATCAGGTGCTTCAGTCAAGAATTTTATAATTTGTTCTCTGGAAAAAACAGGTGCCTTTTTGCTTTGTATGATCTGTTTTGCCTTTTAAAAAAGATATAAGTTTTGGATACTTTCCGCAATCAATATTCTCTCGAATTGCAAGGGTAGATTTTAACATTGAAAATGTTGACCATAAAGTAGATGCCTTTTTACATTTGCGTGCTCCTGAAAATATACCAACAGCACGTTTTCTGTTACTGTAGTAACATTTTTGTGTGACACCAATCCTTGAAATCCTTGTATACTTTTAAATATAAATGTTTTGATTTTTCTGGAAGCAATTTATTGTATACTTGTTTTGCAGCTTCATGCAATTCTGGAGGAGTACACCCTTCACTTTCATCACTAGACATGATAAAAATATTCGTAAATGAAAATAGTAATTGCAAATTTGAAATTACACTTTTTCAAAATGTCTGATATAAACAAATGAATAGTGATTTCTATTCAAATCAAGACTAACATATTTTTCATAGTTTTACAAAATTCAAAAATTAAAATACTTCCAATTAAGTTTAGTAGCTAGTAGTGAAAAAAATAGTATATAAACTACGGTAGTGAAGGTCATTTAATGACTTACTTCACTACCTAGGTTTATAATATACTATTCTAACATTGAATTTACATATTTATATACTTTCCAAAAATACTATATTGTCTGTATTTATTTTGACAAATAATGTCACAATTCAACAATTCTAAAAATGTCATTCTTATTATGTAGTAGGCTGTGATGGATTGTTTTTTTTAATAACCGTAACGAAATTTTGACATGTCATTAAAACATTAGTGAGCAAGAAATAAAAAATTATTTTTTCTGGTCAAATGTTACATGGAATTTGACATCTTAAAGTCAACATTCGTATTTCTCGACATTCAGAGATGTTCTGTCTCACATTCCATGGACCATGGCTGAGATCTCTCTGGATATCTATACAATTTGAGTTGAACTTATACAATATACCTACTTGCATTTAATATACGGGTTTAAGTTTAGAAAAACTTACCTATTAAAGTAGAGTTGTGCGGCTTTTTCGCGTTTTCGTTATTATACTGTTTTGTGGTAGTAGCATTGAATAAGTAGTCGTTAAAGAAGTTTAACCATATGGAGATTTATGAAACAGTGCAATGTGTGTTGCCTGTATAAATATAGATAGTTTTTACCTGTCGGTTTCAGTTTTAAAACGTCACTATAGCCCGGGGGTTTAAAAAAATTACAGTTTTCTAAAAATAATGTGTAGTTCGCACGTTAACTTCTTTCACCAACCTGTTATATTTAACAAGGTTGCCACTTTTCTCAATGTTACAACTTATTAACATTTTTGACTTACAGAATACATACTGTGTAATTGATTACTTTACAAACATTAAAAATTAAAAAACTGTTTTATGCCATCTTTAAAGGGTAGTAATAAAGCAAGGGTTGCTCATATATTTTTTTTTATATGAAATACCCACATTATTTTTTGTCAAAGAATCATTACTTACTTTTTTAACACTTATTTATTTAAACCCATCATATAAAGAATAACTATAAAAAACGACTTTATTTTACTTAAATATTATTAACAGAATACATTTTGTTTTTATAGCGCCCGGCTAATCTAAAATCTTGCGATTTCCATTTTAGTGACTTGCGCAATTTACAATGTTTAACTAAATAAACATTATGTTCGTAGCATTCATTTAACCAATTCGGATAAATTTTATTTATATCGTATAATGTTAATTCCAAGAATGTCTTTTGAAATTTGTGCGCAGATTGATATGTTCTAAAATAATTAGAAAATTTTTTAACACTGTATCAACTACCTTAATTACAGTCTCATCAGGTTTCTTGATAATTGATAATTTTCATTTCGAAGATCATTCCACAATTGTAATGCTGTTTGTATGGAAAGTGCAAAACCTTTATAGCAATAAATTCCTTCCTTTATTCTACCGTTGGTTCCATAGGATCGCCATGTTTTTACCCACGATAATGTTTCTTTAAGGTAATTTTCATTTTTGGTATTTTTTGTTGACAATGCGCAACAATAGGGGTTCCGGCTATATACAATGTTCGGCTATTTAAAATATCAAATAAATTATTAATTTTAGTTAAAAATGTCGCCGTATGAAGAGCACTATCACTTTTAAGTTATCCTGTTTTTACAGTGGTAGTAATTAACGCACTGACTGAATTGGACAAAATTTGTACAGCATATTTGACGCGCATCTTTTGAAAGTTATTCGGATTAATATGCATGTCACTGATTTTTACGGCAGCTCTGGCAGTTTCTGACGATTTGTCGATTAAGTATGATTGTTCTATATCTCTCCAGCATATTTTTCCGCAGTCGTCATAAATGTCTTTTGTCATCAAATTGTTTCGCAGACTCTTAATTAAATGTGGAGTGTCATACATCCCGTATACTTTTTCTTGATTGACAAAAAAATATGGGTTTTCTTCTACTACACCAAAATCGTTAAAAACTGCACGGTTATTAGCACCTCGATCACAGATGATAACTCGAACTTTTAGTCCTATGCTTTGTAATCGCCTAATTACTTCCAATATAAGGGTATGTAAATTACTATGTTTAATAGCCGATGATGACAAATAATAAGCAACAGGAATCTTCCATGTTGCTATCAGTCCTAACTCTTACCATAAACAATAGAGCTTGTGTTGCAATTTTTTTAGATCGTCCAAGATTTCCTAAGTCTTCAAAACCTTCAATTAAGTCCTGTCTGGTATTATATTCTAGATTTTTTTAATACTCATTTCATCAAATAAAAGTGCGCATTGTTTTTCAGCATCTGACATACCTGCTACCTTTGTTTCTATTTTTTAAATAGTCCGGTGGTGGTGCCAGTCGAAAGTTCTCCAATCAGGAAATGATTGTCGCCTTAGACGGAAGGACAAATTCCAATTCCAATGTTTCTCATGTGCAAATACAATGAGGGTGATTTATAATAAAAACTTAACGCCAGTGTTTTTCATCTTCTCTTCACGGATGACCACGTTTATGAGCTAGCTGTATTCTTACAAAAATCCGAACACTTTTTGATTTTATTGCTAATAAATCAAGTTTGGAAACATGACTGAATTTACTATTTTCATTTTAATCGGAAAATCGTCAGGTTTTTTGCTACATTTTTGTTTCATTAATTTTATACGCTTCTCATAACTGGAGGAAGATTTTATCAGCTTTCGCTTTCTTTTAGGCGTTGGAGCTTCAACCATTCCTATAATTCAGTTAAATCATTATTTTTACAGAAAAATTAATAACTTTTTTAATTATAGTTATTATAAGTGGCCAAAAATATAATTATTTTTAATGTTTCATTAAAATAATACTTTAACGTATTTTGAAATGAAACAATCCAAATTTACTCGCTAAAATAGAACCTTATTTTTAATAATTACAAATAAAAAAAATTAATTTCTTGAAAACTTTGCAATTAAACTGATGTTTTATGGCCATTTTAAATACATGAGAAACATTTTTTACTGCTAGAGCAAAATCAATACAATATTTGTTGTTTTCCACACTAATAATTACGCTAGGGCGTTGATTGAAATATTGGTAAAGATAGTCAACCTTACGGGATTATGCGACCCCGAAATTTGTTCTAAACATCAGAGGTCAGTAGTATCGCTTTGTGCTAAGAAAATACGTCAATTGTATTGTAGAATTTACAGAACAGTATTGCCGATAAATGTGAAATAGAAAACTGTAATTTTGCTGATAGTTTATGCTAAGGCACGACATTGTTGCCAATGCATCATGCCGTTGATTGAAATATTGGTGCATTGAGTCAATGTTGACAAACAAACAAAAACATGCGTTCTACAATATACAAGAATTTATTGATTTTGTCGACGTACTAATTAAATGTGTGTCCTTTGTTATATATTTTTTTCTATTGTCTGTTAATTGTTCAATGTAATAATATTTATTTGTATCTTTCTTACGTAAGGTTATAACAATGGTTATACCATCATGACAAACACATATATGTACAAAGATTGTATACATACACATGTGAATAAAGTTTATTATTATGAAAAAAAACCTGCAGATTTAAAAGTATTAATTTCGTAAAGAAATCGTTGAAAAACGTTCTCCCAAAAAAAACAATTTCTTTAAATACTTTTGAAAATTCCATACTCATATATTTATTACATTAACATCGTTTATCCGTTGAAAATGTTTTAAAATCTATTAGGCTTACGCAAGTAAATTTCTAAATTTTGGTCATTGAAATTAAAATTTTTTAACATAGAAACGCTATCCCTTTTTATGTTGGAACGAATGTTGAATTTTCTTATATTACAATCTAACGTACTCAACTGTTTGCATCTAAACAATATTATAACAAGCCTACTCATTTACTAAAGGTGTTGCTAAAAGTATGCAATTGTAGAATTTCTGACTAAGCCGATAAGGAATGTGACTCATAAACGATAATCCGGAAGACTCCTCGTAATACATTTGTTTCAATATCAACTTTAGGTGTACTTATATTTTAAGATATGATAAACGCATTAAAGAGGCATCTATGCAAAGCTTAATGATTATCTGTTTATTTGTTACAATGAAAATATTACAATCAAGATTGGTTTTAAGTATGTATTTCCTGACATGCCATGCGAAACGTTGAAACGTTCTGTACAATACTTCAATTCCATCAAGTTTTATGAGAACGTTGTAGAAAGAAAAAATATATACTGTATCGCAGGTTTCCAATGGACTATAAATTCAATTTTAAGTCTGTGGGAGGACTTAAAGGGAGAAGGAACTTTGTACTTTTTAACGTCACGAATAAATCAAGATCCTCTAGAAAATGCTTTTTCAATGATTCGTGCTAGAGGAGGTTATAATGCCCAACCGTCTGCCCGCGAATTTAGGCTTGCATTACAACATAACATGCACATTCGCTTGCAAATACCAATAGAACAAGGGAATTGTGAAAAAGATAACGACGAGATACTATATGGTATAGATGAACAATTTAACACTAACTATGAGGAAGAAGATAACAAAATTGGGACAAATGAAAGTGTAGAAAATAATGAAACAAAGAGATCGTCTAGAACCTGTCTGGAGAACAAAATCAATGAAGACAATGTCGTAATTAATAGTTCTTTAGAATCTTGTTCAGTGTCGTATGTTGCGGGTTATTTAAGTCACTACATATATAAAAAAGTACATTGTAATACGTGTAAGGAAATGCTAACAGTTAACGACTCAAGTGTTTTCAATGTGAACGAATCATTAATTCTATATAAAGATTACAGCAAATCTGATGGAATTAAATACTTACACAGACCATCACCCGAATTCTCAAAATTTGTGTTTTTTTATTGAAACTTTTACTGAAGAATTTCATCTTTTTAAAACAGATTATGGTTTATTGGAAAAAATTAAACTCCGTATAAAAAATGTCTCAACAGCAGTGTGAATTCATGGTTCAGAGAATGCGACACTCATAAACTGTTAATTATCGATCAGTTGGTTAAAATAAAACTATATCGAACCTTAAAGTGGGAGGCTAATAAACATATTTCTAATAGCTATAATTACAGTGATGTCACAAAACCACACCGTAAAATAAGAATATTATCTGCATAAATAAGTGTAAATGTTTGGATATGTTTTATGTATAGCATTGTATTAGGTACGTTATTATTTATGTGTAAATTGTTTGTAAATTATTACTATTATTTTAGATCAGTTGGAATTGTAATTTTGAAACAATGTTTATAATTAATGAGCTATTTTTACTTTAATTAAACTATTTTAATTCGAAACCATGATATTTTGATACAGTTTCAAAGAGTAAAATCCTAACTTTTATCTCTACTAACAGATAACAAAGTGTCACTTTTCGTAAATTATTTTTCCCTCGGGAAAAAAGTGAGTACTATTTTTAACACCAAATTTCCCTCAATAATTTTCTAATTCTATTGTAATATGATTTTTCAATATTAAATCGTCATTTATTTCGTCACAGAAAAGAATAGTGTATTATACACGTATTATCCGCACCGCGTCGGGAGACAACACACCTCAAGCTAAAATCTAGTACTTTTATTTTTAGAAGTAATAGGAATAGGTTTTATTACCAAGTGAATTTAAATTTGAAGGTCTAGTGGAACCCACTTTCCTAAAAAACACGGTAACTTGTTGCCTTTTGAATTGAAAAATTTGAAAACCAATTTTTATTTAAAATCCTTTTCAACTGAACACGTAAAAACAAGTAGATACAAAAACCAATAATTTTGCGTTTCTGAACTCTAGTGGTATTTCTCCCAGTATGTTCTACTTTATTCCTAACGAAGTTATTAAATGACAAACAAATGTCAACATTATTATTTGCAAGTTAAAAAATAAAGTGCAAGCATAATTTGTAAAATAATTGTTTCTTATTTATCTAACACCGACCAAACCAAACTGTTTTAACAAATAACGCTTCGCATGTATTTTAGTAAATTATTAAAAAAAACATTGTCATTAAAATCCAAGATATGTATCATCAATGGTATTATTCATAAATGAAAAATTCGTCACTTTTAATTACTAGTTAATACGTTTACTAAATATTTGAAAACGTTGCAACATTGTATTGACAAAAGTAAATTTTACGGATTGTATGTTGCGCCATTTTACAACGGTGGAATAAATTGAACTATTCTATTTCAAGAATCGTACACATTATAACTTAGCGCTTCAGTACAGGTGAAAAAAGTAAACAAAAACGCAACCCAACATGCATATGTGAATTGCATCCGTGATACAAGCAAATACAAGCGGTTGACTATCTTTACCAATATTTCAATTCTTAAGTTGAAAGCTATATCAATCAGAATAAACGACTTAAATAAGCTCAATAATTATATGTTGTAATACACAGAAGATCCTATAAAAAGTGTTTTCAAATCTGTACTTGCTATTTTTGAAATCACATTTTTGTAATCAAATCTGACAACGTTGTATTTCGTACAGTTGCAGGAAACTGCTATTTAGTACTCTTTTTTGTACAACGAAAGTTCGTAGCCCCTACACCAGAGGGCCAAACCTCAACTCGGGCTACTACATTTGGGTTCAACCAACGGTGGTGTTGGTTCAACTTCTTCCCCTACTACTTATTCAATGGTAGTAGGTAAACAAAATCCACCTATAGGTTAGAAAAAATATATGGAACGATGAATTAAAAGAATTGACATTTAATTTGTTTTCTAGAAATTAAGTTAATTTTTGTAGGATGAATGATAACAAAATTTTGAGAATAACTGATTGCAGCGCTACGGTTTATAAGATTCTGAAATGCCTATATTATTATATGTGAATACTAGGGTGGGTAAGGGTTGACATGTTTAGGTTTTAGTGGTTTTCCTAAACCTTGAAGTAAATGCTTTGCCAAGACGAACCAATCCACAATTGCACACGGTTTCGTCACCACACTGTACAGCTTTATACTGATCTTATGGGGCACCATACATAACACTTACATCACAATACAATATTTTAAAATGTACCATACGATTAAATAAATAATTATTTCTCGACGTCTATTCGAGATCCAGATGATTTTATGCTATTTTTACTTATAATAGTGCGACATGCAACTTACAAAAAAACGAGCAAAGTAATTTTTTTGTGGAAACTAGTTCAAAATATTATGGTAAGATTCCCCATGGGTTCATATGGGTATTTTTGGCCCCTCATAAAGCCCTGATCTATGGTATATCTCAGTAAGTAACAAATTTGGTTGGATCATCTCTAAACTTTTTAAATTATTCACGGAAATATCAAAAAATTCATGCGTAGCCTAAATTTTGATAAAAACTATAAAAATCAGTTCAAAAACTAATTACTTTTAAGAGTTCTAATCTTGGAAAAGTATCTACTTCATACCTGTACTAAATTGGAAATTTTCTAAAATGGTCATACGGTAACCGAAAAAAATATTTATAGATTTGACATAGAATAACCCATAAGAATATTAATTTTTGTAAGTAGAACACTAAATACAACCAGAAATACATCATCTCCCCCGGACTGTAGAACGTCCCATAGATACAAGCAGTAGATTCTCTATACGTGCTAGTGTTTCCTTCAGTCACCGATAGATGACATTATGAGTTGGCTTTCCGGTTTCGTCATAGATTGAATATCGCGGTTATAGTGTCGTGATGGATATCGATTCAGAATAGATTATATTTCATCAAAGATGGCTACGCGCTGTAATACCGGAAATAATGTTACCACACGACGGAATAATTTAAAAATAGATTTTTTTAAGTTTTAATATTTCATTACTAGGATATACTATTCAGTTTGTTTGAATTAATTTTAATTTTAAATTGAGTGTTAGGTGTAAAAATAACAGGAAACTAAAATATTATAATAATGTAACACGTATCGCCACCTGTCGGCAACTTCGGAAAGTTCATATGCAAATATAGAATAATTTCGGGGGAGATGATGTATTTCTGATACAACTTAACATGGCCAGTTTCCGTACATCACACTAATGTACTATCGCTTTAGCAGCTCAAGACCGCTTTCAACGGTTAAAGTTGTAAATACTACATGTCCACTTGAATATTTACATCGAAAATATTGTTTAAATAAATTATAGCAACGAAATTTACTATTACGGTCATAAATTCTACAATAAACCGACTAAATTATCGTCAGGGTTGAAATCCAAATTGAAGCTCAAAGAATAATTTAAACAAATCAGTGATATCACCTTTTACTTTATCCTAATTAATCTTCAATTAAGCGTAGTAAAATACAATCGTATAAAATTTCAAATAAAGAGAAACAAATTGAAATAAACCTAGAACTTATTCGAATAGTAATCTGCCCCACTTGCAACATTATCTATGCACCACCGCACTTAGTCACTCTTTACGCACATACACTAGATAACCGGTTTTAAGGAAAATGACAACTTGGGTCTCGAATTATTTTTTCCGAGAATTTTCTTCTGTTCTTCCTTGTTTCGTTTTTCTTGTTCTTTCCGCAACTTTTGCCTTTCCTCGTCCATTCGCCTTTGCTCCTCAATCATCGCTAGCCTCTCTTCCGCCTTTAAATTGAGTCGTTAGTTAAGTTTTAAACTTGCATAACGGTGAAACCTACTAAACGTTTTTGAGCTTCTTCAATTTTTCTATTATTTTCTTCCATTATTCTTTCTAAATCCTCCCGCTTTCTTCGTTCCTCCTCCTATAAAACATTTCTCATTTGAAAATCCGAGTACAGCTAGATTGTGCCCAAACCCTAGCATTTATTTATTCGCACATCAGACAAACAATTAATTTTTGAGTTTTAAACAGTAGAATTACTACGTACATTTTTTGCAAACCCATTTAAAACTCAAAACCTTTAAATCGTTCAAGTTATATAAAGTTAAAGCAAAAAAAGAACAAGAAATAACTTGAGAATGAAAAATTAAAAGACAAAAGAAAACAGACAAAACTTTATCTCAAGTGATTTCGTCTAATTTCTAACGACAATCAGACTGCTAGGTGTGGGCCAGTTAATGAACTACAGATGTCCTCAATCTTAAATGGTACTTAAAGATATAAAATAATAGAAAAGGTGGATAATACCTGATAGCTTCGGTCCTCGAGTGCAGTCAGCCACACCGCATCAAGTCTCGATCGCTTCACTTGACTATCTGCTGGCCTCTTAGCTTATAAAGCTAATTCATTTGTTAATTGTACAACATTTTGTGAAATAGACACTTGCCTAAATTCTTATACCTATCTTTTTAACAACCGACAAGGTAAAACAAAGTAGTGTACATTCATCTCGGCATGATTTCTTTTTCAATGTTTACTCTTTACAGTTTTTTCTTATTAAAATGGTCGCACTTTACTTCCGTTCAAAAATATGTATTAAAACAAATAAATTATATTGTAAAACACTTTTTATTAATATTTAAATTAACACAAAACCGAAGTTTCTTACTTATTCTTCCAAAATTTTGTATTCTTTTTTAAATTTTAGAATTCGATATATAGTAGAATGAAAACTTTACAAATGGGATCTATTAAAATATACAACAGTTAGTGAAAATAATACTAAAGTGTCTGAAAATTTTAAGCAATTAAAGGTATCTCTAAATAATCTCGAGGGTGAGTTCAAGTAAAGTAAATCACAACCAAAAATAAGAACAAATTAAAGTACTACCTACAACTACTGCTTTTAATTACAATAACGAAATTGACGAAAAAGATGTATTACTTTAAGACTAACATTCAGCAAAAATTATATTCAAGCTTTACAAAAAAATTTATTTAAGTTATTACATATTGTGTGACTATAAAAAAATGTCTTCTTAAAATGAGAAGACCGTAAAAATTCGACAAAATGGTAAGCAACAAAGAAAACCATTATAAACTTCAGAAAATATATGTTTTGTCATTTTCAGTGCGTTATTTCACAAATCTGAAAGTTTGGCAGCTTAACGGTTCTAATCCAGTTACTACTTTCTGAGTATATGTTTCTAGACCGCGAAATTACCTTTGAAGATTTTAACTAATTTTGAAACATTAAATATTAATAATCAAAATATAAATAAATAACTGATGTTACTATATTGTGGCTCTTTATTATATTAGAAAATTACTGGACGTAACTAAATACTTAAGTATTATATGCTGTAGACTAATAGTACAATCAGTATACACAAAATTTTCTCAAAATCTAGAAACAATTAAGGAATGAATGAAGTTTGGTATTTAGATAGTTGAACTTAGTACTATTAATGCAGCAAATTTTCTACACGCAAAGTGACCTGTGGTTACCTTTATTTACCTGAGTTTTTATTTTTTTAATATAACTTTTTAAAAAATGAAATGAAAAAAAATTTCCAACAAAAGTAGTATCTAAGATCTTAAGCTACAACTTTTATTTGAAAAATTTGTTAGTATCTTCATTTATTTACAAATTGAACAGGTGCAAGTTCTTTTTGCACGAACATTATTTTAACGAAAGTCTTTAAACAATGAAGATAGAGATAGATAAAAGTTATAAGTAAAGTCGAAAGCTAAAAGATATGAAATTTGTTTTTGATATTTTAATAATTTTTATAGTAAACCATTCTCAGAAGCGTGACGTACAAACATTATATTAATAATTTTTTTAAAAATCAAGATGAAGCCAATGTTTTTAGGTAGAAGTTTTAACTGAAGTTTCGTACTGCAATGTATGTTTGAAAATTAAAAAAAAAATAGGTTTATGACAGAAATGTACTCAATCTTAAACAAAAACTATTTGTATGAACGCCAATTACATCCCAAAAAAGTCACTGCATACAAACAAATGAGCGCTTTTTTATTGTCTAAATCGATTTGGAAAGTACATTAAAGCGTCACTATACTATACAGCGTGTCCACACTTAAGTGCGCACTATTACTAACTTTGTTATCTTTGGAACTACAAAATCGGTCAAATGGGCAAACTAGTATAATTTTTAATGGTGATTACAAATCACAAAACAGAAAAACAATTGAGGATCGTGTTCTCAAGATAATAGTTGAAACACCTTTTTTTTAATAGAACACCCTGTATATTTTCTTGTAATTTGAAAGAAAATCGCAAACTGAACACAAAAGTCTCATTATGACAAAATGTAAAATAAAGTAGTTACTGGGAAATATTTATTATTTGTTTATTTGCATGAAGTCGTGTTTTAACTAAAGAATCGGATCAAAAATATAACATAACTATTCAAGAAGATTACTTAAATTAAATGTTCAAAGACGCCTCCTTCCTCTTCGACACATTTAGTCAATCGTATTTGAACACTACTGGTGGCTTTTATTATGGTCCTACCGTCGATGTCGCCAATGATGTTAGAAATGTTTTCCTGAAGTTCATCAACTGTTCCATATCTCTGTTTTTTACTTTTACGACAAAAAAAATCTAATGGTGTCATGTCAGGTGACCGCGGGGCCCACTGAACAGGACCATTTGTACCAATCCATCTGTTCCCAAGTAACCTATTTAATAACTCACGTGTGTCATGGTGATTGTGAGCGGGCGCTTCATCTTGTTGGAAATAAATAAATTGTCTATCTGCCAAATTTATTTCATCCAGAAAATTTTCTAATATTTTTGTCATTAGTGCTGCATATCTTTGCCCTGTTAAAGTACCCTGATTAAAACATGGTCAGACAATTCGGGCTCCGATTATATCACACCAAACTTTCAAACTGTAACGATGTTGAGGATTACGAGGATCAATAACAAATTGGTTTACAGCACTCCAGTAATGATTGTTTCTTCTATTTAACATCCCGCGGTTAGAAAAATAGGATTCATCACTCTAAAAAAATTATGATTTTCTTCACAACCTCTGATAAACCAATGAGAAAAATTTAAGAGTCTTTGATAGTAATCCGGAAGTAGAGTTTGAACAGGCCGATATTTAAACGGAACATACTTGTGTATTTTTAAAATTTTATAGATAGTAGTTCGAGAAATATCCGATTTCTGGACAAATCCCTTATAGAATTATTAGGATGTGTCTCAAAATATGCCAGTACGTTTAGTTCTGTCTGATCTGTTAGAATAACATTATTTCTTCTTCTCATATTTATAAAAACTGTTTCGTTGCTCCTTAATTTTGATAAAGTTTCAAAAAGGAGCGACGATCTGGCATATCACGCTCAGGAAATTGTTGAATGTAATGTCCAAGCGCTCTAGTGGAATTTTTGTTAAACAATAGGTACACCTCCGACATGTCACATTTTTCCAAATGAGTAAATGCCATTGATATGGTTGAATGAATTATATAAAACAGTAATTTCAAAAGTAATTATTAATAATTTGACAGCTACTAAACAATGGGAAGTGAAATTTTCCATATGTATCTCGATTTCATACAAATAAATATGTGATAAACATTTTCTAATAACTACTTTATTTTACATTTTTTTGTAATAGTGTGCTAAGACTTTTGTATTTAGTTTCAAACCGTAACAAAATATAAGGGGTGTTCCATTTAAAAAAAATTAGTTTTGACCATTATTTAGCGGACAGACCCTCAATTGTTTTTCTATTTTGACATTTGTAATCACCATTAAAATTATACTAGTTTGCCCATTTGACCGACTTTGTAGCTCCAAAGACAACAATAGTGCGCACTTAAGTGTGGACACGTGGTATATGTCATACACAGCGGCACATCTGCTCTCGGCATTCTCGTAGCATTCAGGTAACATTGATTACGTTCTCACTATCTGTAACCGCTTAGCCTAAAAAACTATTTGCATTTTATTAAAATTGCCGAGTTTTTGCATAAAAATAATGCATCATTTAAATTTATTAATGAACGTTTGTAAAACAAAATAATCATTGCAAATATAGGACTTGAAGGATGTTCCGTTGAATTATTATTATTCTTATATAGAGATATCACAAATATTATTGAAAATATACGTATTTTAAATTTAAAAACTTTACGTTTCAACAAAGTTTTTTTCTCCCTTTGAAACGAGACAGTTTTAACGACAGTTTTAATAAGATGAAAATGTATATATTACAGATAAATTTTGGATTTCAGTAATATATAATGTTGATTTAGTAATTTTCATTACTATATTTCGATCTGAATTATTAATCAAAGAGTGAATGATTGAAATATCAAGAGAACTTTAAGGCGTTTCGCATACGCATTAGTCAAAAAATTCTTTTTTGAAAATCAGCTGTATTTTTGTTACAAATTGAGATATTGAAAACTTTTGAAACAAAAGTTGTAGGTAAGATCTTAACAATTTTTGTTTGTAACTTTTTTTTCATATTTTTTATTTAAAGTCTAAATTAAACAATTAAAGAATCTAAAAATTTGCAATTTTTAATCATACGTCATATCAATAATTGAAGAAAGTTTTTTAATAATACGTTTTTAACTACGTAATTTCAGAATTTCATCGATTCCTTAATTTAATTCAGCTCAAATATGTATATTGATTGGAATATAAAAAAAAACTATTAATTCGCGTAGTTTCGGTGTAAGTATCAATATTATGTAATTAATGAAAATACACTGTCAGCAATTTCCAATGCTTTGATTATTAATTGTTCTTGACTAGTTTCGACGAATAAGTAGATTGAGTCATTTCAGGAACTAAGAAATTATTAAATTTGACAGTTAATAATTTCTTAGTTACCAAAGATAACTCATTTAGTTCTTTGAGTTGAAACTAATCAAAAATAATCAATAGGGAAGTATTGGAGTTTGCTGAAAGTTCATTTTAATTTATTACGATCTCGTATGTATACCAACACCTCATACAGATCTAATATTCATTCAAAAAATCAAGATTATTTTAGAATTATTCGAATATAGATTATCGTCTGTACATGATAATTGTGTGCTGCAAATATTATTGACCAAATTAAAATTCATCATAAAAAATCTGTGTTCATTATCGTAGTAATAGTAGAAGCTTTTACTAGCAAAATAATACATTTTCACGAGCTAGTAAAACACTTTTCCTACTTTTTGTCTTTTGTATGAAAAAATCTAAAACGAGTTTTTCTATTTAATTTCTAAATTTTTAAACTGGAAATAATTTATTATTCACCAAATTTACTAAATGACAAACAAATATATCCACATTGTTATTTGGCGGTCAATTAGTAAATTTAACTAACTAACCAAATTCTACTTTTCCTTGCTCATTTCATACTCTGTCCATACTAAAGACAAAAATTCTTATTTCTAATCACAGAAGCTGCAACAACAAAAAATTATGCACTAAACATTCATATACAATCCCCGTATTTTACTTTAAAATTTAACAGACACAATAGTACCATAATTTAAAAAGATAAAAAGGGTCTAACAAGTAAATAATTTGCGTTAACTACGTGTTCAAACTATCACTAGTTTAGTGTATAAGTTCCTATAACATAATTGCATCCTAGACAATGTGATATCAACAAATAATTAAATATAATCAACAATCTATTTAATTAAAAAAAAAATACTATAGAAATAACAGCACATGGTAAGACACGAAAATAGTAAACGTTCACAATGTAATAAATTAACCAGCTGGTGGATGAAAATGTTTTCTTACCTCTCTTTGTTTTTCTTCGTGAACTTGTTTTTGCCTCCTCATTTCCACTTCTTCCATCATTTGTTTCTCCATTATCTTTTTCGCCTCCTCCACTCTCTTAGCAACTTCCTGTTCAATTTCATCTTTACGCTTTTCTAATTCTTCTTGTACTCTACTGTTAACTAACTCTTCTATGCGTTTAGCTGTTTCTTCTTCAATTACTTTTTGTTCGGCTTCTCTTTGCCTCCGTTGTCTTTCCATTTCAGCTAGTCTTTCTACCTCATCCATTTTACGAATGTGAGTTAATTTCTTCACTTGCTTTTCTTTCGATAGGTCAATCGATGCGTCGCTGCTTGTTGAGGAAGATGCAGAGTGTGATCTTTTTCTATAAGATCATACTAGATTACAGTTAAAGAATAAACGCAATTCTTACCTAGATTTAGATTTTCTTTCGTTGTTTTCCACATTTCGGTGTTTAGTACGATAACTCGAGCTACGCTCCGATCTGTCTCTCGACTTACTTCGTTTGTGATGTTTGTTTTTGTGATGTTTTCTGGGTGTTCTACTTCTAGATCTTGACTTGCCCATGTCGCGCATGCAATTATTAATGACTAGGACACAATTACCGTTTTGCACTATAGGTGTAATCTTAATTGGTACTATTGAAACTTTGAACACAGGTTCTTTGTAACATTATATCAGACTTAAAGTTAAATTGTCACTACTGTTCTTATTGCTTACTGTTCGTGTCTATTTATAAATCGCTTTTTATAATGGATATTTGCTAAAAAATTGCACTATTTTCCATAAATACGTTTACTTCAAAACAACGTAAATGACACCATTTTGATGTTTGACATTTGTTTAGTGGTTTGTGTTTGTTACTAAAAGAAACGGTGTTACCAACTTTCTTAACTTTACGCGGTAAAATTACAACTGCATTAAATACAGAGTAATCAAAAATATAAGGTTTCTTAAGTTATTTCTTAAACAAAATATCCAACCAATAAGAGGGAAAACTCGTAAGAATTTGAATACGATTAAGTATTGAGACTCTATGGGCTTTGAAATTAGTATCACCAACAATTTTGCCCTGAGAAGATATGATAGTTATTACTAAAATAAATTAAAAAATACTATGGAAGATATGAAATTAAGTTAAATTCAATTAAAAAGTACACTAAAATCTTTCAAACCCGTTTTTATCCAAAACGGCTGCTTTTAGCGACAAATACTAAGTACTTTTTTATGTAAAATTGAATGGAGAATGGGTCGGACTAGTCAAATATTGCATACAATGCGATATAACAAAGTTATGGGTAATTAAATTCAGAAACAACACTGTATGTGGCGCCCTCTAACATTAAACGAAACACTAAGTTAATATTTTACTTTCTCGTCACCGATATACCCAGTATCATGAATTTCGTCCAATTGCCATGTTACGTAACAAAAATATAACCAAAAAACCAAATAAAATAGTTTTTTTGGATGCCCTGTATCTCAGAAACCTAGCCGTTGCGGACCCATGTTCATATGAACTTTTTATCTTAAAATTAGTCAAAGATTCACACTTTAGAGTTTGTACAACTACTTATTTAACATGTTTTAATTAATGTTTTGACTTCAACTCTAAGTAAGTGAAAGTAGAGGAGAATCAGTTGCCTGTGCAGCGGATTCTTTGGGATCTTCTTGGTGCTAAAAAATTATTTTGGAATATACAGTATACCCAAAAAGTGTGGAGCATCAAAGTTATATATTTTCTTATAGTACACCCTGTATTTTATTGCGTTCATTTGTACGTAAAAAATAAGGTATACTTTCATAAAGGTTTCCTATATCTAAACTGGAGCGTTCTGAGTTACGTCGACTTTTTTTAAAGGGACACCGTGAAACTTAGTGGTTGCAATGCAAGAAATCTTGCAGGTGCAATTAAATTTTCACGCTGTTTACACGATGAAAGATTTCAAAGGAAACCTTTGGTGAAAACTTTGCTAGACAGTGTCGCCAACTACATAAAAAATACATTTATCACATCAGCTGAATCGTTTGTTTATTTGGTCCACAAACTAGGAGTTTTGTAAAGTGGTATTTGGCAAATTTTAAAGTAATTATTAACTTATGCTTAGGCAGAATAGAGCATCGCATAAGTATTCTCCATTTAATTTTCGGTTGAATTCTTTGCAGAAGATTATTATCTAACACCAATCATCGCGTACACTTAATAATTAATTCGTTAAATTTCCTATATTACCAGCATTTTGTGGCAACCAACGCTTTACCCACCAGCGCTTTTTTCTTTTCTTTTTCAAATCTACCATTATTTTTGCGCTTACAAGAATTAAAACTAGCTATTGCTACTTTTTTGCAGAGTTCATTTTCAAGCAAACAGCAATTTTAAAAGTTGGCATCATCAAATATAAGTAAAAAGTTACTAAAATTGCAAGTGCAAAGCAAGCAAAATTACACAGTGTTTTAATTCATTTGAATTTGATGCAAGAAAACTTGCAAGTGCAATACAAAAAGTTGCACGCGAGCATGCGCATAACAAAAATTGCACGAAAAAGTTGCACGTATTAAAAGAAATTCAATATCTTCTAATTCAACAAATCATAACAAATTTACTCTTACATCTAAATAGTTGGATATTAGATGAATGTATTCCATGATTAAATATTAAACATCTCTTTACAGGGTATTCTGAATTTAGAGGTTAATTGTTAGATCATTCAATATGTGATATCAGCCTTATTTTAAATGAAACACTCTGTATTTTGTTAATTCATAACGTTAACAAAAAAGTCCGCATTCGAATGGTATATGGGTGTCATATGCCTAAATGTTACAGTTTTTGCGCAATTTATAGTTTTCTTTAAATTAATGGTAGCGAGAGGTTTTAAAACAAAAAATGCAAACGTAATCTAACCAGTTAATGTCATTTTATGGCATTACAGTCTAATAATAATTGTGTAAAGTCCATAAACAAAAATTTAAACGTTCGTTATAATCGTTTTCTGTCAAATATGCTGGTGTAGTCGAATGTAATACAGATTGTTCATGATTATTTTGATATATTTCATTCATGTAAATATTGCAATTACCTTGTATGTGTTCGTGCCCATGTGCCCATCACTCGTTTAAATTCGTGCTGTTTTGACACTCTTGGTGCAAGGATAGTCGTAACTAAAGGTGCATTTCCACCGAAGGAGCAAGCAAGAGCAAGCACGCATTCTTTATATTTGCTTGCTTGGTCGAAACCGACTTCCGTGCGCGCAAACACGTGCTCGCTCGTGCTCGAAAGAGATCGGGACGGTGTCGGTACTTCAAAGAGAAGTTTTGCTCGTATGTATTTTGGTTGAAACGAGTTTAGTAGCAGCAGTTAACCAACGCGCCTGCAAAGATATTTAATTTAGTTTATGTTAATTAATTTCTGTTGTTATGGAGTGGAGTAATGAAGAAATGCTGCAATTAATTGACGAATACCGCCTAAGACCTGTGCTATGGGATCCTACAAATAACTTATTTAAAAATCGCAATAAAAAGGAAGATGCTTGGAAGAACTTGGCAAAACTATTTAAAACAGACACGATCGAAATTAAAAGAAAAATTAATTCTCTTTTGGCTTCATTCAGACGTGAAAAACAGAAGGTGGTACTCAAACCATCTGGATCGGGAACTGAGGAAATATATAGAACAAAATGGTTCGCATTTTCAAGCTTTGATTTTTTAATGGACAAAAATAAACCAAAGCATACCCAAAACACTGATGAGGTAAGTAAAATTTTATTATTGCAACATTAAAAAATAAGTTTCAGAAAAATGAATGAATGAATGAAAAAAAAAGGTTATGATTGCATACAATTGCTGGTTAAACATGTGCACAAATAGACTATTTTCATTATTATTATTATTCATACACAGTCTGCCATGGAACACGCCCAATAGTAGTAGCAAAATATTCTGCAAATTCCTTTCTGTTATCATAGCAGGAAGCTGTCGATTTTTGAGGAATCCGTTCCAAGGAAAATAGCGATCTTAAGTTCTTACTTTCTTTTCGCCAAGCTCCGTCGACTATTTTTCCATCTATTTCTTGATCAAATGTTTCAGGTGGAGAATAAAGATTTCGTGAATGTTTGCTTTTTCTGAAAAAGTTATGAAGGTAAACACAAACCAAGACAACTTTTTCTGATTTTTCAGGCTCCAATAGCATTGGTTTGCGTAAGACCCGGAACACGGCAGATAAAATACCAAAAGCATTTTCAACTAATCTTCTGGCTCTTGAAAGCCGGTAATTAAATATTCTTTCTATGGATCCTTTCTCCTGAACTCCCGCGTATGGTTTAAGAATGTGATACTGCATAGCAAAAGCTTCATCGGCAACAAATACATAAGGCACTGGATGTTGCCTGCCCTCCAATATATGTTCTGAAGGCAAATGTAAATTATTTTCTTGCAATTTGTGGAAAAAATGTGTATTTCGGAATACACCACCATCAGAAATTCTTCCTTGACAGCCAACATCCGCATATAGGAAGCAATAATCTGCATCAACCAAGGCCATTAACACGATACTGAATGTAGATTTGTAATTAAAAAAATCGCTGCCGCTGTTAATTGGCGCTTGTAGTACTATATGTTTCCCATCAAGGGCACCACAGCAGTGCGGGAAATTCCACTGTTCTTCAAAACGTGCTGCAACCTGTAACCATTCTTTTTCGGATTGGGAATCTGAAAAAAAATTATTAATGTTGATTTTTTTAGATGGTTGATGAGACTAACGGGGAAGATGGAATAATACAAGAAACTGAAGCTATAGAAGTAGAAATTACTAGCAATAATACAATTGGTACTAATGATAAAACTGAAGAACAGGTAAATTCTAACACTCCTACTACTGTAGAAGAAAAAAACCAGAAGCGAAAGGAGTTTGTGACACCAAATAAAAGTAGATTTTCTAAAAAGTAAAAAATGAAGATCCCCTGATTGTCGAGGCATACAATGCCTTAAAAACAATTTCCGGACAAAAATCGCAACGGGACAGCTATACAATTTTTGGCGAGTACATAGCTGAAAAATTAAGATCTTACGATAAGCGTACATGCGCTGAAATACAACACCGTGTTTCCAGCATAATATTCGAGGCAGATATGCGCCAATATACAACGACGTCGTTTGTTCCTCTGAGTATGATGTATACTTCGTATACTTCGTCCGCTCCAGCACAATAGTCGGGTTATAGATCATCAGTATCGCCTCCAGCGCAGTGACCATTAATGACGTATACACCATTAGAATCACCTCAAAGTCAACACGAAAGTAACTCAACAATAGCGCCCTTGTTATGTCCGTCGCCACGAAATGCAGATGTAAATGATACATATCCACAATCTGATATTGTCACATATATATAAGCACTTCGCAGATGAAAATTAAATGTCTTACTAAATTTAGAAATATATATTTTCTTACCTGTATATATTCGCGTAAAGTTTTAACAATGGCATCACAAACTTCGGGAATTATTCTGGATATGCTATATGAATCTCCCGTTGCTAAAAATCTTAATGTTAAAGCTGTTTTATAACTCGGGACAATTTCAGACTTCTAGTAGGCGGTTCACTATTTTTATTTCTTGTTATATAAATACCTAGTTGTTGTTTTTTCTGTTTCTAAAACTGTTTAAAATGCACGTCATGTACAAAAAAAAATGCCATCAACAATTCAACAATATATTATTTATCTATTAATATTAATCGGTTTCCAAGTCTGGCCTGTTGCGCTCAGAAAAATTCGCCCGCGAGTACATTCATTTCACAATTTTCCAAGAGTTTTCAGTGTTTATCGTTTACTTAATGTTAATTTTTCTCATTGATTTTCAAGTAAAAATTAAAAAAAAAAGAAGGGTTGTCAGAATATTATTATCTATGTCGCGCAGGAGTCGAAATTTGGGCTTATCAGGAAATCCATTTTTCTATTATTTTACGTTCTAATTAAATTAAATACAACGAAAACAAAAATAAAAAAAATAGCCCCTGCACGACATAAATAACAATGTTAGCTATATGTTTGTGCAAAATCAGGACAACATTTCTAAAAATAAGCGAGATAAATTTACATAAACTTTATAGCTCCCTGAGAGAACAGCCTTAACGCTAATCTCTCCCTAGCCGATATTGCTGTTCTGTAATTTGTGTCTTGTTTCATTATTTTTGGCTCAATTAATTTTAATAGAGCTTGGAAGTCTGTTAGCGACATTCTGCAAAAATTTTTAAATCTTTCCGACTACTCCGCTTCTAAATCTTGCAGCAATTGGTCGCCTCCATAAAATTGTCGATTTCTAAATAAAGTTGTCATCCACCTTCTTGCCTTTCTTTTCTTTTTTCGTGTCGCTTTCGAATTATTATAATCAAAGCACTTACTAACGCCAACTTAGTATTTTGTTCTATTTTTAACTCACATCGGACGCACACACACCTGGATCATCCACGAATCTGAGCAAACGTTTGCGCGATTAATTTATTTGCTTTGTGAGCCTGCATGCTCGCATGCAAATTAAAAAACGGCAAGCAAATATTTGCTCTTGCTTGCTCCTTCGGTGGAAATGCACCTTAAGACAAAATAAAACATCGGTTTCTTCCAGTAGCACTGTGTTTTATTTCTCAAACAGCACGTCAAGTTGTACCTTTGAAATTAAACTCAAAAACCACAAATACTGAACAAAACACAGATGATAGTCATTTTTCTTAAGCATTCTTCCCACACTCGTTTGACTGTTTCCTAAAAAAATTTTTGTTTTTGTATTATGGTTTTTGTGACACTTTTTTTAATCAAAGTAACTGTCAAAATAATCAACTTTTCTTAACTAGTTACGAAAATTAAATTTTTTCGTCACTTGTGAGTTTGTTTTCACATTCGTTTTGAAAATCGTAACCATGGTAACATCGGTCACCCCGATTAGAATTTGAATTCGAATAGGTTTAATTCATTTTTTTAAACTTATTTTTTTTTAATATTGTATGTAACAAAATATGATTTTTCGTAACTCATGTGATTATCAGACTAATATCTTATAATGTTATTAACTAATTAAATTACGTATGCATTTTTTGTTTTAAAATCTCTCGATACTCTTATATCATTTGAAAGAGGATTTTTTATTAACATTATGAATTAATAAATACAGAGTGTTTCATTGTAATAAGGTTCATATTGCATATTGAATGATCCAACAAATAAACCTGTAAATTCTGAACACCTTGTAAAAAGATGTTTAATATTTAATCATGGAGTACATTTATCTAATATCCATATATTTAGACGTAAGAGGAAATTTGTTATGATTTGTTGGATTAGAAGATATTGAATTGTTTTAATACTCTATATTTGAAGAAAAGTCGTCGTAACTCTGAACACTCTGTGTTTAGGTATAAGAAACCTTTATGAAATTATACTTTATTTTTTACGGGCAATCAAAAAATTCAATAAGATACAGGGTATCTTATAACCTGCAAGCTACTAAAATGACAAAACTTGTAAAATGTTTTGCTATAAATCTCCGTCCCGTTGGTGGTGATTCACTCTGCATTGAAATCAATTAGGATTTTTTTTATAATGTCTTAAATTCTGTGTTCATATGCTTTTTTGTTTACCATGTAAACAATTATAAATCTACAATCTCATTTGGATTTGTAAAGGCTTTTCGAGAAAATAATTTGACTCACATTGTACATTGTGAAAACTTTTATATGTAGGGATTTTAGAACCATTGCGTTTGGTGACTAAATGGAAAATTTTCACTGGATAACCTCAAGGTGATTTTAAATCTTCAGTTTTTCTTGCAATGAACGAAGTTATCGCGGTCGCTTGTCTGTTACCTTTTCCTATTTAATCCTATTCAAATACTTATACTAAATAATTATAAATATTTGCAATGGCCAAAAATGGAATTATTCAGGTAAATATTTGGGTTTAGATTAAGAATTTTTGTTGGTGTTTGATACTTAAGTTTTTTATTAGTGGGGTTGGCCTGAAGTTGAGGAACTTCTACAATGTCCAGTTTGTCTGGATATACCAGCAAGTGGCCCGGGACTAACGGTCGAACAATGTATTCACGGGCATCACATCTGTTTCAATTGTAAAATGCAGGTTGAAAATTGTCCTTTGTGTAAATGCGCTTTTCACGGGACAAGAAACTTTGTCGTAGAAGAACTTTTGCGACATTTTGAAATCTTAAAGGTAAGATACTACTGTATGCTTCTTAAAATATTCACAGTTTGGATTATAGAATACCATGTTGTTAAATAACATGGTGTTAGACACAAAACATAAAAAGAAAAAGAAGAAGATTAAATTGAATGCGGATGCACCTGAATTCTCACTGAATCCATTACCTGTGAGGCGCAGTGTTCATACGCCCAAAGCAACTAAAGGACTTTATCCTTGTCGTGTAGCGGATTGTGACGTATCGTTACCAGCTGCAAGATTGCTTAACCATGTTCGAAGTTTTCATTCAAGCATCTTGACTGAGGTAACTTTTAAAAATTACAATTCAATTACAGATTGTTTACCTTTTTATGAAATTGTATATCCTTTGTCTCATCAGTAACTTTTGCATCTTCAAGTTCTTATTTTTAATTTCATATTGACCTACATTGTTAAAACTTCTAATTCATTTTATAACATTACTACATAAAATCACAGTGAGGTTCTACTCAAACTAGTTCGACTTTTGAAAAAATAAAACTGAACCGAACTCTTAAATTAGAAAACATTTGTGGTTAAATTGAGGGTATACAGCATATACTTATAGTCCCTTTGTCTGAGTCTACAGTTTATAACTTTTTCCATATAAATTTCAAACAAATGTTTAAATGGTTGAGGAATATCTTTTTGTGTCTTGTTTTAAACTTCCCATGACAATCATAGATTCCTAAACAATAGTTATTTTTAGAAAATGTTGCACACAAAAGGAGGATTATGTTATGTTGGTCTGCTAGTGCCAGGTAGAAAACGAAATGAACATAATATATGTACTTGCACATACAGTTAAACAAAACATTTTTAACCTCTGCTTTAATATAGGTACAAAGCCAGTGACTGACTATTTACTTAGTTATGAAGCATTGTTAGGTAGAATAGTATTTGTGACATTTTTCAATAAAAATTTTTATTTCGAGAATCCGCTTGAATAACAATAGAACCAAGTGTTCGTTAGTGAAATAATTCGTAATGAAAAAAAGAAAAGGACTAAAGATAACAAATACAAAGGTCTCTTTATATTTCCAATTTATTCCATAACACTCATCATGACATTGAAATTACTCATTTTAAAATTGATTGAAATATTTCGAATACCACGATTTCGGATTTTAAATTGTTAATCGCTGTCACCAGGAATGCCACTTTCTATACAGGGTGTGTCTCGACGATAATGAGAACGAAAAAACCGATTCGGCTGAAAACTAGTAACTCTAAATAAATGGACATAGTCTACACACTGAAATTATTATTTTTTTTTTCTACTTTTCTTGGAGATGATGTAGTAAATTAATAGTGTGCTTTGTAATCTGTTTTAGCCAACTGATTGAATGTATCATACGGCAGAAAGCAAAACAGATAGCAAAGCACCCTATTAATTTACTACACCGTCTCCAGAAAAGTAGAAAGAAAACAAATAACCTGCAAGAAAAGAAAGTAGAAAAAAAGCAGACAACACGAAAATATTCAGTTTAGGTATAGGAATATGATATATAATCGGATAGGTAATTAAATTATGCATCGAATGAGAATATAAAAAAATTCACTTGCAATTTTAAAATGAACCCCTTGACAATTTTAATTTGCTTAACTACCCTTACTCCCCTGGAAATAAATTTGAAAAATGTCTAATAGTGAAAACATAGGCCAATACAATGTCTAACCGTTGTATAAGTTTCGCTTATCTGCCTTTTATGTTTCATGAAATATCAATTATTCAGTAGATTCTAATTTTCTATGCTAAGGCCTAATATTATTTTTTTCTTAATGGTACGCCAAACCTGGTAGTAGAAGACTTAAAATTTTACGCGCAAACCGAAAATAAAATAAAAATTGGGGCGTTGTATTTAAAATAACAAAGTTGATATCTACTACCGGTATAACCGGAAGTGACACCGTCATGAAAATATTTTCAGTAAGTTGACCATGTCCATTTGTGTAAAGTTACAAGTTTTCAGCTGAATCGGTTTTTTTGTTCTCAGTATTCGTCTAACATGCTTTAGTCGAGACACACCCTGTATAAGTTCATAGTTTAATTTGTTGAAATGAGTGATGATGGTGATGTAGAGGCAGTAAGAAAATATAACAGCAGCTTATAAAAGTCGAAACACAATTTTTCTACGAATTGGACAATTAAAAAAAGTAAATCATTTCGTAAAGATTTTGTTTGTGTTATCTTTAAAGTGCCTTACACACGGACGTTAGTCTCTTAAAACATGCACATACGTGCATACATAAACGCGCAACCAATGACGTCAATAGGGCCCTACACACTGACGTTAATGTCTTAAAACATGTACGTGCATACATAAAAGCGCAAATAATAACGTCAATGTGTATGGAAAAAACGTCACGTTTTTGAACGCACAAACACAAAAACGCACCAAAACCGTCACATTGATCTTTTCTGAAATATCTAGAAATTTTAAGTGCGCATTTCTATTAACGCAAGTAATATATTGTGTGTGCGTTATTTAATCAGTAGCGTTGATTATTATGTATAATCTTTAGGAACTTGTACTTATTGCAGAGTATGTCAGTTTTTAATAAACAATTAGATATTTAACTACTTCTGCAAATCACTTTTTAACGCACAAACGCCAAATAGTCGATGTTGCGTATAATTGTACAAATCAAATCCAAAAATAGAAAATGTTCAGTCATTTTGTTTTCTTTTTTCATTTCGAGTACATAAGTGCACGCCACTGCCACAACAGCAAAGATTCCTCTTCTGTTGGATGTTTCTTCCATGGTCGTCATCCAAACATCTAAACAAAACTATAGTTTAATGTGTGCTAGGTAAAAAAAAACCAAAAAAATAGACCCCCGGAAAAAAATATCGGAAGAAAATCTAACAAATAATTATAGATAGCTGTGAATAAATATATAGATATACATTAAAATTCCTCTAAAGTGACCAGCATCTATTGTATTCGAAAATGGTGACTTGCGTTCCCAATACATACAGTGCTTCTTAAAAGTCCCCCCCCCTCTTATCTTTGGAGCGATTATACATAAACAAGTGAAATTTGAAAACTGAATGTTAAAGGCTGTAAACTTCCCTACTAGTGATGATTGATGACGAAATCGTCAAAGATTACGTCACAAGTCCAATAATTTTAAGTGGAACCAATAAAGCTGCCATAAACACAAACAAAATTAGTATCATTGAATGGGTTTTTTCGATACCTTTTGAAGGAGGTGTCGCTTGCCATAGGGTTCCATTTAAAATTATTGGTCACAATGGCCCTGTGACGTCATCTTTAACGATTTCGTCATCTATCATCACTAGTAGGGAAGTTTACAATCTTTAATATTCAGTTTCCAAATTTCACTTGTTTATGTATAATCTCTCCAAAGAGGGGGGAAGGGACTTTGAGAAGCACTGTATAAAGCAATATGCGTGTTCCACAAAACAC
Organism: Abscondita cerata; assembly: GCA_030710515.1. Classification (NCBI taxonomy): domain Eukaryota; kingdom Metazoa; phylum Arthropoda; class Insecta; order Coleoptera; family Lampyridae; genus Abscondita; species Abscondita cerata. The sequence continues at coordinate 240,916 of JALBCR010000646.1, forward strand.
TAATGCGTACATAAGAAGCCGTAATACGTATTTACAATGTTATGTACCCAATTTAGTTTTTGCTCTTCTTAAAATTTTTTTCTAGAACAATTTTTCTACGAAGGTGGATTGATAAGTACTTAGCCTACAATATTGTATTTATTCAACATAATCTCCTTTAAGACTAATCACATTTAACAGAACGATCATAAAGTAATTCTAAATCGTAAAAATCTTTTTCTTGGTCTCCAAACCACTTCTCAACTGCACATATGGCTTCCTTATTCGTCGAAATTTTTTTACCTTTCAAATCTTTTTCAGTTCTGGAAACAAATAATAGTCTGCGCTGCTAACTGTGGCGAATAAGGTGGATGGATAACCAATCTCATCCAATGTTTGCAGTGCAATTAACGACTTGTGAGTAGGAGCGTTGTCTTGCACAAAAAGCACACCCTTGGCAAGTTTTCCTCGACGTTTTTTCACAATTTTCTGACGAACTTTAATTAGAAACTCACTATAATATGCTCCCGTGATACTTTTACCTTGTTGAAAGTATTCTATTAGAATTATCTTATCTTTGTCCCCAAAAACTGAGGCAAGGTCGATTTTGAACACGAAACTTTCCGATCGTGGAGAACCACAGTGCATCCACTCTTTGGATTGGTCTCTGGATCATTGATTCAAAAAATTTGAAGAATATTTTTCAAAACGACTGCACATTTCCTTCGACATTGTTACTCGAACACGCTTTCGCCATACCAAAACCATGATGAACAATATTAAACCCACGTTCATAGGAAATATGCAATGCTTCTGCTATACGCCTGAACCCAACTCGTCAGTCTTGTAAAATCATGTCATGGATAGGATCAATATTTTCTGCAATGGACTCAGAAATTGGTCTTCCAGATCGGTGTTCATCTTTAACATCTGATGTTTCTCTTTTAATTTCAGCAACCCAGTTTTTAATAATGGCATATGAGGGACACTGATCACCCAAAGTTCCTACATATCAGCAAAATTTTTTCCCCGACAAGCCTTTCATAAACAAATACCTAATGACTGGAAACTTTATCGCTGTTCAAACTATGGATGTCAAACTTTCACAACTTATTTATAATACATCTTAGTTGTAACCATAGCAACGATGTTTAATTTTCTCTACTAGAAGGCGTCCAGAGTAACTAGATATCAATCAACCCTCGTATATCACATAATATGTTGTTTAACTTATTGTTTCCTAATTCGTGTGCAACCATTTTTAACGAATTTACAGTATTTTAACTAAACGTTGATTTAGTGGTGTTGGTGTAATTTTACATTCACTGACAGTTGCTGCAAATTCGTCTTCTATTAGACTTTCATTGGTGTTTCATTGCGATTGTTCATTTTACGGAGTCGTACAGCTCAACTTTTTTAGCCACCTATTTCCGCTGATGTAATTAATGTACTTGCTGCGCATAAACTAATATCTACCCTAAATCCATTTTATTGAAATTTGTCGATAAAATATGAGCCCAGTATTAGCAGTCTTAGTTCATCTTATTTTATTCCGCCCGTGACTCAGGCTCAAGAATAATTAATCAATCAGTTGGTAGTCGTTTTCACGCGGTTCTGGTTGCGTTTCAGGGGTGTGCGCTTTACAGTTTACACCTTAATGAGTTCAAGGCCTTCTGAATGATCTTATTATCTATACTCAGTATACTATTGGCGCGGAGTAATAAACCTGTCAGAATTATCGAATCTCCCGTATTGCAGTGGCGTAGGTACCTAATACGTTTGGAAAATCATATTTTTAGTAGGTAAATATATTATAATAGTAAAATCTACCTTGATATGAATTATTATGTGGTTTCTTTTATTGTTTCAATCCTGACTTTGTGGAATCTACAAATTTTACTTCTTACATATTATATACCATTATTTTTGTATCTTGGTATAATACCCACATCTACGGCTATGATTCTCGTTTCGTCAGTACCTGGGCTGATGGCAACGTGTTTACACAGATTAAACTATTGTTCTCAGACCCTAGATGGGCGATATGCTGCAAGAGCGGCACAATGATCGTATTTTGGTTAGAATTTATTGGTTTTTACTTAACCGTAGAAGTACCGCTTTTACAAGAAAATAAAGAATTATTTCAAGCAATTATGATTTATTACTCCGCGCCAATAGTAAACAGACTATAAACAAAATTGAACTTGCAGATGTAATTACCATAACATTCCAACAATTTTAAAAGTCATAATTAAGTACACTGTAATTTTGATTTCTGCAGTTATTCTTCTATAACCAATTCGTAACCATCTAACCATGGAAGTTATTCAATCGAATAAAGGTTTCACTACTAAGTTATGTTTTATGTAATAGTACATAATAAGTCTGCTAACAGTGTTCGTTGGCGCAGTTGCGAATACAATTCATTAAAGGTGAGTTAGTTTTATAACTTTTATGATAATTTAAAAAAAAAGATACAGTGGTGTTCTCTAAAAATAATGCACGATCATATAATTACTAGGTGTTATTTTATAATTGATATAGATTCAAAAGAAATTATAGGTCACAGAACAACAACAAAATATACACATAAAATAATTTCTCCACGCCTAATGTAGAATTTCATACTTTTGAAATAAAATTTAATTACAAAATGCTAACATTCTTACTCCTAGGATTGAAAAATATTCTGGCACACTTCTAGGCCTGTGCAATTTAAATGCATTTCTTTCAAGCTCTAGAGGGGGTTTCCTAATTTATTCTTTGTTTGTATGTACAGTGCAGGGCAATAATAATTGGCCACTACAGATTCAGTATTAAAAGCGTAACATAATCATCCGGCCAATGAAGAAAAACTTAAGGCTACAAAATGCGTTCAAGGCTAAGAATATATTAACCAAGCCAGTTCAAATATTTGCTGAAACAGTATCTGCTTAAAAATACTCGAACATGCAGAGATGCCAACAGAGGAATCGGTCAAAAACTGTGAACTCTTCAAAACTGTAAAGGTCCAAATATACCAAATCCAAGATCACTAGAAGAGGTTGTTATTGAAGGTACTAGTATATGTTAAATAACAAAAAAAATGTTTGTGGCAATTTGCAAATATTTGATAATAGGTATATTCAACCCTATAATACAGAGTGTTTCGCATAAGAACCGACATAGAGCAGGGACATGTTGAGAACCCTAAAATATGACGATTTAACTTAACTTACCTTTATACTAAATTGCATACTTGAGAAGTTCTTCAAAGTGAAGTTTTAAATTTCGAAAAAATAAATATTTCAGTAATGCTTCAACTTAGGAAAACTAAATTTTGGCACCAGTTTTAAGTGTATCAACAGCATTAATCCGTGGTAAGTAAAGTTCAATTAAAGAAATTTAGAAGGGTGATGCACCCTTAAGAAGTGATAATTTTTTTAACCTGTTTTATTATGTAAATATGTATTTATTCTGATTTATTGATAATTGAATTTTGAAACTTTCTGTATTCTAAAGAATCGATGAAATTGTATTTTTCTGTATTCTAAAGAATTGATGAAATTATATTCTAAATATATTTTTTTATCGTTGGCCAATACACAATAAAATATAACAAAGCCATCTTCAGATGATAAAAATTAATAAATCTACAAGAAAATTTTCTAAATTTAAGTAAATGTAAAAAAAGGTGAATAAAATATTATTTTCAAAACTATTGTTTGTCAATGCTTGCTTACACAGAAAGTTCATCTAGTTTTAGCCTCATAAATACCTAAGACTATTTTTTGCAGGTAACTGGTGTACAACCGATGACGTAAATAATGAACGGTTTCTGCTGTATGATAATGGAATAGACTCAGAAGAAAGAGTTGTAGTATTATCTGGCTCAGCTCGCCGGTGCTACCTCTCGGTATGTAGATGGTAACTTCTAGTTCACCCCCACTGTTTATGCAGTTATATGTAGTCCGAGTAAAAGTCCAAGGGGTGTTTGTGACTTGTGCATATAGTTTCTTGCAAAAGAAGACATGTCAACATATGAAACTTTGTTACGTGCAATAGTTAGTGCTTGAGAAGAAAACATTTGTTTCCGAACCCAACTACTATCTAATCCAAAGCATCCACCGCAAATAACAGGAGCTCGAGTCCAGCGTTTTCCAAGTTTTGCGGCATGTTAGATGGTTTAGCTTTTCTACCATTACAATATGTTGGCAGATGTATGACCTACCTCAAAGATAACATTCTTGAAGGTACCCAAGAGATCGTAGAATGTTTTGATGTCACGTACGTATCCGGTACATATAGGAGGGTTGGAAAGAATAACAATAATAAGGTTAAGAAACATTCTACTTTTATTTCCTTAAGAAACCTGAAACGTCTATGAGAATACAGTAACAGACGGCGAAATGACAAATAATCATACTGAAGGATGGAACCACCGATTTTCTCATTTAGTTGGACAAAAGCTTCTGGCATATGGGTATTAATTCAGAAAATGAGACAGGAATTAGTTGTGGATGAAACCAAACTACAACAGCAAGAGTTTGGTAAGATTGTCCCAAAAAAGAAAAATATCTGCATATGCAATCGAGCAAACTCGCGTGAAAAGCCTGTGTCGGGAATTTGACCGGCATATTTTAATGAATGCTGATGTCTATAGTATTAGATTTTTGGTGTAAATATTTTTGTACTTATAAGCCATGGATAGATCAAGACAAAACCAGTGAAATAATTCAAATCCGCAATCTTGGATCACTTATTAAAAAGTTTCACTAATTTTGTTTTTCCTGTCGATATATTATGTAATAAACATTTAAGCAAACATCTAGTTTTATTATAACTGTCGCTAAGCATTGCCAATCATTAAGAATAATGCAAGCATATTTATTGTACATGGTGATTCATTGGTAAATGTGCATACGTTGATATTAGATAGGGGACATCAAGAGGATTCTAAAACATATTGTGCAGGTCTCTGATCCTTTATAACTAAGGTACATGGTGTTTTATTAATTTTGTTTTATTCTTTTATTTGCTTATAACTCACGAACCAAATTGTGAATTTTCTTTATATTTGCAACATATTTTCCTTCTCCGATAAAGCATGCGAATAAACATTGATGTTAATCCAGGGACGGGCTTAAAGAATTAAAAAATGTCAAAATTTTGAAAAACTGTACACATTTGAAAGAGCAGAAAAAACTGAGTTAAAGTAGATACTTTTCTAGTTTCCGCGTACAATTGAGACAACCGGTTTAAAATTCAAATAAAATAAAATTCGGAATTCATGAATTTTTTATTTTAAAATAATGAAATTTGTCGTTATTGTGTTTCCCTTTAGTTTATCGTTTAAAGTCTAAATGCAAGATTAATAGCCAAAGCCGTATTTAGGATAAAATACGTATTTCAATACATACATATGTATCTTGAAAATGAAACCCTGTATTTCAAAAATTTGAAAAACTTATTTGAAAAGAGCAGAAAAACTGAGTTATAATAGTCACTTTTCTAGTTTCTGCATACAATTTTGTTATTCAATAATTTGAGACAAACCTAAATGTTTCCGTAATACATCGGACAATTCGAATAAAATTAATTTTTCTTTTGGATTTAAAAAATTTCTAGTTTAAAGTAATAAAATTTGCTATTTTTGCTTTTTATTCCGGGTTTTTTTCCTAGAATCGTTTAGTGCGTACGTCTGTACACACACCAGTGTTTACGTTGTGTTTATGTTTTGAGATATTAACGTCTGTGTGTAGGGCCCTTAATTTCAATGTCATTAGAAGAAATACTATTTGCGTGGTTAATGAAATTTCAACGTCTCGATTTACTTTTTCTACCATTCTCTTCGTTGAAACTTTATTTCGGCTACTTGTTCAATAACATATTATATGGCTATTTCAACCCGAGGATGGAAGTTTGCAGCTGACCAAGGGTTGGAATAGCCTTTTCAACCATATATGTCAATTTAAACAAATAAAATACGAAACAAATATTTCTGCCTTATTCCAAATCTAACTTTATTAGTACCAGAGTTCTTCAAAATCAAATTTTGATTCCTATTTTTGTTTGTTTTCTTTTTTTTCACGATCATAATCAGTATCAATTCCTTCAATCATGCCATCACCATATTACAAATTAGTTTAGGGTTTCACGCCCTGTTTGTGAACTAGTGTCGTCTAGATTCGGGTCTGAAGCTTTATTTCAATTGCAAAAATCGATTTCAATATTCCATCTACGTATACTGTGGCTGTGGCACAATTTTTTCTAGACATACAAATTATTTAAGTAGAACGAAAAAAAAACAATAATTAATAAAGGAAAAATAATGTGTTTCGATTTCCAAGATGGCTTCAGTTTCAATTTTATTGTTAGTATGATGTTTATCAATAACGTGTGTTTCGCGTTTAGCTTAAAAAATCTTTTATAATGATAGTTTATTCAACTTAACAAAGAAGCAGTTTAAATTTTTTCACTTCCTCTTGCACTAATTTCTGTTTTTTTTACTGTACTTGCATAATTGTTTGTCGATATAATAGACAAATTATTCGATAATCAATAGTACTGCTAGTCTTTAGTTCAAAAGTTAGAGCTACAGAAAAGTACTTACTGCTGGACATTTGAATATGCTCTCCATCGTTTTAGTCTAGTTACAGTTTGACCACAGCACAACCGATGTTGTAATAAAAATGAGTGTAGTTACAAATAATTCACCATATTTCCTCACTCTGCCACGTAGCATAATCAAGTTAAATGCACACCTTACAAACATCTTTATTTTAACAATGTTATTGTATATCAATAAATACTTGTTTCCTTTTCTATGAAGTGAACGTCTTAATTTCCAATACTTATTTGCCTTACTTACACTCACTCAAGTGTTCAGATCTAACTCGTTTCATAAATATTTGATTTGTTCAGAGTGATCCCTAGGCTTCCACTCCATTCTATTTTTAACATTAAATGAATAAGTTTAATATTTTAACCGTGTTTAAGTTTTTTATTTTTAGATTTTTCATTAATTTCTCTATAAGGAGTCTCACACCTATTCTCACACTTTTAAGTGTGTTGTCTAATAAAACATCTATTTATTTAACAAGAAAGTGAAAAGGTTAAGTTTGATCTAATACATATTTCGAAATAACTAAAAATTAAGAATAAATAAACAAAATTGGAAAATTGGTGAAAAAAAGCTATAATACTGTAATAATTAGGGCGGAAATCATTACAACCGTAAACAACTAAGGATTTTTTAATTACATATTCCATCCCTCAATTCATAGGGTTATCCCGTTGATTATAAACATGATATACGTTCAAATAAAAAGAATTTTTTTGTGAAACCGCCGTCTTAATTTAGTTACTTATTACGTATTCATCAAATCGAATCGTGTTTGGTTTTATACAGTAACTTAGAAATTGTCTCTTTTCATTAAAATGATTGCAGCTATTTAAGAAATTCAAAAAAATGTAGAAAACGAAACCCTACCTCGCATCACCATTAATTTGGTTAATTAAATAGATATTTATTACGCAACATGCTTAAAATATTAAGGATGGGATTGATACTCGATATAAAGAAATGTTTGAACATCTAAAAATAAAATGTGACGAACGTGAAGTAGTAATCTCCGAACAGGATTGAATGCAAGAAAACAATTATTTCGATGCATTGTATGAACGTTTACCTGAACTGCAATTCTTCACCACCATTCTTTGTTTAGTTCTAAACATTGTATGAAAGTTAGGTACATCATTGACGTATATTTGAGAAACACATTCGAGATTTAACAGGACATCAAAACCGTTAAACAACTATTGAAAACATGGTAACACAAAATATTAGATTACACATACAAAGAGCCCTCTGCACGCTTACTCCTAGTTTCGCTAACTTTACTATGCATGAATTAATCATTTCTCCAAACGTTCTAACACAATGTTTCACCTTTAACACGATTCAATATTTTGATGTATTGTGAAGATAATGTTTCTTTTTTTTTTAATTTTTAGTCTGTGGTAGATATAACCGATAGTTACAGTCAAGTTTGGGAAGTAACTGTAATGAATAAAAAACCTATTACCAAAACTACTTTCGTGGTATTCGTTTCTGGTATAGGACTAGTGTTTTAAATATAGAAATGCTAAGATCTGGGCACTTTATCCTGGTAGTACGAACTTCAATGAAATTTCAACAAGCGCAAGAATTTTTAGCTACTGTGGAATTATTCTCAGAAAATTCAAGACTTTTCTATAGTACAAGAGTGAGTATTGGAGTTGTAAAGTTTTGGAATAATTTTTTTTTTAATTTGTAGTTGGTGTCTGTACGAGCCAACATAAAACATTTGCTGCAGACTGAATCTTGTTTTGTAGCCAATAAAGCTCAAATAAATCGTTTATGTATTAATAAAAAATTTAATTGCAAATTAAGACTGTCGCGTTACAACAATGTAGATTTAAGTTTACTAACTGTTAACAATGCGGAGACAAGTAATTACGTATCTGTGGTACGTGCTTCCTTAGTAGATGAAGAAAATAGGAAAAAGGAGAAGAATGCACGACCTTTGCAAAAAGCGAAAAGTGAGCCGTTAAATCGACAGCCGAGTTCTTGCAACGGCGCATCTTTGAATGAACTTCTAGATGTAGATATTGAACCACTTTTAAATATGATACGTGACTTAGAAAATTTTCAACATATGAATACGTCTGATGCTGGAACTTCTAAAACTGGCGGTAAAAAGAAAAAAACCAGGAAGCACAGGTATGAGAAATTTGCGCAATGAATAGTCTATTCATGTTTATTTTTCGTTTTCAGATAATCAATTCACATTTGATTACAATTTGATTCTAAGATAATAAATTATCTTTAAGTTAGTTATATTCCATTATTCGTTTATCTTAAGTTTAAGTTTTATTCTAATCGCATCGTTAACTCTTTCATTATATTTGTATGAAAGGTATATGTACATAAAAATAATAGTTTTGCATTGTGTAATACAGTATTGGCTATTATAGGTAATTTTTATTTATCTAGTCCAAAACCTAAAAATACTAAATTGTTTGTGTTCTTAAGGTTATTTATTTTGACCTTCTGTTCTCAATACCTACATATATATTTGTTCAACATACTTACCAATTATAATTTAGTCAAAGCAGTTTTTCAGATTGTTATGGGTTATCGTCTGAACGTATCCGACGCATTGACCCATGTCTGTGTTTCAAGCGTGTTTCGGTTTACTTTTGGTCTGGTTGAAGTTTTACAATTTTTTGGTTCAATGACTCTCTTTCATATGTCAGTATTGACTGTGGTATTGAGAAAGATTGTCGACAAGTATACAGGGTGATTCATGACCGACGTCACGGAGTTTTACGAAGAAAATTCTATTACAGTTGTATTATATTATGTAGCTACAATTTTGTATTCGCTACAAAGATCACATTATGAATGTAATATCATTTAAACGGTCTCGTTTTCAATGAACTGTTTTAATAATACCACTGCCCAATTTTACCATTCTGCGAACAAATATCGTTCACGTAGTCGACTGGCTTGTTAAATTATAATCGTACTGTGACAGATTTGCCGCTATAAATTTTAAAGCACGAAATTTAAATTCTGAATTACCTTATAGCGTGATACTTAATATTATAACCGTCTAAGCTTATTAGTTGGAATGGACATTCTACGATGTGTTTTTAAACTACTTTATACAATAATCGTTTTTTTCAGAAAGTACATAACAAATCAATTGTGATTTATACTTTTTAATTGCAGTCAGTGCGCTGCTTTAGGAAGGGTTGTATATCAATTAGTCGATATGCAAGTGGTCGGCTCTACTTCATAACATTTAAACCGAAGCTTTAATGTTAACCTAGCATTGAATTCTCTTTCCCGTACAACTCTCCCCCACATCAAAACATCACCCAAATACAAATTGATGAAAGGGCAGGTAACAATATCACAAACATGTACTACTAGATGTGTACTTCGGTTATGCAGTTTAGCAGCAAAACGCAGTCCAATACATGAAGCAAATCTAACTATTAGCTGCACTTGAGAAAACGACAGCGGTCCAATTCATAAAACGAACCTGACCAGAGTTTAACTGGAAAATGTTTGTAAATAAATGCTTACAGTACACAACAAAACGTTATGGTCGAACAACTCCAGGTCAAAACACAAACATCTACTCCATACAACGTTGTGTAAATAAGTATACTCGCTGACACCATTGATTATAAACTCATCATCCCTAAAGAAGTAAGTAATCAAATACAAACACATAACTAAAATAAAACGATAATACAAGTCATAAAGCTTCATATCTAAACTAGTTTTAGAGATAAATAAAAGTTATCCTCTTCATGAGACCATATTATTTAAAAATTTACAGTTAAAAATTTTCATTTAATTTTTGAAAATACTACCACAGTGATCAGAAAAATTATGAGATTAAAATGCATTAAACTAAGAAAGAAAAAAAATATTGTAGTTAAATTATTTAACAACATGCAATGCAGCGCGAAAACTGACGAGCAATCGAAAATTAAACGGACGTACAACCCGATTAAACTCGTCCATGCCCAAAAGTTAAAACCGATTATTATGATTTCTTTAAAAATTGAAATAAATTAAATGAATGGAAGTGTTCATCATGCATTTTTAACCGCCGAGCAAGTATTGTCGGCTTGGAAACAACGTAACTTTATAATCAATGATACAACTACAGTCACGCTACTAAGTGAAGGTGAAGACTCCGGATCTGAACCAAGTGCAAAAGGGAAATTGCCTAAAATTGAAATATGATATCTGACGCAATAAAAACCGAAAACGCTTTCTTGAAAAAAGAAATACATAACTTGCAGCAATATCTTAGGTGAGATAATTTAGTAACTACTGGTACCGGAAACTCCAAATGAGTCTGTCATGGATGTAGTAATCTCACTTTCAAATGTAATAAAAAGTAACACTACCGAAAGTGACATGAGCGTAGCACACCGAATATCAATTTCAAGTGAAAATAAAATTAAACCTGTTTTTTAAAAATGCCCAAAAAGGGACCCGAATTTTTTGCCGGTACTTTTGCATAACAGTTTCTCAAAAGGCAGAATTAATGTACAGGAACATCTGACTGTTAATTTATTTTTCTGTGTTAATATGCGAAGCCTGCTTGATAAAGCTATCTGTAGAAAAGGTTACAAATGCGCGTGGCATAAAGATGGTAAAGTTCTAGTAAAAAAAAGTGATCAGGACAGAAATATAATAAGAATTTGTCAAGATACCGATTTAAACAAAATAAAGTGACTAGATGTTCTAGTATTACACTTTTTTCAAAAAAACCTTGTGCATATAAGTAACATGATTGTTAAAGATGAATTATCATTCAAATTGTTTTCTTTAAGTATTATTTTTGTTTTTTTTAGTAAAATGCCCATATATTCATTCATTATAAGAAGTTTCAGTATTGTTGTTTTAATTTTGTGTAGTGGATTTTTTCTTGTTTATATTTCTTGGGGGAAAATAGGTCATATTTCTGAGATAGTTAAAATAATTTACCGACTTATCGCAATTACAATAAAGCAGATACAGTATGTCGATACTCCAAGAAACCTAGCCATGAAATAAAAATTGCTTCCGCTGTTAAAACAAACGGCTGTAGACAGTCCGATAAGAATTATAAAGGAGAGTAGTCATCGCTAAATTCTAATGTATCTCAATGCAATAATAATTTAAAGACGTGACCTATTGTAATTTCAGGTTATCGAACAAATAGTTTGGATAGATACGGGTTCAACATGTTCTTTAATTAATAAGACTCTGGTCAACAAATTAAAACTTTCGTGTATAACACCATTACAATGGTTCGAGGGCACTACTTGCAATTTTATTTTGTTACAACTGCTTTCGTGGAATTTCCCGATATAAAATTGGAACTTGATCTTGTGGTGGTACCGCACAATAATTCTAAAATAAGTTACTGGGTAGAAACCCATCGTAAATATGTGCATATTGCAATATTTCCATCGTGTCAGCCGTAGAGCAAGCCTTAAGTGATCCATCGTAAATGTGCGTATTGCAATATTTCCATTGTGTCATCTGCAAAGCGAGCCTTAAATGGTCCATTGTGAATATGTGCATACTGCAGTATTCCCTTCGTTGCGCAGAAGTTTCACTGGGTGTCGGTGCATTGAGCGGAGGGCGGTTATAGAAAGCTTACTATTTCTTAGCAGTGGCAATTCGCGATATACCGCACAATCGGAAATCGACGAATTTACTTTAGCTACACCTTGGCTACTCCTGGGTGCGCTTCAGCGCGAATGCTACTAAGGGGTGAGAATTTTCTTATTACGAAACACTAAATACATAGATGGCACACCATGTAGCATTGCAGATAAATATCCAGTACTTACACCAATGCGAGTTAAGGTACTGATAAACGCGGACGACTGAAATAATTGCTGGTAATAATAAACTTGAAATTGGAGCCGTCTGTCCTACAAGAAGCCTTGACGAATGCGCTTACCTATAGAATGCATATTAGATAACAGAACTCACAATGTCGAAATTAAATTGCAGAATTAACTTGATGCAGCTTTACTTTCTCTATCTGTTTTACTTTACTAATTATTGTTTCTTTCTTGTTTCTTGCATAATGTATACTTCTGGATAATATTTTAATGTACGTAGTCGCTGACACAAAAACGTTTAGACAATTATTAATTGTAACATGCAAATTATTTTGAGTTTCGTACATCACAAAAAATTGTCTGATAACGTCCTTATTATTCTTTGTGGTCCATTTAGTTGACATTTAGCTATTACATTTCAAAACTTGTCACCCTAGAAAATAAAATACGTCAATTTAGATGTCGAGGGGGACATTCAAAAAAAGTGTTCATGGTATTTTACTTTTCACTCCTTAATCCCCACTCACCCACACTTTAAATTTTTATTATACAGGTTTATTCACCCAACCCGTTCATTAAAAGTTTATTAGGATGTAATTTAGATGTACACCTTTAAAAACTTGGGGCTGTTTTAAGTGTACTTTTTTTCTAAAATATTTTCAACTCCATGTCAGTTCCGGTTTAACGGGAAGTTGTTGTAAACTTGTTTATTTTAAATGGAACGTCCTATATATTATTTAATTTTTAGATTTGGTGAAATTTTAAACGCACTTTATGTATAATGTCCTATACCTATATCTAACCGTTTTCGAGATATTTTGATTTGAATAAAAAAACGTGCTTTTGCATAACCAGTTTTGGAACAGCATACTTCTTTAGTTTTTGAAAATTTGATCTTTATATTTGGCAAAATCTTGAAAAAAAATCCTAAGTTTACATTTTTGTTGATTATTTTTATACAGGGTATTCAACATTCCGTGGCAAACATTCGCAATTTCAATGTGGTAAAGTTATTTTTTAAATGGGACTTACATGTGCCACTAACTTTAACGTTTTGAAACCATTGAATGTATGCGGCTAAATTTAATAAATTTAAACTTTTACTTTCCTAGTAACAGATGTCGACATGCAAATCATACTCATTATCTGCCATGCTTGATCGAAAACAATAATGGTTTTTCCATGGCTAACTACGCGGAGGTAAAAAGTTAAGCCTCATAAATTCGCTCGTTTCAAAAAGACCTAATTATCTCAAAAATGGCCAAAAATAGGTATAGGTAACCTTAATACAATTTGATACAGAATTAAGTCCTCGACTTGACAACACTTAAAGTTACAGGGGGTTCCGTTTAAAAAATATGAGTTTACCGACATTCAAAATGAGAATGTTTGAATACTCTGTATACAAATAAACATCAAAAATTACAAAAATGTAAACTTAGGACTCTTTTTCAACATTTTGCCGAATATGAAGACCACATTTTCAAAAACTAAAGAAATATGCTATTCCAAAATAATTAGATATATGTATAGAATATTATACATAAAATCCATTTAGAATTTCATGCCGAATCTAATAATAAAATAATAAATACGACGTTCCATTTAAAATAAGCGTGTTGACAGCGAATTCCAGTTAAACCGGAAGTGACAGGAAAATTTTTTAGAACAAAAGTACACCTGAAACCAAACGTAAAACCAAATTTTTAAAGGCGTATCTACATTACATCCCAATAAACTTTTAATGAACGGGTTTGGTGAATAACCTGAATATTAAGTGTGACAAGTTTTGAAATGAAAGCACTTTACAAAGTCCAATACGTAACAGAAGAGTTTGTGACAACTAGATTGTTTTGCAGAAAAATAAAAAAACCGGTCAATTTAATTTTGCAGGGAGAAAGCTTTTGGCTTAAGTGTGCCATTACATTGTTTCGCCCCTTCACGCTGTGAAAACAATCACTAAAATCTTAATAGGGATGATAGGTCGAGTAGTACGTCACGTGAAAACTCTCTGAATTTTAGTGCAGTAAATTTTGTTGAGAATTTATACATAATTTTTAATAAATTTAAGTTTTAATTGCGCCAACACTAAGAGAAGAAAATGAAGGCATGTGGAACCTTACAAGTCGATATTGAAACAGTTTGGAAGCTTTCTTACATTACAGCATATAAAAATAAATGCAATAAATATTGAATTCAATTACAAGTCAACAGCTTCTAGAATTGTAGAAACGATATAATAAATTGTTTTAAATGTTATGGTGATTTATAATTACAGTACCATCTGTCATATACTGGTGTGGCCAAAATCTGATGTAATCTTCTGCTATCCATAGTTATTTTACTTACGGCGGTACCTATTGTCAATACTTGGTACACTAAATATTTCAAAGAAAACCGTTAATTTGTGTATCTGTGCTAACTGCCAATATTTTCTATTGCATAGACTATCTGCATAGTACATTTATTTGTGATAGAGCTAAGCAATGAAAAAGTGGTTGTCAACATTTCTAATTAGAGGGTGATTTGCGGCATTTTTTTCAAAAAAATATGTGCGCAACTGTAACCGTCAATTTATTTAATCAACGTCATCCAGAAAAGAACACCTACAGAAAGTATGTTTTGGAATTAGCAGTCATATTAATACTAAAAGGTGGGTAAGGGTTGGCATGATTACGTTTTAGTGGTTTTCCTAAACCTTGAAGCAAATGCTTTGCCAAGACGAACCAGTTTACAGTTGCACGCGGTTTCGTCACCACACTATACAGGTTTCAGGAGCACCATACATAACACTTACATCACAATGCAATATTTAAAAACTTTGCGCTACTTGCTGAGTTCATCATGAAGTTACGAGGTCTTAAATTGCAGTAAAATTCCCTAGACTTAAGACCAAAATTATCGCTCAGTGAAATTTCTGTGTGAACGCAGTGAGTATATTTATTACTCTGTGTCAGAACAGTGCGAGTAATGGTTTTCTTTTAAGTGGAATGCTGCCACACGAAAGCAGGCTTAAAACTTGCAATTTTCTATTAAGGCTACCATCTAAAATTTTTAAGATTTTTACCTAATTTTTTTACAAATCGCTATGAACTTATTCTATAGAATGAGCGATTGTTTTTTCGTTGTGACTTGTAAAATCCACAACAAAAATTCTAAAGTTCACTAAAATTCAGCATGTTTTAACAATATATTCCTCAAATTGGGAAGCATATTTTCAATATAAATCCATCAAGTGATACTTTCAACCTTCACGATTAAAATAAAAAAAAATTTTACGATAAACTTTATTCTTGGCCAAAATAGAGCTGTTTTAAATATGGTCTGTATTAAATGATTTAAGAATTACATTCCCCTTCTAATTTATGTCTGTAATAGCAAAGAACATCACGTACGTGCTTTCATACGCTTTCCTTATCATTGCTATTTTGGGCAGAGTTTTTTAGTGACCAAGCGAATATTTTCACGTTTCAAGTTAAAGCAAAATTGAACTAAGGTGATAGGGAGGTGCTTGAGTGCGTTGAATCGCTATTCAAGGCTTCCTAAGTATGACGAAGCTAACGTATAAGTTTATTACGAAAAAGAAAATAATAGCGATAGCGACAAATAAGTAGAGTAACGTATATCATAATTTTAATGCTTGTGTTCTTGTAGTTACGATATGTGTATTTTCTATTACTCATAAATATTAGCAAAAATCACAGTCTTGGTACATGCCTGTTCCCTGTTTTCTACGCTTTGAGACTTGTGCATTCCGAGTGTGGAATGATGTCAGTTTGCTCGTGTTAGATTGCATTTTATAAATATCCTTAATCATTTGATCGTTCACACATGTGCGCCAAACTAAGCGATATGAAAATTATGGAAGAAAAAGGGGTTTTTCATGTTCCTACATAAGAGAAGAAATTTCACGAGCTCTGCCCTCGACAGTAAGTCCAAAGGAAGAACGGGCATTGTGAAGCACAAAATAAATACTGGAGACACCCAGCCGATACGACAGAATCCTAGAAACTTCCCCTGTCGAAACGTGAAAGACGGAGCGAGTCATCGTAGACATAGAGTAACAAGCAGTGATCGAATCCCTCAAGTACTGCGTGGGCGTCTCTAGTGGTTCTCGTGAAGAAGAAAGACGGCATAACTAGATTTTGTGTTCATTATCGACAACTGAACGAGGTTACGAAGAAAGACAGCTACCCTCTACCCAGAACTGATGATACACTAGATACCTTGTCAGGATCAAAATGGTTTTCGACGTTGGATTTAAAGAGAGGCTACTGGCAAGTGAGATGTAGAATCTAAAGATCGTGAGAAAACCGCTTTCCGTATTGCAAATGGTTTGTGCAAATTACAGTCATGCCCTTCAGGTTGAACGCCCCTGCGACGTTTGAGCGGTTGATGGAAATCGTCTTATGTGGACTGTCGTAGAAAACGTGCTTGTCTATTTAGACGACCTTATTGTGGTTGGTAAGTTGTTCGAAGAACACTTATAAAATATGAAGAACGTGTTCCATCGACTGCGTAGTGCAAACCTGAAGTTGAATCCAAAAAATCCATTTTTTACGAAAGAAGTACAATATCGTCCGATGAACTGTACTCATTGTTCTAAATTGGAAAAAGTCAACGTCCTGCGTGCATCCGGTAACAGAAGGGGAAAGCACCTATGAGGCAGTACAATGTCGGGAACCCGTATGAAAGGGTAGCGATCGACATAGCAAGTCCGTGTCCTGAAAGCGATGCTGGAAACAAATACATTTTGATGTCAATGTATTATTTCACCAAATGGTCAGAAGCATATGCCATACCAAACCAAGAGGCAGCAACAGTGGCATTAGTCAAAGAATTTTTCCGCCGTTTTGAGTTCCCTTGGAATTACATTCAGACTAAAGACGGAACTTTGGGTCAACCTTATTCCAAACCGTCTACCAACTGTTAGGAATCAAGAAGACCAGAACGACCCCTAATCAGACAGCATGGTAGAGCGGATGAATCGAACGGTTGGTAAATACCTTGCCAAGGCTGTTGACGAACATCAGGAGGATTGGGACCAGTATTTACATTTATTTCTGATGGCGTATCGATCATCCGTTCACGAGAGTACAGGTCAAACACCTGCCTGCGTGATGTTTGGTCGTGAAATACGGTTGCCATGCGATCTTCAATTTGGATGTAGACTTAAAGAAGCAGTTACATGGGATGATTATGTCAATAAAGTCCGGAAGAGGTTGAGTGACATACATGATACTGTCCAAATTGCGAGCGATCGGATGAAGGTTTGGTACGACATTCAAGCCCAAGGAGGAGAATTCCAACTAGACGATTTAGTATGGTTATACAATCCCCAAAGAATGCCCGGGTTGTGCCCGAAGCTGCAACGCCATTGGCCGTACAAAATTATGGCCAGACTTAATGACAGCATTTACCGTATCCAAAAACTACCGAGCGGAAAACCGAAAGTAGTACATTGTGATCGGCAAACCCCATACGCTCGTAACAACGATGCGACCACCAATCCTATTCGGACGAGAGTAATAACGAGTAAGACACGAAACCAAGGATGTGAAGAAGACTTCCATGAATTTATGGCAAAATACAGAGGTACGACCAAGGCCTTTGGAGTCACGACTGAGACTAAACAAGACCTCTTCGATGTACCGGTGGAGTACTCCCATGCGCATTGTGTGATTCGAGATCTGCGCATGTCATAACATGTATATTAAAATCTGTCAAGGTGGCTCCGCCCTGATGGGTGTCCGTCCGCCCGCACGGATCTCGACTCGAGTCGTTTCATTACTGTAACGCACAGCTTCAACTCATATGCTTATCGCATTGTCAATTTATTGTAACCCTTCCTACTGTACGCGTGTGTAGCATGCTGGCTCATCTAGTTATTATAAATAATCTACTACTTTCGAGAAGAGCCGTAGTTCCATAATCGGATTTCATTGCTTTAATTTCAAAACAAATGCACAAGTTTAATACTACAGTGCATTCACGTTCACGTGAACAAGGTGGCCAGAACCGTACTTAGGCGTCGCTGGAAATAAACATCGTGGAAGTCCAAATAAAAATTTTATTCAACACAAGTATGAAGTAACAATATTCATATTGTAATTGTAAAAAATTCTAAAAAAATATTTAGTCTGAAAATTGTGAACTACTTTCATTTGAATTTACATTTGATATACCGGAAGAGTACTCTTTTGCGCATTGGTGCCTCGAGATCTGCGCATGTCAAGAGGAATTGCGGTCGTTTTTAAGAAATTGTTTGTACGAGAATATAAGCTTCGTAGACAACAACCTACGTATAAGACCTGTGGAATGCTTTATGGGATTTCAAGAACGACACCAAGATCAATAACATCAAGAAAATATCAATGCCTAAGCTCGGCTGTGGTTTAGATCGTCTGGACTGGAGGATTATCCGAAACATGTTAGAAGTTTTCAGAGGAACATGCGTTGATGTGTAGGTCTGCAGTTATCAACCGCATAACCTTTATGGGCAAAGGAAGACTGTGGACTGTTTCTTTTACCAATAAAACGTGTGCAATAGTTGATGTTATGCGAATGAAAATAACTGTACGAGTAAAATAAATAATTGTAACTTGTAACTGTTTATTAATTCTCGCGCTTGTAAATGCGATAACGAAAATAAACAAAGAGATAAGAATCGTAACAATATTTCAAACACTCCTGTAGGTAAAGGTATCTTCTTCAAAAACTTTTCATTTGAATTAGTAATAAGACATCATTAAACCTTCAAATTCTTTTTTATTTGATCTTCTATACATTTGGTACAAAAAAATAAGCACCAGCGCAGCTAAGTATAGAATTAGAGTTGATAGTTAAAAACTTAAGTAATTTATACATCTACTATTTTACATAATAGTATATACATAGTACGTTCCCTATTGTAATAATTTTTGGTTCCAAACATTGAGTAAACCAAAATAAAAATTATTTAAAACATTTATTATATAAACAAAATAAATATAACAACACAACATGGAAAGACATGATTAAAACACATACATGAAGTATTTACGTAATCACTGTATCGTTTGAAGAACTAATTCAAATGTTAGTTACAAAAACCAGCAAAATCAGTCGAAACTAATTTCTTCCGTAATGACTCTTGGATGTAATTCACTGTTAGGCACACTGCCGTAATAAATTCTAGTATGTACTTTTTCGCCGGATGCATTATTGTCTTCTTTGCTCTTGTTACGTCTTCGCCTCTTTGCATATTTCAATTGAGGACAATAGTATTCCGTTTCGTTGTTGACTTCGCGCGTTTCGCAAAGAATTTTTTTGAATTTCCTATTTTTATGAGTTTTTGGTTTGTCTTTCCTCTTTCCCAGCATCGACGAATCTCTAAATGCAAACGCACTTTCTTCAATAAAACTTTGAGTATTATTCACAGCTTCATCATTAGGAGCATATTCTTTAAAGTGAGTATTTTTGTCGTTATAAGGATGAGTTGGTAAAGGAACTTCGTTTAATTGGTTGAATTTGTGCAAAGGGAAATTGTGTTGTTTCTTCTTTCCTGTTCCAATAAGTTTCGGTTTCGTCTGACAGATGTAGTATTTTTGTTCCAAACACATTCGAGCATTCCACCTAAGAAGTTAGTTAATTATTTCATTAAACGTTTTTGTGCGACTTACTTATAATCTAAATTGGGGTCGAGCACTGTACAATGCCATTGTAATTTTTCCTTGTCTTCCGGTGCCATTTGAGAGAAACCTTTAAATATCATTTCTTGACCGGAAGCGCCCCATTTCCACTTCATTTGTTCCCAATCGTACAAACCTCCGATCCATCGTTCTTCGTTTTCTGCAGTAAAAAAATTATACATGATTTAGTTGAGTATTTGCTCTACGTACGTATCGATATCTTGTTAAGAAAATTCCTTAGCATCTTGTCTTGATTTACGTGCTTTATAATCGCAAACTTCCCTCGAAGATCTTGGCATGTAAAGAATGCATCCTGCCAAGTCGTTTTATTTTTGCTGAAGTAATAGCAGTGCTGATTCAGCTTCAAGTATTCAGGGGGGCAGACGTATTGTCGGCTGCATTTATCTCCTGCTTGACTCACAGTCTGTGCAGACGCTCCTGAAAATTATAAAACAATTTAAAGCTTTTGTTTTGTTTATTGACATTTAATTTTAAATTCTATTTATAAATTTGCGTTCTTTGACCAATATTTTTAAATCTTTCGTGCAACTGAATATATATTTTTGATTTTGCACAAAAACTTTTCAAGTATCTAATAATGTAAATTAAAAATAAATTTAAATTTTAAATAAATATAAATTTTAAAATAAATATGCCACATACGCTGTAATTAATAATATAAAAAATGTATGTTAGCGTTAAATAAGTGTAGTTTTAAGTGAATATAAATTTTGTACCAAACATTTTGCTTTTTCTTTAATAAATGTAGAAATGGACGTCATTTTAAATCAATCTTCAATTTTGAGAAATTCTAAAATATCCAAATTTTTATTTGCAATAGTGTGTAAGTAAATGTAAGTATTAAGAAGCCAAAAAGTTTGTTTTTTTGGTTCCTTTTGTAGAAAAAATTGTAACTTTTCTTCATTCCCTGATACAATAAACTTTACTTTTTAAAACTGTACCCATGGACCAGAAATATTGCAACATATTTGTTGTTGACTAAGTTGTATTTTCTAACGGAGGAGCTACATTTTAAGAAACGTAAAAGCATTAGGTTGTTGTGAAATACGAGGTGTGACAGAAAAGTAATAAGATTTTTTTATTTAGCAAGTTTTTTATTTTTTAATATAGTATAGTCTCTAATATGTTTGCCGCACTCTTTCGGATGTTCTCCACACTCCCGGGAGGACGACATTGTAAGAATTTTTTTTTAATTGGGGAAAAATTCGGAAGAAACACGAATATGGTTAGTTTACCACATCGATGTCTTTAGGGGTCAAAAACTCTTTGATAGCGAACAGAGAACATAATGATGACAATGTGTCATGAGACTAGAGCATCTACGTGTCTGCGAAGGCTGATTTCGCAAACAACCCCTTTTAAGTCTTTTAAGGGCGTCCCTCTAAAATCTTGGTTGACGGTCATACTTCTCAAAGGTCAGAGTATTCCAGTTTTGTGCGATTCAACAAAAACAGAACTTCACCGATAAGCATAACGTTCTCCAAAAAATAAAACTGGGGCAAAACATCTAACTAAAATGGCTTGAGAAGCTTTGTTTTATATGAATTGAGGTTTCCATCGCCGGAGTCAATTTTGGAACAAAACCGTCTTCCGGAATTGCATGTATTGAAATGGTAACCATAATTGCCAACTTCAACTTTTCGTTTTCTTGTTTTAGATTTTCGATTTTACAAGTTTTCGCCATGTTGAAGCCCCTTACGGTGGCGAAACTTTGGGACGGATAACATTTCGATACGGCCAAATCCAGGAAACCATTTTTGTTCCACGTTTGATTTCTCAAAACAATGGTTTTTCAAAAAGGCAAACAACAAACTTACCCGACCAAGTGGTGAAACAATTTTTTAGGCTCCTGAAATGTCTGAGTAAAAAGGTAACTCGACTATGCTTTGACACTATCTTGTTTATGTAGTGTGGTGGACGGAGCTTCATTTAATTAATTAATTGAATTTACTTTACCATCTAAATTTTATATCCAAGGTAATTGTCTTCAAAACTTTGCAATTGATTTTTGGCAATCAAAATCGGGTATCATTATTAACGCAAAAAAATAATTATGCCGATTAACTCATGCATGATGCGCTCCAAGGTATTAATTATACAATTGCCAATTTAATTCGTCTTACACAATAAGCAACTACATGACGCCAACATTCTTTTCCAACTTTAAAAGCTATTAAACATTAATAAATCTATTTCTGTCTTGACGAAAATGCCAGAAAAAAAAAGAATTATTAACGTTCGATATATTTTTTTTTTAAATAAACAAGTAACTTACCTATGACAAGCGAGAATAGTGCCAACTGCCACATTTCGACTATATATCCTATTCCTTAATTCCTATTAACTTTTGGCTCTGGTTCCATCAATTGTTGTTACTAAAAAAACAATAATAATCAAAATTGACCAATGAAAAAGGAGAAAAAGGTTTTATTTATTTTTTTAATTAGCAGACTAATTATATCAATTTAGACGCCTTTTTTTTAGAGGCCTTCGTTATAAATAGAATAGATAATTTTATAGTTTTTGATGAATTTCAAGGTTCATTTAACTTTATTGCGGTGGAGGATTTGCATAAAAAGTAAAGGTCAATGAGATTATTTGAACTTGTTAATTGGAATGCATTATTTGTAATGGAGATTTATTGGGATGAATTCTCAAAAGGTCAGAATTTCAAGTATGGCGTAAACAACCCATACAAGAAATCTGTCGGGCCAGCTACAATTTTAATAGCTTGATGCCATATTACACGAAACTTCTATTTTTTGCATTTTTTTGTGGATGGCATCACACTGAAATTGTAAACTTGCCGAAAATGTGTCGAAAACGACAGAGAGTGGTGGAAAGGCTGATGAGTCCGTCCCTACCGAGGCACAGTCACAGAAAAATAACTATTAGCCTACCCGGTCGAGATCGGGCACGCCACGGTCCGGTGTAATGAGAATCATCCTTAATTTAGATTTGACCGGGTTGGTTCGTGTTTCCAACTCAAAAACTTCATCATAACTTCCAACTTTTTTTTTCCTTTTTAATTCTGAAAGATGTGTGTGAAATGTATGTCTCAAACGACACATTTTCTCTAAATCTTGATCTGGTCGCCCCTGGAATATGAGGCATGGTATTATTTCACTAAGCTTGTTATCATTAACAAAATTCTGATTCGTTCATTTGACAGTTGACTGATATTTTCTTGAACTTGTAATTTAAAGCTGCACCAATTACTCTGCTTATTAACTAGTTTAAGTGGTAACCTTTTTTTGGAATGCTACCGCTAAACGCCAGAAAAATGGATTTCTTCAAACTGCATGTAATTCACAAAGAAATTTTGACAGACACCCATTTTAAAATTTAAAAATCGCTGCGCATAAGAATGGTGTTTATAAGAAAAAACAATTTTACTCTCCACCGTATTTTACATAAAATACCCAAATTTCAAGCTATTTGAATAAAAGATAACTGAATAATTTAAAAATAAAGAAAATAAGTATTCTCCTATTTTTAATCTTCTCTCGAAATCCATATACTTTATTTTAATTTGAAAGGCAGTTCTGAGATCGACACTATTTAGGAAAATCCATTACGGTTTCCAAGATCTTAATGGTGAGCTGAGCTACGTGGGACAATCTGTGAACTATAAGTATGCTTTATATGCCTTAAATTTAAGTAAGGATTCATTAGTAAAGTGTACCTACTTCAGAAATGAATCAGATATCATCGTTGTCTATATCTAGAATTATTTGAATTAATTTCTGTGTTGCAAAAGCCCATTAGCATTCCATTCTATTATCCTCAAGCTGCTGAACATAAACCTATTTAAAAAAAATAACTCCTTTGCCGCTATGCTCGAATATTATCCGAAATTTATTGGCAAGTTAGACTTTTTGTTTACAAATTTTTTTTAACTTCTGCATTTATTTGGATGCCATGTACCTCATGCTGTTCTCCACAATCGATGCATTTAGATTATCCTTACTTAGTTTATTTTATTTAATACATCTAACCCCTAGCCTAGAGTATTAGCGTATTTGTCGACGTTGTCGTTAATGGCGAACGAAAGCAAAAACATCTTACGAGGGTGATTTGATAAGTGTGAAGAGAAAAGAAAATTTTCGGCAAACAATCATTTTATTTTTGAACATAAGATCGATACATTGAGCCTAATGGGTTTCTGACTTTTTTATACCTTCCAAATAGTATGATTCCTCAAGGTCCACAAAATAAGCTTTTGTTTCAACGACGACCTTTTTGTCCGACTCGAATCTCCTACCACCCAACGATTTCTTGAGGTTTCGAAACAGGAAATAGTCGGAGAGGGCTAAATCTGAAGAGAAAGCGGTTCATAGTCCATTTGATTAATTTGCATTGCTGTGATGAAACAACACTTTCTTCTTCGCCAATTGCAGTCGTTTCTGCTTCAAAAAGTGTAAATCTGTATATTGCGGCTCAACAACCCTAAACCCTCCTTTGAAGTGGTCACAAGGTTGTCTTTAAGGTGGATAGTGAGCAATCGCGGAACTCATTTCATATATAAATATTCATGTAAAATATGATGCACCCGCTCAATTAATATACCCACAGCTTCAGTCAACTCACACACTTTCAATCAACTTGATTCACTTAGCTTGGACTTTGTTTGTTTTAGGAATTCCTTTATTATTCCTATTAAATTGTCTTTTATTATTTTTTTGTGAAACCACCCTGTATCATATTTTCAGCTCTCAGTATTTTTGCCCATTTATCCATGCAGTTTAGGGAATTTATTTATAGTTAAATGTGCAGTTTTGAGATCGCTGATATTTTGTAACAACGCATTATTTTGATACATTGAATGTAGGCCGGTTTTGTATTTGTGAAATATATTGAATCGTTTAAAGGTCGAACTTATACAAAAAAATTGAAACGAAAATGTTTGTTCGCAAAAAAAAAACGTTGGGAATTCAGACTAAATGCAAGAGTTTAAATAACACAGAAAGTAACATCTAAGAGAACTGTAGCATTTAGCATTGACAGAATTTCAAAATCAATTCAATTGGCACTTCAGACAGAAGGCGTTCAAAATAGCTCTTGCCTTCAAACTACGCTCAATATAAAACTTCGATGATGTAATTTTATTAGATGCAATAATTTTGTTAACATTTTACACTCTCATACCTACGTTGTAGTAACTTATAGAACTTCTAAAATATTATTTCAAAAATTGGCGTTTCATTTATAAAAAGGCGATTAAATCATTCAATTATTATTGAACAAACGTGTACCTACTTGTTTTCTTTTACGTGATCAATATATGATTATAAATTAAAACTTAGTTAGGTAAGCATTTAATATTCCATTCAGTCAACGCAGTTTTTCTTGAAACTATTCTGTATCCTAAAATTAAATCCTGGGTCTGAGGTCATTTGAATATTTTGAAATAGAGGATGGGTCGTTTTCATTAATAGGTAATATAATGCAAACGAAGCATTAGAACAATGAACTTACATAAATCAGTCGAAGTAAAAGAACATGCCGTATTGTTTAGGTTTCGAATACCTATTACTATTCTGTCAGACTTTTTTAAATTTGCAATTAAATTAGTTTTTGTTACCTTGAAAGTGAACTTAAAATGTGCAAATTTTCAATTCCAAATTTTATTTTCGAGAAAGGATATTAATTTTATGAATTTGTTGCCATGAGGATTAACGCATGCACCGAAAAATTAATTAACATTAATAACACTAACGTGTACAAGGTGAGAGTTTTAAAACGTTATAAATCTCTCAAAAACGATTCAATGTTTTTGAAAAATTATGGTGAAGTAATAGGAGTCGGAGGCTTAATTCCAACATATTGTTCACATTTACTCCTCTAATTTGGATGGACAGGAACTAACTTAAAATTTCTTGGACTATCATAAATCAAAGTTTCGAATATTCAAGCCACAGAAACTTGATCGAACCAAGAAACTTGAAATAATGCTGTAATACAAGCACTGCCTAGCTGCAAGCATAATAGATCTCGGCGTCGCAGAGTTTTACTTGAAGTTTCAGAAAAAAAAAAGGTTTTTGTATCTCATTATTGATTGACGTAGTGCGTAAATTGTTAGAAGTAGTCGGTCGGAGATCCAGATAGCTTCGGGTTCAAACTTTTATCAAAAGTTGAGAAGTAGTCACCAATTGTTTGAAAATATGGATTTAAAAAACTGATATTTTCGATAATGGTTTGGTTGGTCTTATCATAATTACTATTTGCGAATCCAATGTAAATAGCCGAATAAAAGGTTGTTCATTTAAAACGATTTTGATCAACAAGAGCATGTCAAAACTAAAATAGTAATTATGAAATAATAATGAAAGTTGTTTCAAGTCAACTGTGATTCTTCAATTAATACTACTACATGGCACGAGTATTAGATGCAGTCGAAACGGGCGTCTGCAATCCACCGATGATGGAAAAATGACTTCAAAAGTGTTTTTCAATAGGTGAATAGGGAAAAAAATTCGGCACGATTTGTTACTAAACTCAACAATATCGCGATTCTTCAACAAATAATGTGGGTTTAAATTTCGGAAATAACGTCGACAATATTCGAAAATGTTCCATTTGTTATCCAACTGTACTGTGAACCAGTGGCGGCTCGTGGTCAATCATACTGGGAGGTCAAAAATTAATTTAAAAAATAGGCATACTTAAAAAAATATAAATAACTCAAATGCACCGCAAAATTTTATACAATCTACAATTTTGTTCAAAATATAGCGATTTTTCGAAACATTCTCATTAAAATCTCTAAGGGATTTTCTATAAGCATTGTCTAGCTGTATACGAATATCAACATTTCCTACGGTTGCAAAATTTACCGAGCATTTCATATGTTCTGCAGACGAAACATGTTTTATTATTTCCTCTTTTAAATGTTATAAATCTCTGACACCGGATTTGGACTATAGCGAGTCTGACGAGTCTTTAGAAAATAATAAACAAACAAAACAGTAAAATACATTTGATACCACATATCCAGTTAGCTATATCGTACATTACCTTGCGAAAGTTTCGATGAACATCTTTATTTTTGTCTTTGCTAGTCTGTCGTAAACTTAGTTCTGGCAAAGGACGACCATTTGCCTTGAACTCAACTAAGTTTGTAAAATTAAGTTTGTTAACACTTTTTAGTTGTTTAATTTTCTGCACTACCGACATTTTCTATTATAGCGCATGCACACGCGAATCAAAAATAGTATTTTTACAAAACAACACAAAAACAGTAAAACATATCAATATAAATTCTTAAATTGATTTAAAACACGCGAAAATCGAATCAAAAATCGAGCGTAGTTGTACACCCTATACGAAGTCAACGTAAACTGCGGGATCCGGTTCATGACCCAAAGTTGATTATTGTTTCGGACGTTCGCGTTTATTCGGGCGCTGCACGTTTTTCGAGTTTTTCCGGGTAGATCTAATTCAATGAGGACAATTCGCACCGCCAGCCCAAGGTTGAAAAGGATGAATTACGAACGATGGCCGCTAAATTTTAAGTTATTGTACTTGCGACTTAATTACCTATTTTAATAAAACACGTAAGAATGAATATTTTTTTATATATTGTCAAAATTTTTGGGAGGTCATTGACCAAATGACCATATGGACAAGCCGCCACTGCGGTGTGAACAATAAAAAAAATGCATGAAAGCTTACATAAATGGCAATGAGACAAAGAAATTTTAAGATTTAGATTTAATTAACCAAAAAAATTCTGATCAAAATTTTAAGTAGTGTTTGTCTCAAAGGTAACCAATTTAAAACATACGATAGTTATTGGTAAAGAAATTTAGATTTTGTTACTGCTTTTAGAGATCATTGATAAGTGGAGAAAGATAGAAAATTCTAGTTTTCACACATCCATTTTTTTGAAAATCCGACAAAAAATCAGAAAAATCGAATAAAAAATGGATAAATTTGATACATCCTGTACAGAAAATTTTGGACATCGTACTTATATTACACTCACCTTCCAATACAACGATAATAATTATTTACGTTACAGTGTGGAAAGTAGGATTTTACGGCGGGACAGCTTTGTTTGAGGAACGAGACCGAAGAGCGAGTTCCTCATTAGCTGTCGTGCCGTAAAATCACTTTACAAAGAAAATTTGTATAATATTTTTTGGCCAACGATCATCATCTAAAAGTAAAAAAAAGTGATTTTAAGTAGGCCTGGCTGTTTCACAATTTGACATACACCACCATATGTCAGTTCAGTAACTGACGTATAGAAGGCGTCATCAATATCACCAACAAAAAAATTAAATGCGCCCTTATTATGCACATTATTTGTCAAGTGGTGTAAAGAATTTTTTAAAATCAATGTATCGGATTTTATACTTAGTTTATTTTAAAAATCAGCCACTACTTTACCGCATTGTGTGTAAAGATCAAGTTTCGAGCTCGTTCCTCAAACAAAGCGTAAATAATCGTGCCGTAAAATCCTACTTTCCAGACTATTACGCATCTGTAGTACACTTCAGAGGAATACGTACTAGCAGTGCGCCATCGCTAATCCATGCACTATAAGTACCATTCAAACTGTTTTTAATTTTAAATGTTTGAAATAAAACTTGATGTTTTATGTAAGACAAAACTTGGGGCTTTGTTGCTTTTTTCTCAAAATGCTTACTTTTTGCTTTTTTATGTTTGAATTTGTACATTTTATAGCATATTTAACACTACAATTTTATTAATAGAAATAAATACAAAATCAAAATTCTACCACAACCTCGACAAAGTCCCTTCTTATATCTACCAATTTAAATCAAAACATTAGTACCGATAACTTGAAAATTTGAGCTAATTTTAAAGGTACTTTAAGGCTGTTAGCAATGGCGCACGGCTAGCAAGTATTCCTCTTAAACAAAATAAATGGATTAGGATTTTACTGTTTTTTCAGTTCATTATGCGATTTATTTGGGTCTCGTTTCAACTCTATTTGGAATATTCAGAATAATTACGAATTAGATTAATAAAAATCAAATATTGTGATAAGTAATCAATAGTCATTTAATTTTGCATTTATTAAAAATTAATTCTTAGAATTACTATCTACTGCCCGAGAATCGTATGCGGTAGTAGAGCCAGTATTCCGGTTGCGGCGCGTCAACGTATACGGCTAACCTTGTACGCCGAAAAATATTTAAAAATAAGCTGTTGTTCTTCGCGAGACTGTTACATTTTAATTTCATTCGATCAACTAACAGCATCCCTTAAAAATTCCGTAATGAATCGTTTTGACTTTCCATTTTTTGGGTTTTAATAACTTTATAAAGTGCAATGAAGTTAGTGTAAAATGGTGGTGTGTTGCTGAGGATGCCGGGAACAACGTTTGAATGTAGTACGCTTAGGTGTACGTATAGGTACTTTTATAACTTTAAAATTTTTTGCATTATAATTTTAATGTAATTATTTTGTTATTAAAATTTAGTCAAACGTTTAATAACAACTTTTTGTTACAGCAATGGTTAGCGAGATTCCATACAGTAAGTAAGTTTTTTATGATTTTTACCCTACCCTATATCTCTTTGTGCCTGAAATGGGATTTTTTTTGCCAAAAATTGAATAACTCGTGATTCAACCTAAACGCAATTAACAGGAATCACGAGAGGGATATGTGTCTTGAGTTTTGCAGGGTAGTTTAAGAGCAAAGTTAACATAAACGTCACTAAAATCGTGTGAAAGGATTCAAGATTTTACCTCAAATTAAGGCGCATATTAACGTAATATTACATAGTTAATATTAAATGGAAGAAAAAGTGATTATTTTAGCTGCACAATCCCTCTTATGTACGATTGTCTGGGGTAGTGTTTGATTTTTGTTTAAATCTTTTTCGTATTATCAACAATGTTGAATATTTCGTTTTCTATTTTCCATTTAAGGAGATCAGAAATAATTAAACACCTACGGAATTACCGGCGTTTCTTGACCGTGAAACTATTGCTTCTTCAGGATTTTTCAATAGCAGTAAACTGTAACAGTAAACAGTTAACATAATCAAATGTTTTATTAAGTACCATGAATAAATCGAATAAATTATTAACATTGCAACAAATCTAACGGGCAAAATCCGAGCAGGGAGCGGCAAATCAAAGTACCTATAAAATTTGGCTATGGATGTGTTGGAACTTTTACTATGTGCAGATTTTATTGATATCGAATTCTAATAATTAATCAACTCATTAAAATAAATACAGTGTGCGTTGAATCGCCGAGCATAGTAAATTTTAACAAGCATGAATGAAAGTTTCTCATTTTATTTTAGTGAATTTAGGTTAATATAATTCCTGTTGATTTAAAACAAGGCAATGACACTTATTGGCAAGTTCATGGGCACTAAATACAGGAGAACACATTATCTATCAGAGTGAACTGGATGAACGATAGCAATAATTTCGGTTATCACAAATTGTATATTCTAACAGGATTTTGAAAATTAATGTAACTAATAAATTCGTATTAAATGCGTATTGCATCAACATTTTCTGGGGGGGAGGAGGGATCTTATTGTCTGACTAGCTAAACCGATCCAGGTTAGTGAAATACCCACTTTCTGTTATTCGGTATTTCTAGACAGTATTGATAAATTAGGTTGAGCCGTTGAGCTTAGAAATAATTATTTACGTAACATGTGCGGCAACAGATTATTTCGGGAATGTGTGACTGTATAGAAACCGCGCACGAGGGGTAGAGTTCCCGACTACTGTTTACACCCAAGCTGCGAATGCTATTGTTTACAAAATGTTTTTCTCAAAATCTTACTTAGAACATGAACATTCTGTCACAATAGAATATTTCGCGGGTTTGTTTTTATTTATTTTTTTTACTATTTAAAATTAAAAACCTTATTCCGCGATCAAGTAACTTAAAAGCAATTTTTATTAATTCTTCATTTTAATTGTACCTAGTTTAGGGAAGATGTTCCACTTTATATGCATGATTTAAGAACGCCAATGGATTTGTAGTTTCAAATGGCCGAGGGTCGTTCACAAGTAATATATAAATTGACTCAGTGTCGCTTCTTTACCGTAGTTAAAATTCTTTGGTTATTCCCAAATGGCGGTGATGCCTATTTATATCAAAGAATATTAACCTACATTAAAGAAGTGACACTTGTCTCGACCATTTTGAAACTACAAATTCAGTGGCGTTCTTGAATTTTACGATAAATACGTGAAAGGTACCTTTGTTCAGATACTTTCAGACAGCAAAAGATAATGTAGTATTTGTATATAAATTTTGACAGAACGCCCATGTACTAAATAAGATTTTCTTTACTTATTTTTACGTTTTGTATGTAAAAACAACTCAGTGTCGCTTGTTTTCCGTGGGTTAATATCAGTGGTGTTGTGCTAATTTTTTTTTACCGGAACGCGTATATATTATATATAGACAGGGCCGATCCTGGGTCGCTCTGTGCGGTCTCATGTCCCAAATTTAACGGCGGGGGTGTGGGGGTGTGGTAAGAAATCATCTTTAGTTCCGGGTTCTTATCCAAAAAGGAAGTACCGGAACAACGTTCAGGAGCGTTCCGGTTCGACAACACCACTGGTTAATATATATATTCTTTGGTTATATATGTTCTAAGCACGATGCATACATTTGTCATCTGACATCCAATCTCATCCTATTTATTTGTCAAACTTTTAGTTCAAGATTTGATTTTAGGTAAGTTTCCTCCAAAATTTGTTCAATAATTTGTATACTCTAAAAAAGAGTCCTTCTAGGTAGAGGTGGAATGTACACCCAACTCAGTTAGCTTGTGATCACTTTTTTTTAGAGTATACAAATTATTATAAAGATTTAAATTGTTTTTCGGAATTTACACAAAATAAACCGTAAGTAAATTGCATTCTAGTTAACGAATAAAAAGCTGTCGGAAACCGTTGTCTAATTTCAACATCGGTTTTTTTAGGGATAATTTGAGGAAAAATTTTTGGAAAAATAATTACAGGGTAAATTTTCCTTCAAAGTGCAATTGGTACATGTCAAAACATTAATTAAGAATGTGTGTTAATCTAGATACGAGAAAATTAGTGCTGGTCATCATTCATTTAAAATTGAGTGGTATAAGTAATAGTAGTCATTCTGATGCACTTTTAGACCAATATCACTAGTAATTTCTGTACACTTTAAATCGTCAAAGACGGTCGATAATTCATTCACAAAAGTTAAAAACAGTAACAGGCCCAACTTCTAGACTTAGGAAAAATTGGATCTGAGACAAAATTGAGAAATACATCACGAAATTTTCTTTTTATAAAATAACGGCAAGAAATGAAATATTTTGCAAACTTTAAACAACCGAGAAAATTGTATTGTGCACGGCTAGCCGAGAAAGCGCCACTAGATCTCGACTGTCAACAAACAATTTTGATAGGCAGGGTTTTCAATTTATACTAAACATTGATTATTATTTTACGATAATTTAAAGAGTCCGATAAAAAATATTCTGTGTGCCTCGCCGAGAATAGTATATTAAAGAACTAGTTTCAGAAGACGCATTTTATAAGACGAGTACGAGTCGCTAAAATGCCTTCTGAAACGAATTCTTTATTCTATTTTTTCTATTTTGGGTTTTTCTGATTGATTTTAAAATAAAATTTCGCGAGTTTTTAAATTTAGGGAATTTTGAAGTGTAATTGCTAAAGTGATAATATTTTCTTTAAACTTTGGTTTAAATGCTAGTGTAAGTTTAATTAGTACCTACATTTATCACACGATATAATAATTTATTATATCGTGCATTTATGATACGTTTTATTTAAAAAAATGGGTGGAAATAAAAATAAATAGATAAATAAATCTACTGAACATTATTTACGATTTAAATTAATGTACACCGAACGTAATGACAGCTTGGACACAGTATACAATAACATTCAGTAGGGACAGTATGCGTCGGCACCTTTGAAGTTTAAAGGATAAGTTTTCATATCTCTGGTAGGACTTCTTAGAAATCGATATAGATGGCGTTGTGATAAACACTGTTGTGACACTGTCAAATCGCTTACATTGTTAACACGATAGATAAGGTCAACACTGTAATATTTGTTAACCTCAAATTCAAATCACCTGAATCGTTTTGTTGTAAGAGAATTTATGCGATAAATAATCGTGCAATAAATTAATTAAATCGAAATTTACTACAGTTTCAAGCGCCAACTTTTACTTGTTTATTATAAAACACTAAAATGTAGAACGGTTTCAGCCCCAAGGCTTTAATGCAAAGTGAACCAAAAGAATTGTAAAAAACACTTAAGCATGCTGCCAAATAATTGTTTTTCTTCTTATACGTTCACCCTCATCATTTGTAAATTGAAAGTTTTGTTTACAAATTTTAAGGCGTAAAATAACCACATTCTACTATATAATTTCAATAAATATGTATATGGGAAATGTTCACAGCGATGAATGAATGTAGCTCTAAGGCGTACATTTATAAATTGTGACAAAGTATGATCCAAGAAGACAGTAGCTTAAAATTTTTTCTCAAAAAGCTGTTCTAGTTCACAAACGTAAGGAAAAAATTGTCATTGGGCATATACAACTTGCCAAACAGTTGGAGGTTTTTGTTCTGAGAGCTCCGGAAATGAGCATACAAAGAAGTTTTGTCAAGGTCTTTATGATCATTTACATACTGTTTGCATACATCACAACTATGAACACTTAAACATTTTCGGATTAGGTAACCACAAGTGTGTACCTGATTGAGTTTTCTTCGATGATATGGTAATGGTAATCATAGTCTTTCAAAGTGATTATGAAATCTTGCGTTTCTAAAGGTGCATTTACATCCACAGATCTCTAAA
Organism: Abscondita cerata; assembly: GCA_030710515.1. Classification (NCBI taxonomy): domain Eukaryota; kingdom Metazoa; phylum Arthropoda; class Insecta; order Coleoptera; family Lampyridae; genus Abscondita; species Abscondita cerata. The sequence continues at coordinate 274,812 of JALBCR010000646.1, forward strand.
TAGTGTCTAGATTTAATTTTAAGATCTCGCCGTAATCTGGTAAACAGTTTTGACGTGGAGAATGAAAGAAGTTTTGAGAAAATACCTTTTTGAAAGTAAATAAATACTCAAATCCTTCAGACTTTAGTTTATCCCATAAAATAAGCACACCTTTTGTTGTAATTGCAAAGCAACGAATGAATTTAACCTGACTCTAAATTTCTTTGGTGTGTTTATTTACTTTACGTGTTTGTAGAAATCGTAAACATTTGCTTAGGAAATTTTTCTGATATTCCAACCCCTTAAAAGCACAATTATATTCTTTTGTATTGCTTGTTCGTGAAGAATTCAGAATATCAAAAAATTTGTCAAATAATTCGATAACTTCAATTGTTGCGGTTGCTTCTTCATCAAGTTGGACCATTTCCTATAAATATTATTTTTGAAATTAAAATACCTACACACTATGAATTTTTTATTGTGAGACAGAAGTGAAAATATTTCTAGCAATATTTTTAAAATTTTTGAATAGCGATGGCTACGCCACTACCGGGAAACGTAGGAAGTCCTACCAACTGGCTGTCATGCGCGAGGTAAATTTTGTCATCAAGGACATGCGATCTGTCCCTACTGATTGTTATTGTATACTGTGGCTTGGAGCTTGGACGTTATCAGTGTTACCACCGTTCGGAATAAAAATTGTTCTATTTCTATAAAAGAACTCAAATTTCTATAAAAGAACTAATTTGGGTGCTTTTATAGCTCTGTAAGCGAGCCAAAATAGAAAAAGTATTTTTTATTCGATTGTATCATTAATAACTCTTTCTCGGTTTGAATCTCTGGTCGAAAACTTGATCTTTTCATTAAACATTGTGGTAGCTAGGGCAACGAATTTTTCGTCCTAGACCGAAATAGTATTTTGCGTTACAAGTCCGGCACGTGACTGTAATAACACCTAAGGGACGTGTAACGTATGGTATTTTACTTCATTCATTTCTATTCACTCCTGTGTTTCTCTTTTAAAAAATAAACCTAGATATGCTTATTAAAATACAAAAAAAAAGTTGCCAATTTTAAATCATATTATCTTTGTTTCCATAGTTAAGTATGATTGTTGGTTGAGTGCACTGTCAAATAGATAAAATCCTAATAGTGTCAGTGTCGGAAATTATGGAGGTTGAGAATGAGATTCTGAAATCATAATATGGTTGCTAGGCAACACACATTACGGCATCTGATACCGTAATGTTCCATTTACCAGCCGCAAATGAGTACACTGTAAGTTAATTTATTGGACAGGATGAAGTGAAATATTTTTCGGCCGACAAAAAATTATTAAAATAACTGAATTTGTTTATTTCTATATTATTTGGAACATTAACTACTGAAACTACTGAACAAGAACAGTCAAAAGGATTCAACAACTTCAATTTTAACGAATATGGTCATAATAATTAACTAACGATCCCTTCCCAACTTAAAAATAATAATTACTAATTATGTGAATTAGAACCTATATTAGAAAAATGTCAATTTGGGGCATCATTTAATATTATTCTTGGATTTTTTAAAATTTTATAAAATCGAATAAAAAATAATGTATGATGCACGGACGAAAAAAATATTTCGGACTCGTCTGAAATATTTTATTTTTCGTTCTTATAACATAAAATACTATCCTAGCCTCTGCAAGTAGCCAACTTCGGCTGCACGTCTCTTTCAACGGCTCGAAAAATACACACTTTCTCGATTAGATACACAAATACCAATTCTCTAAGAATGATGTCATGATCCTAATTTCTTCTAAATACAATATTGTGAGGTATCAAATTAAACACTTGGCTGAAATCTGTATAAACCACTTCAACCCTAATGAGTTTTTTTGACATCCTTCCGCCTAGAAGGTGAACAATTACTTGCATTAAGATACAAATATACAACATTATACAGGGTGTCCCACCGGGAACGCCATCGATAGATTATAGAAAAACTGTACATGGGAAAAATTTGAAAATTTGGTAGTATACTAACATCGACGGGGGCAGTTCCGCTAAAATATTTTCAAGATAGTAACACTTCCGGTTATACCGGAAGTATGTGTCAACTTGCTTATTTTAAATAGAACACCCTATATATAATTCTATTTTTGAATTTTGCCCAAAATTCTAGACACATTTTGTGTATAATGTCATATACCTAAGTCTAACTGTTTTGGACTTATTTTAAATTTTATGTCAAAATGACGTTTTCAGGCCTAAACAAAATTATAAAATTTTCCTATACTAATGCCTTTATTATTTAATTGAAATAAGTTTCCTTGTAGCAGGGAACCTATTTTAGTGGGCTATGTCGATATTTTGATAATAAATTAATACAGGGCGATCAAAAAAAGGATTAAAATTAAATTCAAAAACACGTCAAAAGTCATTTTTTTAAATGCAAGCACCATGTTTTTATAGCTTTATTTTATTTAGCATCAAAAATAAGGTTGACTTTGTACAAGGTTCTCTATTAAAAAATTCATGGTTTTCGAAATATTGGCAATTTAACTTTTTTGTTGCACAAATGCTATTGTATTTCTTTTAATATGAATGGTTATTCCTAGTTGGCCATGATGGCTTTAGAAAACAATCATCTGTCAAGGATATGTGAAACTGTTAAAAATTTTCAATAATCATGCCGGGACGCTTAAATTATACAAACGAAGATTACTTAAATTTATTTACTATTTGTGGACAATGTGATAAAGTTATATTAAGAACATGTGTTACAGTTAACTGTACCGACTGTGAGTGTTAAAGTGCATATCGTTACCAAAGCGATAACTTTAAATGCTTGAAACACACGTGTGTCGATAAAACCAGGTGTTCTTTCGTTGCGTGTGTAATACTGTACAAGTAATTACTTGGCTTTATCGACACACGTGTGTTGAAAGCATAATAAGTTATCGCTTTGATAACGATATGCACTTTAACACTCACAGTCGGTACAGTTAACTGTTGGCATTTCTTAGTTTGATACACACAGTTTGACATATCCTTCACAGATCCTAACGCCATCATGGCCAACTAGGAATAACCATTCATATTAAAAGAAATCAATAGTATTTGTGCAACAAAAAAAATGTCTTAAAAGAAAACTTAGAGTCTATACTACTCATTTTAGAGCTGTAAAGTGTTAATGGCAATTTATGATATCCTAACTTATCTAGAGTTGGAAAATTATTGATATGAAATAATTTTGAAAATGTTTTTAAAAAGTGTCCCTTTGATTATCTGCATTATGTTCAAGATCTCATCACATCTCCTATACTATAAAAAACACAAAATACCAAGTTTTATTAAAATCGCACAGGTTGTCTTTGAGATGTAGATAATTTTTTTATTCGAATAAGTAATCGACTGGCTTAGACTTTCGCGGTTGTTGAGTCTAAAGGTCATCGTTGTTTAAAATTTTTTCTTCAGAGGTTTGAAGAAGCTGACCAGTAGTGTTAGCGAAACTTTAGAAAGAAATTCGAATCAAAGACGGCCTTTGGACCCCAATCTAGACGATACTACTTATTATCTCGGAAATTACTTATCGGAACCAAAAATCACCAAAACTAAAACTTTTAATTGGAGAATGTTGTGTTAAACATTCTAAAAATATTTAACAATTCCCTTTATCAAGTGCCCAAAGCCTAACTTAAAAATCCAATCTAATCGTGGAAGAGTATAGTAACTTTGAGGAATTATTTGTATTTTCTGCTCACATAGAACATAGAAAATATACATAAAGAAATACAACAAATACCAAAGATGGTATTAATTGATAACATCGTTGATGATACTAAAACTTAAATTAAAATTTAAAGCGATTGGTATAATTTAATGCAGATTACCTAAGCGCTTAATATAAATTGTTAACAACAAACAATGAGGCGTTTCTCTCATTCCGATTCAAGTAGATCATTATTGAAACGCAGTTACTTACCATTAATGTTAATTACTTATTATTTATAGCAATTGTGCAATAAAAACACGTATTGTCTCGAAATAATTATTTCCAATAGTAAGCAATTTACAGGAGTATAAACTAAGTGTTATCTTTAGGTTAGTTATTAGTCGTTAATGAGTTTTAGCAGTTTACATTAATTAAATAATGTTGTTTGTCAATTTCACCTCTTTCTTTTCTAAATTTTTAACTGCAATTTTTAAATCCATAACTCTTATAAACTGATCATTAAAAAAAACACACACGATTTTTGTCCACATTTAAATTTGATTTCAATTTTCGATTGAGAAGATGCGTATGGTGGCTATTTGCATTTTATCTCTACTACATTTAGTGTTTGAAAGGCGATTCTCCTCCTCCTAAACTAGTTATTAAACCGCTAAATATTCACTAATTTCGATAACACCACCTCTCTTCGAAAAAGTTTTCAAACCCAACTGGACTGGAACCTTCAGTTAAAAAAATCCTTCTATTGTGATTAATAATGCTATTGATATACGGTTTTTGTAGAAATAGTCGCATTGTTTAGATACTGGTCAAAAGACCGTCGTTGATTGGAATTTCTTCCAAACGTTTCGCTAACGCTAGTGGTCCTTCCATCTCCGATGTTAGATGTAGACTGATGAGGTCTGCTTAGCCTGATGTATTTATACTGGTTCAAAGGTGACGGGGTTTTTAGTTCCGGTGTTCTTGAGCATTGGATTCCAGATCCGGTTGAGCCTCAGGGTTTCTTCTTTTCTGTTAAAGTTGACCACTCGCGTTACCGAAACGTTGGGAAGAAATTCCAATCAACGGCGGTCTTTAGACCCAAATCTAGACAACACTAGTTCACAAACAGGCCTCGAAAACAAACCTATTTGTCAGATATCCTAATCATCCAGCATTCGCGAAAATAGAAAAGCGTTTTTGCTTCACATCGCCCCGGTAAGCGAAACAAAAGCTATAGACAATAGAATTTCCAACAACTTTTCCTCCTCAACTTTTTTGGGAAAATTGATATTGGTGGAGATATTTTTACAATAATTAGTGTCACGTGATTGTTATATTTCAGTAATTACTTATCGAATCAAAAAATAATTTTAACAAAAGTTGTGTATAATTAAATTATAAACAACTTTTATTTGAAACAAAAATGTGTAAAATAAATATTTTTCTAAATATTTAAAAAATTCGAAAATCTGTGTAGGCTAGATAAATTATTTCCAAAATCTAATCAGATCTTCGGATTATAAATAAGGTCTTTGTACAAAGTTTCATAAAAATCGGACGGTTGGTTCTCTTGGAATCTTGTTTACATACGGAGGGACGGCGGGCTGGCCGTTGGACATAACATTTTTTTTTGCTTCATTATAATATACTAACTCTAATTCATCGAAAACAGTGAAAAAAAAAGAAGTGTTAAAATGTTCGGTTCAGAAACCGTCCTATAACTCTCCATCTTATTTCATAACTACACAACACAACTACATTTCATAAGATGTGGAGTAATTACGTCCGATGGCCGGCTGGCCGCCTGTCTGTATCTAAACAAGATATCAAGAAAATCACTGGTCCTAATTTATGAAAATTAATACATGGACCTTATTTATAATTTAGCAGATCTTATTAGATTTTGAGCATAATCTATGTAGCTAAAAGGGCCGTTATCCTACACAGATATTCATATTCATTTTAAACAATTTTGTTTCAAATAAAAGTTGTTTGTAATTTAATTATTCACAACTTTTGATTAAACTATTTTTTGATCCGATAAGTAACTACTGAGAAACAACAATCACGTGACACCCATATCTTATACTATACAAAAAAAGTTGAGGGAGAAAAAAAGTCGTTGGAAACATTTTTTTCTAAAATGCAATTTCATTTTCGATTTGTGAGAGTGAGAATTTTCATAGGTGCGCGATACCCCGTGTTGTCCGACGACGTACTCCGTATGTAGCGCTCGTATAACGGCTTAGCAGTTTGATTCATTTAACTATTGTTGGACGATACTGAAATGTTTACTTTTATTTTACGAATTGATTCGCGGTAAACCTTTCCTTAATAAATGTAAATTTATAAATAAAATGTCAGGAAAACCGTCGTACAGATGTTTAGAAAACTTTGCATGAATTATATGTACAGGGTGTTCCTAAATATCATGTACAAACGAAAGGGAGGTGATTCTTTGGCTTATTTTATGACTAAAATATCATACAAACATAGGTCAGCAAACGCTACCTTAGCGGACTACAGGGTGTTAAAATTTTTTTTGCGCCCCATGTACAGGGTGTCCTATTTTCGATGTAATTGAGGAGTTTCAGGTATTTTGCGAACTAATAAGGAAAAACCGTGGTCGGGACCCTTGGCCCAATTTTTGAAACAAATTCAATGGTCTAAACAGCACTTTGATATCTTGACTCGTTTGGGAGATACATAGTATTTTGCGTTATATGCTGTTTTCTTTAAAGCTTCATAACTTTTTTGTTTGTGAATATTTTTTATTTTAACCAAAAATTTTTTGTGTATTTTTTTATATGCAATTCAATGGCGTACTCGAATTCATTCTAGCTTAATTCGTTTTTTGAGTTACAGACCAAACATGCATTTTTAAAATAGAAACCATAGTTGGTTATGGCTCTATTAATTAAAGATTTTTTAGCTTTCTGAAAATATATAGTTTTATATATTTATCTCGGCAAATAAGAAATTTATGAACGATTTTTGAAAAACACCTCTTAATCAAAGTCGCCTATAAACTTTTGTTTACTGCGCGCATTCGTTGTTAGTTTTTGACACTTTAGGCAGTTGTTTCTTTTAATTAAATAGCCGAAAAATACATAGATGTGATTAGATTTAAAGTTTCAAAGCTTTGCTTAAAATAATAATTAATTACTGAAATTAATAACTCTTTTTGTGATGGCTGATGTTAATAATACGAAGTATGAAAATTTTGAAAAATTGGAGATGATTGGTACATACTATCAGTGTAATTTTAATGCAGACCAAGCTGCCGAGGTATATTTGAATAGGTAGGTTGTGCGGTTATTGCTTAAATAATATTTATGGAAACGCAATATAATAACTCTGCTCTATTGAAGATTCCCTGAACGACGGCTTCCCAACAAGAATATATTCGCCAGATTAAAAGAACATCTAATAACCTACGGATCTTTTGAGAAGTCTAGGACCAAACATTATACAAAAATGAACCAACAAGACGACGAAATAGTTGTTTTAGCAAAAGTTGAGGAAAATGCTAATACTTCCTGCAGAAACGGAAGCTGGCGTATCTAAATCAAGAGTGCAAAATATATTTAAAAAATATAATTATACTCCATACAAAAAAAGAGTAATTCAGCACCTAAATGATGGTGACTTGGAACGGCGAATTATTTTTTGTAATTGGTATTTAGAACAGACTAGGCAAAATAGAAATTTGGGCGCAATATTATTTGGTCTATGATGAAAGTCATATTACCAGTGCAGGAATTTTTAATCGCCACAACAATCGATATTGGTCAAAGAATAACAATTTTGTAACATTAACACGCCAAAATCAGGGTAGATTTGGTTTTAATATATCATGCTTTATTTTGGGGGGTAGATTTGCTTACCACATTTTTGACGGCAACCTTAACGGCGCGAGGTATATCGAAATATTGAACATTTGCCTTCCACAACTGCTAGATGTAATTCCATTAGCCCAGAGGGTGAATATTTATTTCCAACAAGATGGCGCGCCTTGTCATAACACTGTTTTAGTCCGAGAATACTTAAACCAAAACAATCGATGTATTCGCAATAGCGGACCTACTCAGTGGCCAGCCAGATCTTTCAATGTTGGATTTCTTTTTTTGGGTATTTTTAAAAAATAAAATCTACCATACTCGTCACGAAACATACGAACAATTGTTCAATTCAACCATCAGGGCAGCATTTGAATTTGGTCATTTATTTATAAGAAACAACTGCGTGAAGTGTCAAAAAACTAGTTACGAATGCGCGCAGTATACAAAGGTTCATAGGTGACTTGATCAAGATGTGTTTTTTAAAAAATCGTTTATAATTTCCTTATTAGTCGAGATAAATATATAAAACCATATATTTTCAGAAAGCTAAAAAAATCTCTAATCAATGGAGTCATAGCCAACTATGATTTGTATTTAAAAAAATGCATGTTTGGTCTGTAACTCAAAAACGAATAAAGGTAGAAAAAAATGCACAAAAAATGTTTTGGTTAAAATAAAAAATATTCACAAACAAAAAAGTTACGAAGCTTTAAAGAAAACGGCATAAAACGCAAAACACTCTGTATCTCCCAAACGAGTCAAGATATCAAAGTGCTGTTTAGACCATTGAATTTGTCTCAAAAATCGGGCCAAGGGTTCCGACCACTGTTTTTCCCTAATAGTTCGCGAAATACCTGAAACCCCCCAATTACATCGAAAATAGGACACCCTGTACAGAAGTCTAGTTTCTCTCGCATTTCCATTTGCAAGTCCATAAATGAAATGCATCTCAGCCATTTCAGGAACAAAAAAAATTGACATCATTAATCTCGTGTAGTATTTTAGTGGTATTTACACCTTACGGCCTAGTAGTATTTACACCTTATACAATTTACCACAATTAAACTATTAATGAAGTGACAACTATCATTATTTGATATTATTAAAAACAAAAGATCATCCAAATAAATCCACAGTCTACTAACCCACTTTTGAAAAATTTAATTTTGTTAGGTATTTTTCTAATTTATTAAATCGAAAACGATTGCAGATAAGAAAAAACTGCAAGAGACCAAAACGTTTCTAAACAGGACAGATAATCCATTTTTCATTTTAGAATCTACAAGCGGTACACCACAGAAAAGTTCAGGGCAAAAAAGTGTTACCCGGTATAATTCTCACGGTCCTCTGACTTGATTGAAATTTTAACACCCTGTAGTCCTATAAGGAAGCGTTTGCGGACTTATGTTAATATGATATTTTAGTCATAAAATAAGCCAAAGAATCACCTCGTTTCGTTTGTACATGATATTTAGGAACACCCTGTATAATAGTGCAGATCTGATTAGATTTTGGGCATAAACTATCAAGCCGAAAGGGCCATTAACCTAGATAGATTTTCGAAATCTTAGAATAATTACAAAATATTTACTTTATACAATTTCTCATGTTTTTTTACAACATGTCCATACTTTTCATTCGTTTTTTGGCGTTTATTAGTATCGGGGCGATGTGGAGTTCTGCAGTAAACGCTTGTTTTCTATCTTAACAACGAGACTATTAAAGAATGTGGAGTAGTCCCATATCCGAAATAATGTAATACTTGGTAATAATCGTACTGTATGTATCTGTAGGATTGATGTACCTTTTGATAGAAATCTTTGTGCCCTTCTATTTTTAAAACCAAATTCAAATCATTTTATTGTAAATTAAATAAATACCGTCCTTGAGTTTCAATTTTTTGTTTAATTTATAAGAATAGGACGGGTGTGAAAAGTTCTAATTTAAATATACACATAAAATATTTAAAAATTTAATTTTAACTGAACTTCAAAACACATAAATAAAGTTTGGGAGTTATTTTTAATTGTTGGCAAGTTAAACAATAGCTTAATTATTATGTTAATAGAGAACTTCAACTAAAAATTTGAATTAAATTAAGTCTACTTATAGAACGCATAAGAAAGTGGAAATCTATTTGACTTTAAAATTAAGAATCAATTTTATAACAGTGACATAAAAGTCAAAAACGCTACATGCCTACATGCTCATAATAAATTATTCATTTATTTGCACTCACACCTAATCAGCATAATTTAAATTTTATTTTTGCACATACTTCTCAGTTTAGGCGGTTGCTTTTAAGTTCCTATAAATACGTGAAATAAAAGTGTCAAATTCAATGGAAAAACAGAAAAAAACATTCAAATTCCATCGGTCAATCTCTAAGTGGTACATTTTTTTCTTGACAGCGCATCTTAAATCCCACTTTTTACAGTGCATTAAAACACTGACTGTAAAAAATTAGATAAATAACAGATTGGCAAACATAAGAGGAAGTAATGCTTTACTATTTAAAAATGTGCGAAACTTGAACCATTGAAATCGTTGCTTATGATATGAATAATTTTTTTTCTTAGATGAATTAAATTTTATTTTGTAATCAACTTTAGTTATAAATAGCTTATAAATATTCAGAATGTGTCATCTGATTTAATGTCGCCAATTTGAAATTTCGAATTTGAAAATATTTGCACGCGGATATTAATATTACGTTATTTTATGTAAGTTTTATTTTTAAATTAGAATATTTCGATTTTGTGGTTCAATGCCAATTTTAATTTGTATTTGATTAAAGCAATGTTATTCTGATGATTAGAAGAGAACCAGAATACATAAATTGCAAACAAAATTATTATAATACTTTTATGGATAAACATAACATAAAAGATTTACATAATTCCATTGCTACAGGAAACCTGTATACATCAAAATCAAATTGAGACAATTTTAAGAAAAAACTAGGAATTTAGATGGATTCAATGATGTAACTGTCGAAAATTGTTGTAAGGACTTTAAGAATTCCGCTAGACAAGTAAGTACTAGATACTTGCCACTTTTACTTCAATTAGTTTTCTTAGAATAACATTACAACAAGGAAACACAAAAGCGCTTCTAATAATAATTACTTGTAATTAACCGCATCCACACGATCACATCACGTCAATTAAAGTATTTCAAGCCCTGCAAAACCGCGAGGTATAAAAAAATAAAGTCGTAAAAAACCGAGTGCAAAATTAATACAATTAAAAGTAATTAATACTTGCAATTAGAACAAGAAATGCTATAAATCACAACGAAAGGTTAACTGATTCGATCTAGGAATTGGTGTAATTTTCTAATTTTAAACACAACGTTTAATTGGAGAATACTGTTTTATTATTGAATTTCAAGTTATGTTGATGATGGTAGTAATTCAAGGTGAACTGATAAATATATGTGAGATACTTAGTAATCCAGTCGTAAAACTGTGCGATTGCGTAAAGTAAATATAATCGTAGCTTTTATTTAATGAACAAACGCAGTAGTTGCAGAAAAGCTTCCACATCAGGGTAAAAATAAAATTTGCGATACATAAACCTATTGTATTTAGTTTCCCCAGACATGATCGCTCACTAACAAAAATATTATTGAATGAGATCATTTACACTCGAGTTTAATGTTTAATTGATCTCGATATTGTTCTTGTCGCAGTTTTCGAAACAAAACTTACATAACATATAAATGTGTACCGACCGAGGGGCTAGAAAGGCAAATTCGTTCCTTGAAAAAGGTAATTTTCGTTAGAAAATAATTGGCAACCTAATTAACAAACTTATGCTAAATGGTGTTTTAAAACAAAAAACGTAGCTAATGCAACCATTAGATCCACTTAACCCACCATTTAACATCGGTTTTAACGAGGTGACTCAAAAAAAATTTAAATATTTAAACATCGGCAAATACTATAAAGATTGCGAAACAGAGTCAAATTTCAAACTAGGAAATAAAATTCGGGATACTCTAATTAATGTAATTAACCACGATCTTTGCGATTACATTCGTGGCATTCAATGGTAATTATGTTGACTAAACATTAATTTAAAAAAAAAGGTTTTGCGGAACACTAATTACTGTACAGATGGTCGACTTGAATTGAATTGAGCATTAATATTAATTGACATTTCTATACTTATTTTCCGATTGATTCATTAGACAATTATTTCGATTGTATGTAATACTAATGTTAACTTGCGTAAGTTGTTAACAAATATTTTATTTTATTTTAAACATGGGTATTGTAAATAACAGAGAACTTGACAGACAGTAACTAATTTTGAAAATTGTTCTTGTAAAAGCATCGTATTATTAAAATCAAATTTGTTTTAAATATTACAGTGCGACCATTTATCATGTTCAAATAAGTTTCAAGTACTAACGTCCTTGAAAGTTGTAGGCGTAACTGAAATAAACATTCATTAAAATACATATTTGATTTGGTGAAATTTTTGAATTTTAAAAATTGAAAAAAAGAATTTTTATTTTATATAAACATTTTTGTCGTTACGGTACGCATTAATATAAATCAAAATGAAATACTAAATTGAGCTGAAGCTTTCTGAACAAGGAATATTTTGTAATATACAGGGTGTTGCTATATTCGACCGACAACGCTGTTCCCCAGAGAGGTCTCGTAAATTGGTGAATTTTGATATAGGAACATGAACCCTTAAACGGCTTAGTTGCTGAGATACAGGGTGTTGAAAGATTAAAATAAAAATTTAAAATTTGCAATAAATCAAAAATGTCTTTAGAATAGTTTGTAATAGTTTGTTTAGCAAAACGCCGACGAGCAAATTCCACTGTACATAATAATTTGGAATATGTCAGTACTTGCAGACTTGTTTAGAAGCAAATATTTTCAAGACCCTTCATTTTAACACCATAAAAAGTTATGACCAAAAATGAATAGAGAATTTAAAAAAAAATAAAAACAAAATATTTCCTCCAGTGGCGTAAAAAGTAAGAGGTTAAAAGTTGTCACTAACCCTTATAGCGCGCCACTGATTAAATGTTTGAAAAGTTTGTTTATGTCAAAATATAACTTTCTTCAAGAGCATATTGGTCACCAAATTTGAAAAAAATTTTAAAAGCATTTTTGATTTATTGCAAATTTTTAATTTTTATTTTAACCTTTCAACACCCTGTATCTCAGCAATTTACAAGACCTGTCGGTCGAATATAGCAACACCCTGTATAATTAGCTGCAACTTTTTCTCTTAGTTCTGGAATACGACTGACTGTCGAAAACTCTAGAAAAAAAATTAATCGAGGCAAGCAGAGTCACCTTTGTGGCTATAACACGTGACCAAACCGCTCAATACACTGGTAGTGGAGTAATTGTTCATTGAGAAATATCTTTTGATATCATTGAATAGATTCTTCACTTACTATACTATCAGAAGATGTATAATATCTTTCACCATTTCTAAGAAGAATTCACCAGAGAGATTGCGTTCATAAATAGTCGTCCAGATACCTTATTCACCGAGGATTGGCGCAAACATTTATGCTACATTATGTTACTGGGTTTCGCCTCCTTCACAAAATCGTGTTTCAAGTCAGGCAGTTTCTTTGCTTATCTAAACTTCCGCGTTAATTAAAAAAATGGTATCATCAGAATAACAAGTATTCTTTAAAATATATTCGTTTTCTTCTAACAATCGTGTGAAACTACCAAAAAATTGGTTAAATATCTCTACAGTTTGACAAAAAAGATTGAAACTAGTGAACTTCACAATCGCCACTCGTTCTTTCCGGGAAAATTGGGCAACGAGAACACAAGATTTTTTTTTATTTCTGGCTATCTCTCAAGTTTCCTTCTTATAGACTTCCTATCTTGGAATGATTGTACCCGTTGCTTACATCAGCTTTTCTCGAATTCTACATTCTTATCTCACTGACTTCATATCCTTCAGAAGCCTTACTATTGATTTGTATACACTTATTTTTGTCTCTCTTACCATCGCGTACTATATTTAAGTTGCTTTTCTATTGTGCTGCAATATCGTTTGACGAAGATATAAAGCCAGACGATCAAATGGTACTATATTGGAAAAAAAACGCCCACATTGGAAAGAACCATCCTGAACATTATGAGAAAGTGCAGAGTAAGACACAATAAAATAAATTCTCTAGCGAAGATAAGAGGCGGACCAGAATACCCCAACTAAAATGGATTTCATTAATTTGAGAAAAACATATGTATGTGCTGGTACGATGATCTCGAGAAAACTATTGGGATAAAATTGATTCAAACAGCATAATACCGTAAAGAAATTAAATAATAATAATAAAGTTAAATGGCGAAAAGAAAATAATGAATTTTTTACTACTTTTCTATCAATACTATTTTATTCTCCTTTACTTCACGTGGTGTGTTTAGTTTTTTTTTCACTTTTATCTTTATCTCGTATTCTTCCAAAGCCTTCCGTCCTTTATGGCGTTTCTGAAAATATCGTCTCTTCTTATATTGCTCCATTTCGTACATAAAAGTGATATTCCTCTATAATGGTTACTACAACTTTCTTGTCTTTTTTTAAAACTGAGTAACCAAAACCATTTCTCAGTCCTTCAGTATTTCTTCTTTTTCCCGAATCTTCTAATATAACTCTACAAACACCCTAATACCTTATTCTCTTATATTTTTTACCACCTCGGATTTTATTTTCTCTAGTTGCTGTTGGAATTGTTAGTCAGGTTTTTGCAGCACATTTTCCTTCTTTTTTAATTCTTCACTATAGCAGTTTCTTCTTCTTATTAATTCAAATTCCTGCTTTTCTTGCTTTGATCTTCCCTTTTTCCTTATTATATCATCATAAGTTTCTCTAGAAATCTAGTACTAAATCTTACATTTGTGTAATTCCACGTCAACTGGTACAGGGGTCCCCAGTTGACTATTTTCGATTTGGCTCAAATTTTGCACAAAAGTTCCTTAGCCACTCAAATAGACATATGTAAAATTTCAGCCCACAATATGCAATTCCACGGAAGAAATAAAAGGGCTTAGGTTCTTAAAATTTCTGTATCTGTTCAACTTTTAGGATGGTACAACTCCTAAATGTATGAAGTTGTACATACCACACCTGGGGCTCAAAGTTGACAAAATATTTATAAAAATGTCGTCGCGACAAAAATAGCTAAATTTGATGTAGCTATATATTTCAGGCAAATGTCTGAAATGAGGTAATTTTTCTTGTGGATGTTACTTTCATAGATGTAATCAAACCCTGAAAATTTTATCCTCAAGTATAGCAAACTTTTAGATATACATTATAGTCAATCTGACCAAACAAATTTTTTTTTAAATATAGCCTATTTTTAAACCCCAATATCTTAGGTTAGTTCAACAGCCATTAGAAAGAGCTCATCTTTCTTTATAAAAGAGATGCATTTAATTTTTTAGGTTTTTTGAAATAAGGAATCTAAAATAGACAAGAAAAACTTGGTTTTTTGAACTTTCTATTCATCACGAGGTGTGAAGTCTGAGTTTATATTTCTAATAGTATGACAAAACTTATGCTTGGGGTTACCAATTCGGTTATGAATTGGTAGTGGCCAGTCCACCATGGACCAACGCAAGGTTCAATTTGTTTTCAAAAATTTTGCAAATCCTTAAAATTTAATAGATTTTAACTTAATTTTTAAGATCTTATTTCAAAAAACCTAAAAAGTAGATGCCCCTCTGTGTTATAATTACAGGCAAACCCATGCTGCATCATCACTTAACTTTCTTTAGTACTTGATAACATTTTGTACTTACAAGCAACAGGAAATAGAAAAAAATACGATATAATACAAAAATTAAAACAGTCCCCGTTTTTCAATTACTCTTCAGAATAAGGCAACAATTGATGTCGTTATTAGGTTTTTAACACAGTCTATAGTTAGATCCATGTACTGGTTGGAGGAAGGTTTATTAAAAAATACAGGATATGCTCCATTTAAAACATAAAAGTTATTGGCATTTGGACATTGCGGAATTGGTATGTCATTCTGTACAATATTGACAAAGTTTTGAAAACACTTTCTAAAAGTTATCTCAACTAAGCGTTTTTTTTTTAGCTTCAGCAAGTTTAATTTCTAAGACATGGTAATTGTTAATTTTCTTGTAAAAAATCTAAGAAAATGTAATAATATACAGGGTGTTACATTTAAAATAATTGAGTAAGGTATCGTACGTCTGTATTTTTCAAAATATTTAATTTTATTTTATGCAAAACTTGATTATAAAAATTTTTTTATTTACCATTTTTTTCTATCTTTAGTTACAACGGCGTTAAAGAATCTCGGAGTGGTAAACCACCCTGAATACTTTTGTATATTATATTTGACTCTCTTCGTATTGCAAAAATTTGGTTTATATGGATTGTATGTAGGCGTTAATTTTTAGTTTAAAAAAGTAGGAAGAAATAAAATAAAATAAAAAAACAATTTTGAAGGAATATAAATCTCAAGTTTTAAGTTTGTTTTTTATTGTGGATGGCTAATGCAATATGTTACTCCAATTTCTTTATTATTTTGTTTACTAATAAGAATGATTTATATATACCCATTCCGAATGCTGAAAATAAAGAAAAATATACAAACATCTATAGTACCTATCTTCATGCATAAAGTTTTAAAAAATAAGGTTTTATAAGACAAACGAATTAATAAATTTTTATCGTTTAATGTAAGAAATATCCTGAAATACAATTATAAAAACATATATGAGCAAAGCTCGCAAATTTTTTATAATTGTTAAAACGTAACGGTGCTTTTTAAATCATGTACCTATGTCTCTTTCTAGGCAATTCAGAATTTAATAAACGTTTTTCTGTAGTACTTCTACTGGCAATTTCTTGTTTTTCATTGCAATTATTTTTTATAAAGTACCTTTCCTGTTTTTCTAACATTTTAATGAGAACTTTCATTTGCAAAATATATAAACGTACAATTCATTACATAACATTTGTATGCAGCCTCTGTATTGAAATTTGATTTATGTCGTTGTAAACCATAGGTTCAGTATTTCGCTTTAGCAATTTCTTATTGATCATGTAAGCAGTTGCCCATTATCGAATACCTCTTTGGCAACCGTTATTAAGTTATAAGTTATTTAGTTATTATTATGCCAATATAATTCATATTTACGTCAAGAGTAATTGGTACTTTTCCTCAAAATAGGTCAAACGAAGTTCTTCAATAGAAATAAGTTTTACTACAGCATCAAATGAAATAAGTTTAAGCACACACAACAAAAAATCAATGCAATCATTTCGAAACGACCCTAGAATTTTTTTAAACGATTGCAATTCCGCTTAAGTACGAGTTACTGACTTTATAGCAATTACATTTGACTTTTGTTAACGCATGACGCCATTTACGATATACAGAATTTAAATTGATAAAAATACGTTAAGAATTTTAATTGATCATAAACGTGGCCACAAATATAAATTAATTGGAGTTTAAAAATTCAAGTCGAACATGCAATAACATACGTTTTTAAAAAATTAATAAAGTATTAAATGTAGGACTGTATTTTTTCAGAGCAAATCTTGTCATTATTAAACAAGAATCGAATGCGAGTCGGTAAATGTTCAAACGTGAGTGTAATATAAAGAAAGTAAAGTGTATTTACCGTTTTTCTTTTTTTAGAATTACGTGTAAAAGCTAGTTCAATGCCAAGAGATTTAATTTGTAACTTTTAATAAAATTTCATTTGCAATTATGATCGATATGTCCATGTCCTAATGTTAGAATATTTATGAAAAACTTTAGCGACTGCCCAAAATT
The DNA here is from genome assembly GCA_030710515.1 of Abscondita cerata. Taxonomy (NCBI): domain Eukaryota; kingdom Metazoa; phylum Arthropoda; class Insecta; order Coleoptera; family Lampyridae; genus Abscondita; species Abscondita cerata. The sequence goes on from JALBCR010000646.1 coordinate 292,154, forward strand.
AAATGTAAAAAATAACATTTAAGAACACAAAATACTGTAAAGTTTTATGCCCCTACATTACCATATCGAATTTTAAACACTACTTAGGGTCACTAAGAGTGAAAAATATTATTAAATGCTGCTTTATTATTCAAAAATTAATATTTAAAACATTGCAATTAATCAAAATTCAGCTTAACTGAAATTGAAATAATTTTAATTTCAAATGAACACTCCTTAAAATTATTTTTTCTATTTTGGATCGCTTACAGAGCTATAAAAGCACCCAAACTCGTTTTCGAAACTGTACTCGTCTTATAAAATGCGTCTTCTGAAACTAGTTCTTTAATATACTATTGCTTATATTATAAAATAAGTATTTTTACATAACTATTTAAATGTACATATTAATAAAAATTTGGATTGAGTGAATTAATAACCGTATTATACATTTTCATGTAATGCTATAATACTTATTAAGGAAGTTTCAACTTACAAATAGGTACTTGCAGTCCATACAAAAAATGGATTTAAGGACAATTGGGAGTAGTACCTGAAAAAAAGTAAAATATTATTAACATTGCGCAAAATTAAAAAATTAAAACCCATATTAACGCCCACTGTCCCCATATAGAACAACGGGAAAACCAACTAGTGCTCCCATCTAGATGACTGCGGTGAAATACAATAGGTAGTTTTGTATTAAATATTGTACGAGGTGTATTGATATCTGGTTAGCCTAGACCAGTTTCTTGCATAAACAAAATATTGCGACATTCTGGTTCTCCAAGACTTAAGAGTTTCGTGTCCAAAATCTGCTGGAAAAGTTCTTGCTTCAGTTTTTGGGATTGCCATGGAGTAATCATGATTGATTTTTGGATAAAGGTAGAACAATAACTGGAGATTACTATTCGACATTACTGACCACTCTACGGAAAAATATTAAAGAGAAAAGACGCGGAAAGCTATCCAAAGGTGTTTTGTTTTTGCAGGACAACGCCCCTGCACACAAATCTCATGTTGCCATGCAAAAATTCGTGATTTAGGGTTTGAATTACTAGAACACCCCCTTATTCACCCGATTTGGCTCCGTCCGACTATCACCTCTTTCGTCAATTGAAAAAAAGTTTAAAAGGTCGTACATTTTCTTCCAACAAGGAGGTAATAGAAGCTGTGGAGGTCTGGTTTGCAGAGCAAGAAGAAACATTTTTTTTAAACATCTAGAGACGTTGCAGGTTCGCTGTAATAAATGTATCTAATTAAGAGGAGAATATGTTGAGTAATAAAATATTTTGACATTGAAATTTTGTTTGGTTCTATAATAGGCTAAGAATTTTTCAATATATACTCGTACATCGGTTTTGATTAGACCGTTTTTCATCATGTTGTCTAAAAAAATATTATCTTCATTTAAACAAAACAATTTTACCACCAATCTTTACAAAACTACTATGAAAAATAAAGCTAAAAAGCCCATCTTTAAAGTGGCCCAGTCTTGTTGAAATTTTTAAAAGAATTAGTTATTACTCACGGATGTCTTTAGATCAGTTTTGAACCCTACTTTTAGTAAAAATTCTTTTAATTTAATAGTAATGTTTTAATGAAACTGCGTTTTAGAAAAAATTGTTCAAACAAAAGTTATAGACAATCAAGTTTTCAATAATATTTTTCCTCAACTTTTTTTTATAATAGATATTGATGGAGTTATTGTTACAAGAATTAGTGTCACGTGATTTTTATATCTCAGTAATTACGTATGGGATCAAAAAATAGTTTAAACAAAAGTTGTGTATAATTAAATTACAAACAAAATTAATTTGAAACAAAAATGTGTAAAATGAATATTTTTCTAAATATTTAAAAATTCGAAAATTTGTGTAGGTTAACGGTCGTTTTGTCTACATAGATTATGCCCAAAATCTAATCAGATTTGTGGAATTATAAATAAGGTCCATGTACATGTACAGAGTTATTCACTATAAATTACCCACCCCTTATTATCGTTATTATTACTTGTAGAAAAAGTTATACATGAGGTTGTATGGTTCTAACTGAATTTTCTTAAAATGCTATCAATAATTCAGTCAATATAAAAAAAGATTAAGAAAATTGCGTTTTAGAAAAAAATGGTTCAAGCTAAAGTTATAAACAATACAATCTCCAATAATTTTGTTTCATAATTTTTTTATATAATTGATGTTGGTGGAGATATTGTTACAACAATTATTATCAATAACTACTTATCGAATAAAAAAATAATTTAAACAAAAGTTGTGTATAATTAAATTACAAATAACTTTCATTTGAATGTGTAACTGAAGCTGTGATTGCCAAAATTATTAATTGCATTAAAAAAGCCGTAGATATAGATGACTTAAATATAGTTATAATTAAATATTGTCTACCGCAACTTTTACCTACAATTACACATTTAATAAATTTTGTCTTAATAATTCTGGTTTACTAAAAATTGCGGCAATACAAGCATACAAGATTTACGTCCAATTAGTGTATTGTCATTACTATCTAAAGTTTTAGAAAGAGATTCCCAACTTCCGCATCACTCACACTTTTACAAATTTTACCTAATTTACAATCCGGCTATAGATCTGGACACTACAACTTAGTGCTGCGTTGCTTAAAATAACTGATGATATATTGTCAGCAATTGATACATGTTTGTTAACTATTTTGGTGTCGTTAGATTTCTCAAAAGTATTTGATACAATAGATCATAATATGTTGCTAGCAATTACTTATTTTGCTGGGTTAACGTCTGAAGCAATCCAATTAATTTCGTGCTTCCTCTCTGACAGGTATCAGGTTGTTAGATTATTCGGAGAAGTGTCCTAGCTATTTATTACTTGACAGAGGAGTGCCGCGCAGGGATCCATATTGGAACCTTTACTTTTTATAGTTTATACATCATCTCTGTCATGAGTGCTGCATATTCGAAATACCATTGTTATGCAGACGACACCCAAGTTATTTATCTTTTTCGGAATGTGATTCTCAAAATATATTTTAGCGTTAACTGCTGATTTGGAACGCATTTCCCTTTTTTCTAAAGAACACGGTTTGCTTTTAAATTCTGATAAAACTACAGCAATTTTGTTTGGAAGGGATGGGGTATCCTATAGGTGAAAATTCTATTAATTTTAGTTTTAGCGAAAATGTCGTTCTTGATGAAAAGTTTTGCTTGTTCTGAAACCCCATAAAATAAAATAAAATTCGAAGAATTATAGTAACTATCAAAAATAACAATACAGAGTAATCGTGCAAGAAAAACTAACAGTAACAGTAAACAAAAAACATCTATTCAATATATCCTCCTTCAACTTCAAAACATCTTTGAATTCTCCTTCTAAATTGTTTATAAGCGTTTCGTAGCATTTCTGATGTAATTTCATTTACGGCATCAATTATTGCTCGATTTAAATCATCAATATTATGGTTTTCATAAAACTGACTATAAAATGAGACAGATTTTGAAAAACTTGAATTTTATTTTTATTTTATGTGGTTTCAAAAAAGCAAAACTTTTATCAGAATGACATTTTTGATAAAACCACCTTTATTACTTTGAATATAACGAGTTCTGCTTCATTATAAACCATTTTGGTGATTTAATTAATGAAATGTCAGTTATCAAAGACAACTTCTGTCATTTCATGGCTTACTTTGACAATGTTAACAAATCCGTAATTAAGTAACTGTGTTATTCTACGATTAAATAACTCAATAACGGCTCAAGATAAAGACAACATATGATATGTTCTTTAAAAATGTAATAATATACAGGATGTTACATTAAAAAAATACATCATACTTTTGTTTTGCCCTGTAAACGGCGAGTAACTGAATTATTGATAGCATTTTAAGAAAATTCAGTTAGAACCATACAACTTCAGGTATAACATTTTTTCTACAAGTAATAATAACGATAATAGAGGGTGGGTAATTTATAGTGAATAACCCTGTACATGGACCTTATTTATAATTCCACAGATCTGATTAGATTTTGGGCATAATCTATGTAGACAAAACGACCGTTAACCTACACAGATTTTCGATTTTTTAAATATTTAGAAAAAATTTTCATTTTACACATTTTTGTTTCAAATTAATTTTGGTTGTAATTTAATTATACACAACTTTTGTTTAAACTATTTTTTGATCCGATACGTAATTACTGAGATATAACAATCAGGTGACACTAATTCTTATAACAATAACTCCATCAATATCAATTATACAAAAAAAAGTTGAGGGAAAAAAGTTGTTGAAAACTTGATTGTCTATAACTTGTTTGAACAATTTTTTTCTAAAACGCAGTTTCATTAAAAACACTACTATTAAATTAAAAGAATTTATACTAGAAGTGGGGTTCAAAACAGATCTAAAGACATCCGTGAGTAATACCTAATTCTTTTAAAAATTTCAACAAGACTGGGACACTTTAACGATTGGCTTTTTTAGATTTATTTTTCATAGTAGTTTTGTAAAGATTGGTGGTAAAATTATTTTTGTTTAAATGAAGATAATATTTTTTTAGACAACATGATGAAAAACGGTCTAATCAAAATTATAGTAACTATCAAAAATAACAATACAGAGTAATTGTGCAAGAAAAACTAACAGTAACAGTAAACAAAAACATCTATTCAATATATCCTCCTTCAACTTCAAAACATCTTTGAATTCTCCTTCTAAATTGTTTATAAGCGTTTCGTAGCATTTCTGATGTAATTTCATTTACGGCATCAATTATTGCTCGATTTAAATCATCAATATTATGGTTTTCATAAACTGACTATAAAATGAGACAGATTTTGAAAAACTTGAATTTTATTTTATTTTATGTGGTTTCAGAAAAAGCAAAACTTTTTTATCAAGAATGACATTTTTCGCTAAAACTAAAATTAAAAAATTTTCACATATAGGATACCCCATCCGTGGACACAGTGTATGTGTGAAATGAATATTCTTCTAAATAACTAACTAAGTTGACGGCTCTTTTGGCCCGATAGATTATGTTCAAAATCTAATCAGATCTGAGGTATTATAAATAAGATCCATGATTATAAAAATCGAACCGGTGGCTTTCTTGATATCTGGTTTACATAAAGACGGATGGGCTGCCAGCCAGCCATCGGACAGGAATTTTTTTTCTTCATTATAATGTACTAACTATAATTCGTCAAAAAAAGTGAAAAAAGAGGTGTTAAAATTTTCGGTTTGGAAACAGTCGCATAATGTGGAGTAAAAATTACTAGACGTGCAACTACTGTTTTGGTATTGGTTTAGTCATTCTTATGCATTTGTTTATGCAATTAACGTAAAATTTCTGTAATTGTTTAGTCTAGATCTATTTTAAAAATACACTAAGTTGAATGTAATAACTTGATTTAATGATTGATTACTCATGCTTACTATTGAATATAATTAAAGTATGTTTGACTTAAAAATCACACCAAACGCTTCTTTTAAGGTTTGTTTTGTTTACCAATTTTGGTTTAAAATTCTGAAGTAATTTTCTGTTTATTTTGAATTCAACAAGAACGCTGCCTTTTCTTTTAATCAAAATTGGTAATACTTGAAAATTACTTCGCCAACAGCCAAATGTACAACGGGGACGTCAAAACATTTGAAATAGGTAAGTGGGTAACGCCTGAGGAAATTGGATTTACTAATATAATCAAGAATGTAATAACTCTACCATTAGTTCAATTTGAATTTCGGTGAGCTATTATTTAAAATTTTAAACTGTAATTTCAGTAAATGCAAATTAATAAGAGTCTTCGGTACCTACCGTCCAATTTCTATGTAAAATTCCTATGTAACGGGCACTCTCAAGGGTACAGTTTTTAATAAAAATAATTTTGGATTTCAGTATCATAAACATTGATTTCTTATGTAAGTCTGGTCGGATCCTTTTTTTCCTAAAACATTCCGATTTGTTATAATTACGGTTTGAAAATAAGACTGTTTACACAGCTTTGTCGTGAAATATTGAAATCCTTCCTAATTTATTAATTGGTCTTGAAAAGCGTCCTCACAAAGTTTGAGAGCACATTGTAGAATGTGAACAATAATATATTAGAATATTTCAGTTGCATATAAGGGTGTCTTCTTTAAAAAAAAATAGTAGTAGAGTACTTTCCATAAAAGTATATTATTCAAGCTTTTAGACGCTGCAACCCGGTTATTAAAAAAATATGTATACTTTTTAACAAAAACTTTTTACCTATTTTAGCATTACAAGGTAGAATTACGCCCCAGATCTACCAAAATGACCACCTATTTTGAGTCTTAACTTTGTTTTTGACAATTTTCGACAGTGCGCTAAAGCGAACGTCTCGTATACACAACGGAAAAAGTGAGTTACGGCCCATAAACTATCTCTATGGAAAAAATTGTATCGATGATGAAAGAAGAACAAATCAACAAATACACTTTCACAGTTGAGTTGTAGATAATCGAGAAGAACGTGAAGGCGATCATTAAAAAACCGTAAAATTAAAGAAAGGTTAAAGCGAGGTTAAAGGTATCAGTTTAACAAACCAATTGGAAAAAAATAAATGATGAAGCAGATATCTATAATAATGAATGGAGAAACGCAGAAGAAAGAAGACGAATTAAGGTAGAAATAATTTAATTGGATGGATTTAGAATAATAAGGAAATAAACATTTAAAATTTGAAAATATAAAAAAGTAGAACATTAGTGAAAGTAGTTTAACCATACCTTGATAAAATAGAAATATTCAAAATATTGTAGGCGAAATTGAAAATAAAAAAATTAGAAAAATTGTTCAAAATTTTAATTAGCGTTAAAACTTTAATAAAGTACGGTTGCCATGGAAGAATACTTGGTTATAATTTAAAATAGCTGATTATAATAAAAACAATTAACAATTAATTTACATTATATAAATAACAATATTAAATTTTATTTTACATAGTATAAATTATACAGTATAGGCGAGTTTATGATTTTACGAAAGTCATTGATTTATTAGCGTGAATCACAAAATTCAAGATACAAAAAAAACAAAATTTATATTGCAGAAAGTGCTTATAAAATTATACCTACAAACTGTACCTATAAATAGTGTCTAATGTGGGAGTCCTGAACATCAAATAAAGTTGTTGAACATCAGTAAAAACAATAAATTAATCAAGTAATTTACTGATGTTCTGTTACCACAGGTATTAATAAAAGTTTAAATATACTTAAAAAACGTTTAGCTTAACAAAAATACAATATATATATACTACTTAAAAATTAATTTTTGATTATGTATTTACCTTAACAACAATAAATTAAAGCTCTCGGTCACCCAAAGTCTTTGGAAATATGTTTTTCTTTAAATAGAAAAGTTATGATATATATTATTTTATTTCAAAAAAAAGAATTAGTTATTACTCACGGATGTCTTTAGATCAGTTTTGAATCCTACTTTTAGTAAAAATTCTTTTAATTTAATAGTAATGTTTTTAATGAAACTGCGTTTTAGAAAAAATTGTTCAAACAAAAGTTATAGACAATCAAGTTTTCAATAACTTTTTTCCCTCAACTTTTTTTTTATAATAGATATTGATGGAGTTATTGTTACAAGAATTAGTGTCTGGTAATTTTAAAGCGAGGTTAAAGGTATCAGTTTAACAAACCAATTGGAAAAAAATAAATGATGAAGCAGATATCTATAATAATGAATGGAGAAACGCAGAAGAAAGAAGACGAATTAAGGTAGAAATAATTTAATTGGATGGATTTAGAATAATAAGGAAATAAACATTTAAAATTTGAAAATATAAAAAAAGTAGAACATTAGTAGAAAGTAGTTTAACCATACCTTGATAAAATAGAAATATTCAAAATATTGTAGGCGAAATTGAAAATAAAAAAAATTAGAAAATTGTTCAAAATTTTAATTAGCGTTAAAACTTTAATAAAGTACGGTTGCCATGGAAGAATACTTGGTTATAATTTAAAATAGCTGATTATAATAAAAACAATTAACAATTAATTTACATTATATAAATAACAATATTAAATTTTATTTTACATAGTATAAATTATACAGTATAGGCGAGTTTATGATTTTACGAAAGTCATTGATTTATTAGCGTGAATCACAAAATTCAAGATACAAAAAAAAACAAAAATTTATATTGCAGAAAGTGCTTATAAAATTATACCTACAAACTGTACCTATAAATAGTGTCTAATGTGGGAGTCCTGAACATCAAATAAAGTTGTTGAACATCAGTAAAAACAATAAATTAATCAAGTAATTTACTGATGTTCTGTTACCACAGGTATTAATAAAAGTTTAAATATACTTAAAAAAACGTTTAGCTTAACAAAATACAATATATATATACTACTTAAAAATTAATTTTTGATTATGTATTTACCTTAACAACAATAAATTAAAAGCTCTCGGTCACCCAAAGTCTTTGGAAATATGTTTTTCTTTAATAGAAAAGTTATGATATATATTATTTTATTTCAAGATCCACAAATAATAATTTAATGCCGTACACATGAAGACATAAAACTTTAAGGATCATTATCGGCTGCATTTCACAAATGTATCTATGTACTTTGTTACCATCACTACTTGTATATTAATATCTTAACTGTAAAATATTAATCATCTATTATTTTAAATCACATCGGCTTAATTAATTCGATCCAAACATTCACCTATTAATAGTCTATTAAATTAATATTATTATTATTAGTACAAATACCGTTATTAATTTGATTTGCATACTTATTAATAACTCAGTTTAAGTGCATACCTCATTTGGAAAATTTATTGTTTTCCGTTTATTCACATTAGATCAAGTGCAGAATGCGTTATTAAATTTGTAGCAACTATCAATCTGCAAAATCTGATTACCACGTGAAGTTATGAAACCTTACAACCAGATGTGGATGCGTTCTAAACAAAACCATCGCAATATCAATAATTTCTGGTTCCAACTAAATCTTTTAGCGGCTCTCTGAGGTGACGTTGCGGAATTTGCAGTTTGTTTAACTAGATGGATATGGAGATAAAAATTTTAGTATGTGGGAAAAATCTTAATATTAATGGTGATGATGACTTTCGAAATATATGTGCAGACCTTGTGCTTGTTCACTTTAATTAATGTCCGATTTCAGCCTAATAATTTACAATAAAAATGTTTATAGATTCATTAGTAAATTAAGCGAATTATATAGTATTTTTTCTTTTTAAATTATAATAAAATTATCATGTTTCAAGTTGTAAATGCCTGAAAATATTGGAGAAATTTTTTTTAGAAACTATAATAGTAGTTAGCATATTTGGTAGTTTTCCTCACCTATGAATTGTTCTATAAAAATTGATATTCACATCAATGTTGAATACAACTAAAAAAAACCGTCGCATAACTCCTCATCTTATTTATAACATACGGCCGGCCATCGGACATAAATTTTTTTTTGCTTTATTATAACGTATTAACTCTAATTTGTCGGAAAAGTGAAAAAAAGGGTGTTAAATATTTTTGAACTACCGTCGCATTTTGCAGTGTCTTTGTTTTTATAATAAAATAGTAACTACTCACAAACCACCGTATTTGTACAATAAAATAAGATTTCGAACAGACATTCATAATTTATCTACTAGGTTTAGGGGACTTTTTCACCACCATTACATTACTCATCATTATTTGAACGTTCATTTTCATATCAAATATATAAATTGTATAACAATATTTCCTATAATGTAAAGAATACTTCTTATTGTAATTTTAAGTGTCAATGTAAAAAAATATTATCAAAACAATGTAACACATAATACAATTGATTACGTTATTATTTTAATTTTTCGTTTTTATGTTTGTATTCATAATTTAGAAAAACTTTTTAGTTTAGGTTATAGGCATATAATTATTATTATTTTTTTATAAACATACAAGGTTTTCGGTGGAAGAATAGAGTATTAACTACTCTAAACCGGTAATACATTTTGTTTATTTTATTTAATTTATATTTACGTTTGTTATTAGACTCAATAAAGTTATATTATTATTATTATTATTGATGACGAAAAACGTTATTAAACCTATTTGTACATTTTCCAATAAAATCTCACATGTTTTACCTTCCCCTAAGTATAAGTTTCCCCTGCTTTCCTCTCAGGATGTATATCGTATTCCTTGTTCATGTGGTTTAGTGTACATAGGTGAAACTGGTTGCTCTATTAGTAGAGAAGTAGTGGTTATTGTGGAATACCGGATTTTCGGTTCTGTTTGGTGCTACTATCACGTTAGAATACCATAAACTACTTAAGAAACACTCATGTAATGCAGCGTAGTGAGAGTTGAACGCCTGTAGTTGTCATACAAATCACTATAGAGCAAAGTATGTTTGGTGATTTACAAAAGCTTTGCAGTGTAAAGTTTTCAAATATTTTAACCTACTATGTACATGCTTACTTGAACATTGATGTTACACATAATGTTCATTAAAATGATTGTGGTTTGTTATAGCATGGTCGATTTTAGGCTAACCTTGTTTTGTTCATCAGGTTAAATGTTGATTTTCTAAAGTGCCGTATCAAATATTATGGAATACTGGTCCGTCTGTGGTTCAAAGTGCATGTAATAGGTCTAAAAGGAAAAAGACAAACTGGGTCCCTCCTCTTGTGATATTCCCGAGGAAGAACATTAATAAACAACTACTTAGAGGTGCTCCACCAGGAACCATCGCATCGTGTCACCTGTCTGGTTGGATATAGACTAACATTTTTACCAAATAGTTTAAACATTTCATTGATGTAACCAATCGACGTAATTAATTTAGCATACACTGAGGAAGTGAGATGTTTTTTGTGGCATAACTCGTGGCCCTTCAGTGGATATGATGGAATTCTTTGGCAGAGCCTACCCTAAAGCACTACGTGCAGAGATAGCGGTACATGGTTGCAAAGTGACTGGTATTTATCCTTTCAATAGAAATGTTTTTAGCACTGAAGATGTTATTGCTTCTGCACTCACTGTTCCTAGGTCACTATGAAACCAACACATAAACTTCTTCGATGTTTGGCTACCACCCCTGATTCACCTCAACCCCTGTTCTTCCAATAGTCTAGATGTGATTATCTCTAATTCGTTCAAGTCAACAAATTTTATTCTACCCATAGAGATATCACCATCAAAAAAGCAGAAGTCAAATAGAGGCAGGAAAACTGGATCTTCTTGTATAGTAACCTACTCCCCTAGCTTTCGAGAATGAACTGAGAGAAAAAAATAGAAAAAGGAACCCGAATCTTCAACGCAATAAAAGAAACCGAAGATTCGAAGACCCTTTGTTAAAACATTATTCTGCGACCGTCCTTCTACACCAAAACCTAGTAGAGAGACGTTAGCAACTACAGTTACCATTTCGACGAGGTGCAATCCCGGATAACAATGACTCCGGCCTGGGAGCCTCAATTCTTACATGGACTATAACGTATTATTAAATAACGCGAACTCATTTTCAATAATAACTTTAACGTACATAACACATAATAACAAAAATATCTATTAAAAATTATTTTCCCAATACTGATCAAGATTACACCCATTATTTGCTATGCATAACTCAATTCTTTCTCTAAATGACCGTTATACATTTTCCAAAATTTCCAGTGCAATTCTAAGAAAAAGCATCTGGAATTTGGGTTTTAAATATTCTGCATTTTTGAAATTTCTTGGTAAACATAGTTTTTAATATGTCTCAGAAGAAAAAACTCTAAACACACTTATTACCACTTAATCCATTTATTAGGAAATAATTTGTCAGAAAATCGGCGAACAATTTGATCGTAATGTGGTGGAGTCCCAATAGCCATTGAACTTATGTTTACGTAATATTTTAATGATTCATTTTATTTCTCCTAAATTTTTTAATTATTTGTTAGTTTATTCCTTCTCTAAATGGAGACGGGATGTAAACAAACACTTATTACACTTCACAATTAAAGCCTGATGAAAGAAGCTCAATAATAAAATAATGCATCCGAAACGTCGCTGAAAATTGAAACAGGTAATAAGTGTTTCTTTACATCCCGTCTCCATTTAAGAAGGGATAAACCTAACAAATAATAATATTTTAACTTTAACTACCGAAGTGTAAGAAATATCCAAGACAGTACTAACTTGTATAGTATTCTACTACTAATATTGCGATTTTAATTTTCCTTTGCAGCGAGTTCTTCTTTTGGTAATAAGTTCAAAACGTTCCTTAAGTCTTTTAAAACATTTAACTTGACGTTTTCTTCACTCAGGATATCGCCAATAAACAATATCTCTATCACATTCTCCTAATAAATAAGTAATAACAACTAATTCTTGAGTAAAGTACTTCAGATTAAAGTTTTATAAAGGTAATATTAGTGAGACAACAAACACAATTAGTAAAACAAGCGATTGTCAAATCAACTGAGAAACTGACAGTAGTTTTGTTTGATGTTTAAATTTGTCAAAGTTTTTTTTGTACCAATTAGACTCGTGTTGTTCAAGATCCTCTATGAAGTATCTATCTCAAACATAATCATAATAAAAATAATTAACAAAGATAAATAATTTCAAATTTCCTATTAGTTATTCAAGTATACTGACTTCCAAGAAAATTGCAACACCTAGAAGTTGTTGAACGATTTTAACGAAATTTTCAGGAAACGTCTATTTTCATTAAACAAAGTTATGATTAAAATTTAAAAACAAAAGAACAAAAGCTTAAAAGTTTTTTCAATAATGAGTTGCTCCGCCACTATTTGTAATGCACTCATCTAGACGGCTTGGCATGCTATCAATCAAGTGATCTATAGCTGCTTGTGGTATATCATCCCAAGCTTCTTGAATCCGTTGCTGAAGATCGTGTAAATTATCTGGAGAGTGCGGTAAATTACCCAGTCGCCTACCAATCATATCCCATACATGTTCAATTGGCGACAAATCAGGCGACCGAGCAGGCCATGGGAGGACGGCAATGTTAGATTCTTCCAAAAACCGTGTTGTAGCCCTTGCCGTATGAGGGCGCGCATTATCCTGCTGGAAAATGGGATTTTGCAGCCCCTGAAGATATGGAAGGCCAACTGGTTGTAGCACATTAGCAATGTAACCAGCTGCGTTAAGGTTGCCGTCAATAAAGACCAAGGGTGATCTGCTACCATAACATATTGCACCCCATATCATAACTCCTTGAGTGAGGGCTGTGTTGCGTTCCACAAAAAATGTTGGATTTTTACGTTCTCCACGCATCCGTCTGACCCTCCTACGACCATCGTGGGCCCACAAGCAAAATCGGGACTCGTCACTAAACACAATTTGATGCCATTCTTGCGCCCAATTAACCCTTTCGTTGCTCCACTCTAGTCTGCGTAGACGGTGAAGTGGTGTAAGAGGAAGACATAAAATGGACGATATGAACGCAACCCATAAGATCTTATCCGGCGATAAACAGATGACATTGACATCCTAAGTCCTGTACCTCTCATCCAATCATTTGCAATTGATCGAGTTGTTGAAAATCTATCTCTTGTGGCCAAAACTCTTAAGCGACGTTCTTCGCGATCTGTAGTCCTTCGAGGACGTCCAGATCCACGGCGACGATGTTGAACCCCTTCCTCGGACCATTTGGACCAACATCTCAATACCGATGAAACATTTCGGTTTACACGACGAGCAATTTCTCTTAGCGAAAGTCCGGCCTCTCTCATACCAATAATACGGCCACGTTCAAAATCACTTAATTGGACAAAATGTTGATGTTGACGTACTCTCGGCATTGTTTTCAAGTTCAGAATGAAATTGTGAAGAAACAACAACAATTTGCAAACTTGACAGTTACTAAATGGTCTAATACTTCAAATTTATTGTTACTATGTGCTATGGAAACAACAGGCAAAAAACAAAACTACTGGCTAGATTTTATTCAAATTTTAATCATCACTTTGTTTAATGAAAATAGACGTTTCCTGAAAATTTCATTAAAATCGTTCGACAACTTCTAGGTGTTGCAATTTTTCTGGAAGTCAGTATATAAGGAAAATTTATAAGTTTTTTTTATAAATAAATGTTTTTTTGTTTAAATTTTTTGTATTTTTTGAATTAAAAAAAATATGTATTGTTATATTTAAAATAAGAAATTTTTTTTTTTTTTAATTTTTTTTTAAAAAAAAAAAAAAAAAATAATAAAAAAATATAAAAAAAAAAAATTTTTTTTTAAAAAATAAAAAAAAAAAAAAAAAAAAAAAAAAAAAATTTAAAATTAAAAAAAAATTTTTTTTTGAAAATATTAAAAAAAAAAAATATATATAAAAAAAAAAAAAAAAAAAAAAAAGATATGAAATTTTAAAAATTTTTTATTTAAAATTTTTTTGAGAAGATGTTAAAATAAAATAAAAATAAAAAATTTAAAAATAAAATTAAAATAAATTTTATTATTTTATGTATCATACATAGTGTTTAAAGTGGACGGTTTTCACGTTATCATGGAATTTATCCAACTGCGATTTTGCAGTTTTAATGCGGGTGCCCCAAAGTTCTGGTCTCGGACGATTGCGTTGTTATGGTGGAAGATAACATTTTCAAAATTTGATGAAAATATCATTGACTATAAAGAGTGTTCTAGAAATGTGTGGCTTTGTTAACTTACAGTTTTTTATATAGAACACCCTGTATTGAATTACAAATTAGAATTCCCACGTTCAAGAGATTTTCAAAAATATATGGTCTTACTAGGTTATACAGGGTATTTTGCCACGCCAAAAGTTTTGGCCGGTTGAAACTCCACGCGCCATGCCAAGCGTGAAGACAAATTTTCCCTACACGGCCTAGTATGGAGCGAAATAAAAATTGTGCATTCCAAAAGTGACCTCTGACTCGTACGTCTAGAGCCACTGTTTTAATTAGCATATGTAATGCATATTAAAACTCCAAAATCGCAATTGGACAAATTCCAGGATAATTGAGTTATTTAACTTTTTCCGGAAAAAGTGAAATAACGCGAAAACCGTCCATTTTAGACACTATGTGGATACATACAGTTACGTTAGAATTTCACAAGGAATCCAAATTTGCAATAAAAAATAGGTGGTTCATTTAAAAAAAAACAACTTTGTTTGTCGAGCTTTATGGAACACCCTGTATAAACGAAAATTTCATTATGAAAGTTTTTTCTAAATACAATATTTTCCGAGATTATGGCTCGTGCACGCACTAATAGTTCGCCCTGTATTTTAGTTAAAGTATAATACAAAAGAAAATCAGAATTTTATTGTAGGTATGTTTCCACAGAAACTAATAGGAAATTAATCTTTTAGTTGTAGGAAATTAAAGTAGAAAATGGAAAATGTGTTTATTTCAGAATGGTACTTAATTAACTCATAATTATGGTGTTTGTAATAATTGTTTATTTATAAAAAAAGTCTGACCTTTATCTGGTTTCAAATAAATAACGTCAATATATCAAATAGTGAATTAACAATTTTGGTAAGTTTATCAATAAATAATTAATGTAGTGTTAGTTCAAATCAAAAACTAGATAACTATGTTTTGCAATAACAAAAAAAATGTATATTTTGAAAAGTAACAGTTTTTACGCAATAACACTTTATTTATTAAAATGTAAAAGTTATTGTACTTACAATAAAGATACAATTTGTCCTCCATTTACTAAAAAAAGGTTTATTCAAAGCAATGTAAAAATCAGATCAATTGTAATGCAATTTTAGACTAAATAGAAGTCGAACTTGAGTAGCACTATGCAATTTATTTTTAATACAACCGTGACATTATGGGTCGTCGTTTTTATAATATTTCTGGCAAATATTTTTAAAAAATGATAACAGGTTTCAAATAAATCTTATTTTAAATGTATAGTTAATTTTGTTGATATTTTAATATAAGCATGACGAAATTGCTGAAGGTGCTGAATAAATGGTACCGTATCGATCACAATTTATAAATTATTTTAAATTAGCATTTGACTAATTGTTAGCAATTTGTCGGAATAGAAACTAACTATCAGCCATTACCTTACTATTTGTTATTCTTTTGTTTACGTAACATTATCTAGAATTTGAAAGAAAACTTAATTTAGGTACCTTAAATTTTTCCTCAGTTGCATTATATTTCCTTTTGTTTTGTTTAAAAAACAGTAAGTTTCAGAAAAATTTAAATTAATAGGTAGGTCAAATGTTATAAGAATGTACATAATTAATCTACACACAAATTTAGTTTTTTTTAAATGCAAACAACAAAATAAATTTCGTACGTCAACGAAATATAATAATTAATAGGTATGAGCATGTTTTAACAATTCAAATAATTCAAAACGACTGATATCATATTTATAGAAGTCCGTTTTGCAGACGTTATGTAAATTACCTGCTACCGCTCTTTTAACTGCGCAGAATTCAGCATTCATAGAATTCACAAAACGCAAAATGCAAATTTTTGTGTTACAGTAATAAAACACTAGAAGCTATAAATTCTATTTTAGAAATGAATGGCATCATATTTTAGTAGTATTACGTGTTGAAATTTAATGAATGATTTCTTTGTACAGATAAATTACATGAATAGCGAATCGAAATGGATAAAATTCCGACACAAGAGTGCTTACTGTACTATCAGAATTAGGAAGTTGTATCAAAAAATTCTTATAATTGGAAATAATTTGTTTACAGCTTTTTTTATTTACGGTGACAACACACTTTAAAAATGAAAATATTACACAACAATTTGATTTATTTGTGTGCATACGAAAATTTTGAATGTGCAATCTGAAAACCAAATCTTTCTATTTCGTGTTCAGTTTATTTTTAAATTGCTTTTGTTAGAGGTTATGGTAAAGTACATATTCTAATCTAAACTGAACACGTTAATTAGTTTGTATAGTGTCACGTCTTTAAAGGTGTGCATAAAAACTAGTGCACAAAAAGTAAAATATATTATTATTTTCAACTATAATACGGTAACTTTTATTAATTCTTTTCGCCTACCTATTAAAACATAAAAACATGATCAAAAATGTTTTTCTAATGTCGTTGGTTACGATCTCCGAATTTAGGAGACGCAAAAAAGGAGAACAAACATTTTGTAAATGTTTCTGGCGACCATCGGTGGCGCCACTTAAAACTAATATTATTCAATTTTTGAAACAAATTTCAAATTTATTCAAATAATAATTTCGTCTACAGGTGTAATGGGGTCTATGAAAATTATCAGTTTTGGGTTGCAATCCACCTAAAACAGTTACAGTCTTAACACAACCTTGAGGGTGTTTTACCTACCATTGTAGATTTTATGATCTTCTTTGTATTTCCAGGTACAATGGCTTATTTAAAATGATAATTTCAGTAAATGTTTTTAACGTTTAATAAGAATACTTATTTAAATTATACTAAGGTAAATGAAGTTCTTGTAAACTTCTGTCTCCTACTTTAGTGAAGCCAACGTCGTTCCAACTTTGTACCATGGCAGCACACATATTTTCAGTTGGATTTAAGTCGGGCGATTTAGCTGGGCATTCGTCTACAATTGGGGCGGCGTGTAATTGCAGTTATCTTGACCAAAACCACGTTTTGCATTTCTGCTTCGGAAACAATACTCTCTAATACACGTATGTATTTCCTTGAATTAAACCTAAGGAAATAATTCGTGAAATTCCCTGGATCATCTTTACACTTCCAACCCTAAAATCCTTTGTTAATTCGTCTACTGGATATTTGGAAGAACGTTTTCAACGGAATAGCGGCATGTCAGGAGTTTTTATCGCCGATTATGCATGCCATTCTCATCAAACCGACGTCTGATGGTTCTTACACTACAACCAGTCCTAGATTTTCTCTTATCTGAACCGACGAAACAAATCTCACTTCCTTCATATTCGCGAATCGCATCATCTTCAGTCTTAGTAGTTACACAAGCCTTTCCAAGATCAACTCTCCTAATTCGCTTCGCGCAATAACAGTATGTCTCTTCGAGTATAATAAAATAATAAAGAAAGAGAATATGTGAATACGTAAGCTTTTAATATTTATCTAGGATGCACGCGAAACGGCCTTTACGAAATATGAAGAGGCAAACTGTTCTCGAATACGCATTTTCTGCCGTGGTATAAGATATAAATAGCGTAGTAAAATAGTATTAAGAGGGATAGAAACAGGTTACCAAAATTGGTATTGTGTCTACAACTAAAAAACACTACACTTTACATTGCACTTTACGCCGCACGGTAGGTCAAAAATTCAAGTCTTATCGTGTCACCCGTTTGCACTTTGTTGTTAAAAGCAATAACCATTCTTAAACAATTACTCATCCAAAAAGATAAAGATTCAACCTGGTATGGTCGTATAAAATTTAGCTTTGTCGTGGTATAATATTATGTACCTACCAGTGGCGGCTCGTGGTCAATCATACTGGGAGGTCAAAAATTAATTTAAAAAATAGGCATACTTAAAAAAATATAAATATTTACCTTTAAATTCCGCTTTAAATGGTCTTAAACTGGAGGTCCATTCTTCGTTCTTTAGCAGTGGAAAAGTGTTCGTTAAAATCGCATATTCCTTTTACAAATGACTCTCGATACTCAACATCGCTAAAGCGGATAATCTGTCTTGCCCCATGGTGTTGCGTAAGAAGGTCTTTATTCTATTTAGGGTCGAAAAACAACGCTCACTTTATTTGTAAAAAGTTGAAGTAGTGGAACAGCCCCAGAACTACCGCGAAAATCAGGACGATCATAAATAACTTGTAGCTCAGTTTTTAGTTTTAAGAAATTTATAGAAGGATAGTCTTTTTAACCAAATTTAAAATATTATCTGGAAAATTGTTTTTGTAATTTTCAAACTGATCACTATAAAACAGTTGGCTGATCACTAAATGATCACTGAAACTAAACCGATGGTGCATTTCAGAAATGATTATGTCGCAAACTTCCAAAGCCACTCGACGCTTAGAATCTTCATTTTACGTGATCGCTTAGTAGTATTTGACGAAATTGTAGGCATCTTCGAGGATAGGTCATTTAAAATTTTATCGCGAACTGCTTGGATTGAACTTTTAAAGGAGTCGATATAATCTTTTACAGATAAAATGTCTATACTACGTTTTGAAGTTCATTAAAAAGTATGTCACAATGGGGCATTACAAGATGGAAGAAGTTCAACCAAAATATAAAATCTTCATTTTGTAAAAAGCCTTTTAAACCAATCGCTTGATTAATCGTCTTTGAATCTTCTTCTATTTCGATTATTTTTTCTAAACACAACAGAATGTCTGCACTATAAACAAACACAGTTTCCACACAACGTACATTAAAATACCACCTCGTGGGAGCTGCTCTAGGTAAGCGAGCTTTTACAAACTCATCCAGAACCGCTGTGCGTTTGGGGATCGACTAAAGAATGTTGAGAAACCATGTAAATTTGCAAAGAAAACTTTAACATTTTTATCTTTACCTGCTGCTTTTGTAAAATTAAGTTGAATTGGTGGGCATAACAATGTATAAAATTCGCGGCAGGGTAATGTTCTTTATTTTTTTGTACGCCTCCTAATTTCCCGCTCATTGTCGACGCCCCATCGTAAGTTTGCCCAATTAATTTTTCTGGAAATTTATGAATGTCAAGATTTTCTAATTCATGAAGAATTACATCTGTAAGGTGTGGCTGTGGTTCCTAAAGGATTTACAAATTTTACAAACCGTTCGTGTACAACGCCAGACAAAATATAACGAATTATAAAAACCACTTGGGTTTTAGTAGAACTGTCAGTAGTTTCGTCCACTTGCACAGCAACATACTTAGCTAATTTAATTTCTTGCTTTATTTGTTCCTGAACTACAGCCAGCATCGAGTCAAGTAGATCGTTCTGAATCGATTTGGATGTTCCTTTAAAACGGTTGCCTTCTCCATATGCTCCTTAAAAATCGGATCCAACTCGACTACAAAATCAATAAGTCCTCTAAAAACTCCTGGATTATCAGATAAAGCCGTTTCATCATGGCCACGTAGTGCCAACTCAAATGCACCGCAAAATTTTATACAATCTACAATTTTGTTCAAAATATAGCGATTTTTCGAAACATTTTCATTAAAATTTCTAGGGATTTTCTATAAGCATTGTCTAGCTGTGTACGAATATCAACATTTCCTACGGTTGCAAAATTTACCGAGCATTTCATGTGTTCTGCAGACGAAGCATGTTTTTTATTTTCTTTTTAAATGTTTTAAATCGCTTACACCGGATTTGCACCATAGCGAGTCTGACGAGTCTTTAGAAAATAATAAACAAACAAAACAGTAAAATACATTTGATACTTCACAACCACATATCCAGTCAGCTAAATCGTACATTACCTTGCGAAAGTTTCGATGAACATCTTTATTTTTGTCTTTGCTAGTCTGTCGTAAACTTAGTTCTGGCAAAGGACGACCATTTGCCTTGAACTCAACTAATTTTGTAAAATTAAGTTCGTTAGCACTTTTAGTTGTTTAATTTTTGCACTACCGACATTTTCTATAATAGCGCATGCACACGCGAACCAAAAATAGTATTTTTACAAAACAACACAACAACAGTAAAAATTATCAATATAAATTTTAAAATTGATTTAAAACACGCGAAAATCGAATCAAAAATCGAGCGTAGATGTACACCCTATTCGAAGTCGGCTTATGACCCAAAGTTGATTATTGCTAGGTAGATCTAATTCAATGAGGACAATTCGCACCGCCAGCCCAAGGTTAAGGAGGATGAATTACGAACGACGGCCGATAAATTTTAAGTTAATAATACTTGCCACTTGCGACTTTTGCGAGTAAATTACCTATTTTAATAAAACACGTAATAATTAATATTTTTTATATATTGTCAAAATTTTTGGGAGGTCATTGACCAATTGACCCTATGGACAAGCCGCCACTGGTACCTACAGGTTTCAATCCGGAACATTTATTTATCAATAAAATTATTTAACAATGTCATCTCAATGCTTGACGCCTAATTGCTTAAACGTTCGTCTTGAAGCAGCATATCTTCTGACTCGAGAACGTATATCTTTATGAAAAATACACCTGCAGTAAACCATATAGCTCTGACATTTAGAATTACTTCATTTTTTTCAAATTTGAAATCGAGTTAAACATTACTTCTGTATAAATTTTATTTGTGTATGGATGCGCGATTTATCAACGGGAGACCCGGACAAGGTAACAAGGTTCACAATCCCCGTCATGTATAGTGATATTCGCCTTATCGCTCGGCACATAAGAGCGATTTCGATTATTCTCACTTGCCGTTCGAAACGATTTGGTTTATACTATGTTATTTATTATAAACAACAACAGTTTTAAAAGATGACTACGGGTGATCTAGGGGATGGAAATGATAATGTTTGTTATTTTCGCGAACATTTCAGTAGGTAGTACACCTTTATTTTATTGCAGTCCACACTCATAGGGTATGAGTTATTTTTGAAAATTACTTATGAAATCCCGTCCACTGTGGGATAGTTATATTTTCACTGGTCTCTGAATCCGTCATCCTGTTCTTCACCCATGCAATATTTTGATATTTTGTTTCATATGTTAGATTTTCACCATTTTCAAGTATAATATTTTTGTTGCACTTGCTTTTTAGATTTATCATAGAATGAATTTATGAATGAAATTCTTCGGAATGGATAACTTCACCTTAGATGGTAAAAATTGAAAGTTTCCAGGTATAAACTTATTCATTGGACCTTTCTGAAACGGAACAATTTGTGTTCCATGGAATGTAAGTGTCTTATCTAATGTTTCTGCGTTCTTCCAATGTTGCCTAGAGCAAATTAAACAAATTATTTTCTAGATATAATTTGATTTTTCTTGTGTAATGTTATTGCGCACCCTCAAAGAATTTACACATGTGATACAGAAGGTCCGCAAGAATGAATTGCTTCACAAGTCTTTCGATCGGATCTCCTGATGAACTAAAACATCTAAACCAATATGTTTTGGTGTGATCTTTTTTTCATTTGAAGACGCGATAATTACATCCTAGCATATATTCAAAATGTTAACTTCCTTTTTCTTGCTGTCTGAATCATTACAAACTAGTTCAAATATGTTTTTTATACTCATCAATTTTTAAATTTCTAAACCCGGTAAAAGGAGGTATTTCATCAATTTCTCTTTTAATGTTCTGGCATGTTTTGTCAAGCAGTTGAAGTTCTGATACACCACAAAATAAACTCGATTCCATAGACTCGGTTTTGTCAATAATGGTTTCAAATTCTTAACAACTTTTTTAATGCCGAAGTTGTATAACCTTTTCCGCAATTCAAACCTTTTTCCGTTTCTTGCAAACCTTAGTTACCATCAGTAATTTTTCGTTTCCCATTGTTGTTGCTACAGTCTGTTTTAGTTTTAATATTGCGAAATTGTGTTGTCATTATTGCTGAATTATATTTAATCTTTATATATAAAAATGGATCGTGGTTTGTTCGAATGCTTAAAACTTAAAAACTGTAGCAAATTGTCTATTCTTCTGCAAGTTCGTTCGTAATTGCTATGCGAAGGTTTAGGAAAAAAAGAAAAGTTAAAAAAATATTAAGATGTGGCGCTTTATCATTTAAACAAATTTCGGGTGAAATCGGGAATGCTCGAAATTAATTTAATCAGAAAGTCTATTTTCGGCAAATCAAAGTTTACCGGGTCTGCTATAGTCTGTGAAATTTAACTTTTTTGTTATTATTGTATCAGTAGGTATTTAGTTTTTAGGTAGTTCTTAATACAGGTAATACATTTAAGTTCCTACTTTACTTCTTGTAAATTGCTCATGTTAGAAAGAAACGGAAACTTGTATCCATATCGTAGTGAAATGAAGGGCTAATCCGGAACTGAAAAAGTTAAATTTTACAGACTATAGTTTAACACTAGCAAAGCCAGGATGTTACGCATGAACAATAATTGGCCTCAGCGCTTACATTAACATTCATCAGTTGACTAATCAATATGAATGCAGAGTACATGGAATTCGTAAAATGAATCGAGAGTAGGTGTGCGCTCGCACAAGACATAACATATTAATAGAGATATAATCAAATCACTTTCGCTTATTCTTGCATAAAATATGAGACTATGCAGTGATGTTTCCTTAACTTTATTTTCCATATTTTTAGTCATGACATGCACAATTTATGATTATGCAAACGTTTTTGACAAAACACGCATTTTCTTTAGGAGTATTACAAGCTTTTCTGTGTCTTGAAGTGTATTATAGGCGATAATAAAATACCTGTATATGATTTGTAACAATTCTTGTGCCATAGAACTAATTTTCGAAAAAACGCCCTTATGTGCGCACCGAGCGGTAAGGTCGAATATCACTGTACGTGATTGGAAATATGAACCTTACCATGCCCGGGTTTTCCATTGTTAAATCACGGGTTCATACATAATTCATACAAAAGTAACGTTTAACTTGATTTCAAATTTGAAAAAAAGGAATTAAACCTTAATGTCAGAGCTATATCGTTTACTTCAGAGGCATTTTCATTAAAAATACACGTTCTACGAGTTATGTGAAGTTAAACATTTAACGAAATACACCGTTTCAAGACGAGCGTTTAAGCAATTCTCATAAGAATGCATTGAAATGACATTACTTAATAATTGATAAATAAATATTTCGGATTGAAACCTGTACATAAAATTATACCAAGACAAAGCTAAATTATCGGTGATTTTAAAAGTGGAAAACAATTTTTGTCATTTTCTATAAATTCGCCCTTTACAACCCCCTTTACAGTACGAATTTTATATACGATAGGCTAAATCTTTATCATTTTCGATAGGTTATCATTTAAAAATGGGCGTTGCTTTTAACAACAAAGTACAAACAAAAATCGTTTCTAAACGACTTTTCCAGCTCTGCAAACTATACTATTTATTGCAATTTATTCCTTATCTGCACTAAGTCCGTTACAATTAGTCTTTAGCAGTGACTAACGACCTAACAAAAGTGAATTTTGTTTTTCTAATTTTAAGATCGATAATAATTATTGCTGTATTAAATTTTGATTTTTTATTCTATTATTTTAATTTTTGTGTAATAATTTTTTTATATTAATACTATTTTAATATGTACGTTTAGATTATGATTTTGTTTTTTTGAATTTCTATGAAAAATTGTCAAATGGTAATTATCTTATTTTTTCAAAACAGATTAGGAGCGGGGAGCGATTGATTGAACCTGTTGTGTTTATGAATGTTTAATACAAAAGTAGGTCATAAGAAATGAGGTTTTCTAAAGTTTCAATCCAATCCAAGTAAATTTGGCTTTATGATAATTTTTAAAGTTAAAAAATTAGCGATTATTTGACAATTTTCAAAAATCTATTTAACCGATTGACCTCAACTTCGTCTCATTTTATTTGCTGAAGCTTCTATTTTATACTGAAGTTTAGATGAAACCTTCGAACAATTAGAGTCAGCAAATCCCCATATTTTAAATTTAAATAAAAGTTGTAGACAACCTAATTTTTAGAAGTTCTTCTAAACAATTTTTTTTGCATTAACGATTCAAACTCCTAGGGAAATTTAAATCTACAAAATTTGTGTAGGTTGTCATTTATAAATAGACACGAGCAATTAACGTCAAATTTATATACTAATTAAATTATAATTATATGTATAAACACATAAATGCGTTTTGTACAAAACATAACTTAACAAAAAACGTTGCGTTAAACTTTATTTCCAGTTTCTTTCTTATTTTTCTATATCCAAAAGATACCTACATATTAAAGAAGGTGAAAGTGAAAAGAAAACTTTTCTCCAAAAGCGTATACGAATGTATGTTCTAAAAGTATGTTTTCTTCTGTTTTCTCCTTCCCACATTCATATTTACTCTCACTTTTGAGAACCCGATATTTTGAATTTTGCTTTTACGTAGTCTACATTTATACTTTCTAAAACCATTTAAATTCTACCTGGGATTAATTTTTCATAAATAACACACTAATGTAGCATAAACGATATAAGTTTTCGTTTAATAATATTAATGGTTTCTGTCTCAACATCTACATCTACATTTTTTGCAAACGTTTTTTATGTCCGCAGATATGTACCCGGATCCAAATCATTGACTTTATCCGATCCTGAACAAACGAAATGCTATGCTATCGGTCAATAAATATTAATGAATGTGTAGGAGGTAATAAAAGCTATTTTGAGGTATTCGATCTCCACACCCAAAGCACAATAATTCACAAATGTATGACTCTTCATTTTACGATTTAATTTGACGTTGTGAATTCGAAT
Organism: Abscondita cerata; assembly: GCA_030710515.1. Classification (NCBI taxonomy): domain Eukaryota; kingdom Metazoa; phylum Arthropoda; class Insecta; order Coleoptera; family Lampyridae; genus Abscondita; species Abscondita cerata. The sequence continues at coordinate 317,472 of JALBCR010000646.1, forward strand.
TAGTTTAGTTAAATTTATTCGTAAGGTATTTTTATTCCAAAAAAACTAAAACGATAAAGCAATGTTTAAAATGTCGATACATTTCGAAAATATCAATGATTAAATAATTTATCAATTGTAATTTGAATGTAGTTAATTATAAATTATTGTAGAAATTCAGAACAACATTGGGTAATATTTTTGATATACATAATGAACAGAACTTGCATTATTCAAATAATACATGTGAAATTCATGTCAATATCTATGTTTAACACTTAAGCGAAAATTGGATTTTACAAAATTGTACGAGAAAGAGGAATTGAAACTATATAATCTTTTTGTTAAGAAGTAATCACCAACACTGATGCAATAACCAAATAAACGAAAAATAGTTGATTTACTTTAAGCAAATTTAATTAATCTCTTTACCACATTAATTGTCGTATTTGACAAAATGTAATTAACTAAAGCAATGATTAACGACTAAAACAACAATTGTGAAGTGTTAGCATTCGATAACCTTTATTAAAAAATAAAAAACATCGCGATTGTAATATGCACAAACAAATATAACATTGTAAGAATTGTTTTCAGTTTATTTATTATTAAAATTGAATTTAATGTATTAGTGCGTGTGTGGGAATTTAAAGCAATAATTGCCATATAGACACAACACATACTTGTCATAAATTTTGTATCGGTAATACTACTTCTCCACCTGGAATGAAATGTTTAAGCTGCCTAGCACAATTAATTTTAACCAAAAAAAAATGTTTTAGAATCATGTGGCAAATAAAAAGAGATGATAATTTGTATTAGGATCATGCTCCAATTGCAACATTAATAATGAAATAAACTAATAGATGCAAAATGTACGCTCTGATATGCAACTTAATTCAAGAATTGTAATTTCTGAATGTAATTGTTTGTAAAAATTAGTCCAAACATAATGTCCTTAAAATTACATATTTGAAAAGTTACAAATTATAAAATTTTAATTTCTGAATTATTTGTGTAAAATAGTTATATGAAAACAACACGTTTAGAATTCGAACTTTTGCATATAGCATTTAGATCGTTAATTTCATATAGTTAGGGCCAGTTTCATAATCAACTTAAGTAACTTTAATTTTAATTCGCACTCTAAATAAAGTCCTTGATTTATCTTGTATTAAAACTTCTTTTCGTTATAGGCGACTTTAAAAAATTTATTTAATCGAGCCTTAATTTACTGTTCATAACTTTAACTTAGGTAAATGATTATTTTATTTAAACGAGCCTATTGCGTAATTGTTTACAATATTTTCTCCAAAATGACGCAATGTGCAGGTGCTATATATTTGAAAAAAAAAACCAAAGAAAATTACATTAATCAATCTATGTGGTTTTCAGGGTTTTTTGAAAATTTAATATACTTATATTAGAAGTTGACCACAATAAAATCTATAAAATAAAAACCCGAGAACTGTGACTCAAAAGCTTTAAAGTTACAATATTTTTAGAATGTAGCACATAATGATAGATTTTAAGAATAAATCTAAATGAGAAAACTATTAAACATAATTTTTTTATTGAAATATAAAGAATAAAGGGAAAACAGTTACAATTGCTTGCCTGCGATTTTATAAATAAGACCCATATACAAAATTTTATAAACACCTGACTGGCGGTTTTCCTGATATCTTGTTTACATACGGACGGCAAGCCGGGAGGCCGGCTGGTGGACGAATTTTTTTTTTTGCTTTATTATAACGTACTAACTCTAATTCGTCGGAAAAAGTGAAAAAAAAAGGTGTTACAATTTTTGAATTGGAAACCGTCGCATAACTCCTTATCTTATACAGGGTGGCGCACTACCAACGAATTATTCTGTAGCACTAAAACGACAAATAATGTAAGAAATCTTAAGGCATACATATATGGAGATTATTTGAAATTATTTTCGATTATACAGGGTGCTCCAGAAACACGTACTATATCAAAGTTGGGTTATTTCAAATGGAACACCCTGAATTTTTTTTATTTCTGAGTTTTTTAAATGCTACGACTTAAAACTTAAATAACTTGCTTAACTTAAATGGAACACCCTGCATTTCTGTACCATGTTAGAATCAGGAACTAATTACCTTTCAATTGGTATTAGGGTTACCAACCCCTAACTCTGATAGTTTTCGAAATATTTCAAAATCTGCTAGTTTAACAATTTAAGTTACCTGTGAGATATCAGTAAAATGAACTTTATCTTGCAAACATTTGTAATGTATAGGCCAATCCAGTTTTAAATATTAACCTTAAAATTTTTTTTTTCAGAACAAAATAATGGAAATGTGCTCATGGCTTATGCCGGGCTCTAAGAGTCAGTCGAATCACGCCCACCTGTCACAAACAACAGCAACCGTTATTAGTTTCAGCAAAAATCGATGACACTGTAAACATTGACAACTTTGTTCAAAAAAATTATAAAAATAATGGTTTTAGTAATTATCGTACTACTATTAGAGCGTTTTGTATTACATTCTTAGTTAATAGGTTAAAGTTTGTCGATGTTTACAGTATGATCGATTTTTGATGTAACAAATAACGGTTGCTGTTGTTAAACATCACTAAATTATGACCGGTGTCGTAATTCGACTTAGAGCCCGGGATACTAGTCATAAGCACATTTCTGTTTATTTTTTCTGAAAAAAAAATAAATATTTTTAAGGTAAATATTTAAAACTGAAAGTTGCAAGATAATGTCCATATTGCGGATATTTGACAGGTAACTTAGACTCCAGTACATCGTAAATTGTTAAACTATCAAATTTTAAAATATCTCGAAAACTATCAGAGTTAGGGGTTGGTAACCCTAATACCGACTAAAAGGTAATTAGTTCCAGCTTTCAACAGGCTACAGAAATGTAGGATGTTCCATTTAAGTTAAACAAGTTATTTAAGTTTTAAGTCGTCAGTGCTATGCGGTAGTATTAAAAACACCCTGTACATCATAACATAATAGTGAATATTGCAAAAGAGATGTTGAAGGCTCTTAGTAAGGTGGTGTAAACCAAAGTTACTTGTTCTTATTTATCTTAAAGTTATTGCATTTTTTTGGAGGGTCTGCAAATCAGGTAAAATCGGTTTATCTCAGAAACGGAAGTAAGTAGGTATAGGGATATGTTAAAGAACATACATTATTTTTTATCGTACAATTCGAAAATAGAAAAAAAATACAGGGTGATCCATTTAAAATAACCCAACTTTGATATGGTACGTGTTTCTAGAGCACCCTGTACCATCCAAAATATTTTTAAAATGTGGTTTCGAATAATCTTCACATATGTATGCCTTAAAATTTCTAACATTGTTTGTCGTTTTAATGCTATAGAATAATTCGTTGGTAGTGTCCCACCCTGTATATAAGAGTAAAAGTGGAGTAAAAAAGGGTAGAAATACAAAGCGACTGTGCGAAAATGCTAAATAATTATACTACGATTTATTATTAATTACAGGAAATTCAAAAATATCAACAGCTCAGTAAAGTTAAACATGAAAAGGGGGTCTCGTGCTTGCAAACCTTCGTTTGTTCTATTTTTTTATATGTTGTTATGGCTTAAATCAATATTACAAAACCAGAATCACATAGTCATTGGATACCTATACGGAAGTAATAAACAACAACTGTATGAAATTAAAATTTTAGTATGTATTTTATTTATTATTACTTAGATATTATACGAGATTGTTTTGCTTTGTGTTATGTTAGATTATTTTGCCTTTAACGCTCAATAAACGCTGATGCAGACCAGATCGGCCAATATTGGCAAACGTTATAGGAGTAATATTGATAAAAATTATGAGATCAATATTAATAAAAATTATTGTGCCAATATTAGTGAAAGTTCTAGGACCAAGTAGATTGATAAAATAAGTATCAAAATTCATAAATCAACATTAGTAAAAGTTGTTTGACCAACATTGACAAGATTTGTTGGACAAATGTTGCAGAATGTTAATATTTTTGATGAATCAATATCGAAATACTAGATCGCACCAATATATCTTCGACATTGGTATATTATTGGAACAACCTAGATATGCTACTTGGAGTGTTAATTATTCAATAAATAAATATATTAAACACGAACAACTTAATTATAGGGTCATCTACAAAAATGAGCAGTTATAAACAGGTTAAAATGATATGGGACGGAAAGTAGCCAAGTAAAGAAGGTGGCAAAACATAAAAAGGAATGGAGATTACTATTTATTCATTAAGAGAAAAATGAATAGTTTATTTTTTCTATTATTTTATTTTAGTATACTATTAACAGTTTCAAATGTATTAATCGAGGTATTAACAATAGTACAGCTTACATTAAGAACGCTTTCGGATAAAAAAATGATAGATCAAAAAATTAATCTAATGAATCTATAATTCAAAAACCTAATTTAAATATAATGAACTATATATTCTAGTAATAAATAATAAACAAACGATAATTAAACAAAATGATACATACTTGATCACTTGTGATAACTAATGATAATTTAATATCCAAACGCAAATAAAGCACACACATTAAACAGTGGAATGTGTAATTATAAATAATAATAAAAATAATTTCGGAAGACACGAGTAAAACATTTTGAACCAAATTCACATACAACAAAAAATACATTAAGTAGCGTCACTCTCAACCAAAGAAGACCACAACTATTTAGGAATACTCTTACAAAATACAATCTTTCTAATAAAACGAAAATGAAAATTAAATTCATTTACCTTGAACAGCAACTTTTAAACAAATACGACACACAAACAATTTATTTTATTTAATCGTATGGTACATGATTATCAAACACAGTTCACTTTCAATACCTTCACTTTATTCTGCACTTTAACGGTTTCGATTCTATTCAAAGGGTTCCCCATTCTCAAATCTATAACCCCCTTGCGCATTTAGTCGTGTCCTTTACCCTTGTAACTTAAGTAAATGTTCTTTCGCCCTCTACATGCACTACGTCAAATGCATCCGGTTCATTATCCACCATCTAATTTTTGTGGAGCACATTAATTTTGCTGAATGTTACTTAAATTAAAAATTGTAGGAAATGCATAATTAATTGAATTTAATTTCAACAAACAATATTATATTAAACTTTAAGCAATCATCTGTTAGAACTAAAAATAATAATAATAATCTAAGTCTGTGTTTGATTAAATAATGAAAACATAATATACAGACTGTACAGGGTGTCCTATTTTCGATGTAATTGGGGGGTTTCAGGTATTTCGCGAATTGATAGGGAAAAACCGTGGTCGGGACCCTTGGCCCGATTTTTGAGACAAATTTAATGACCTGAACAGCACTTCGATATCTTGACTCGTTTGGGAGATACAGAGTGTTTTGCGTTTTATGCCGTTTTCTTAAAGCTTCATAGCTTTTGTTTCTAAATATTTTTTATTTTAACCAAAACATTTTTTGTGAATTTTTTTATATGCAATTCAATGGCATACTGAAATTTATTCTAGCTTAATTCGTTTTCGAGATACAGATCAAACATGCATTTTTTTAAATGGAAAGCATAGTTGGCTATGACTTCATTAATTAAAGTTTTTTTTAGCTTTCTGAAAATTATTTATAAGAAACAACTGCGTGAAGTGTCAAAAAACTAGTAACGAATGCGCGCAGTAAACAAAAGTTTATAGGTGACTTTGATCAAGAGGTATTTTTCCAAAAATCGTTTATAATTTCGTTATTTGCCGAGATAAACATATGAAACTATATATTTTCAGAAAGCTAAAAAAAATATCTAATCAATGAAGTCATAGCCAACTATGGTTTCGTTTAAAAAAATTCATGTTTGGTCTGTAACTCGAAAACGAATTAAGCTAGAATAAATTCGAGTACGCCATTGAATTGCATATATAAAAATGCACAAAAATGTTTTGCTTAAAATAAAAAATATTCACAAACAAAAAAGTTATGAAGCTTTAAAGAAAACGGCATAAAACGCAAAACACTCTGTATCTCCCAAACGAGTCGAGATATCGAAGTGCTGTTTAGACCATTGAATTTGTCTCAAAAATCGGGCCAAGGGTCCCGACCGCGGTTTTTCTCTATCAATTCGCGAAATACCTGAAACTCCCCAATTACATCGAAAATAGGACACGCTGTACACTATGCAAATAAATATACTATTGGCTCAAAATCTTTCGATTTCTATTAAAATACTATAAATATTATTTTTAAACAGATCTTTGTAAAAAATTGCAAAGTTTTAAGTTCTATTTAATAAATAAAGTTGCACACAATATGTGTGTTATATTATAATATGAAATAGAAATAAAAAGTTTAACGAATCATCGAAGCAGACAGAAGTAGATTGTTGCTCGATTAATTTCAAATATTCTCGTATTTTATCAAATAAACTAAAATATCTAAAAAATTAATGGAATAAATGACAAGAGTCGTTAAATCTACCACTTACAACTCCGCAACATATTTTTGTAATTCAGTTGACCTGCAAAACTCGAAATATCTAATTTGAAAAAGAAACTTTGAAAAAAACTCTGATTTATAGCGTTACAAATAGCTTCCTTTTTGCAATGCCTGGAAAAAAAGTTAATTTAGAAAAGTGGGTCGTACCGTACCATATGAACATTTGTAACCAAAAGAAAGTTTTGTTAACTGTTTGTTATTATTATGTATTTTCCTTTTGATTTCGCGCCTATTACAGGAAAGGAAAAGCATCTCTGATTGGAGCGATTATAATTAAAACTAAGCAAATGATCTGTTAAATCGAACTATGCAGAAGTAGTGCAAACAAATGTTTAAAAATAACCACACACAGCGTATGTTTGCGTAATAATTTCGATGATATAATCCAATCTCGGCGTGTGTAAAGAACTTTATGGCTATAAAATTTGTTAATGAAAATTTCTCTATAAATAGTGTTGAATTTTTGTGACTCATAATTTAAATTAATGCTAAATACAATAATTATTTCTATAGAAATTTAAGTTTAGTCTTCGTTGTGTTATAGTGACCTATTTGATTATTTAAGTTACCACGCCTCAGTGGTTATGGTTTGCACAATCGTTCTAATAAATCTTTTTGGATACGAGCATCTGCTACAACGTCGGTGCGGAAATAATGGGCGCAGCACACCTACATGCGTCGATGTTAATTGCAATTTTACTTCAGTGTCTGTGACCTGTCGTTTTTTTTTCATATTGTTCTAAAAGGATATAGCAATTATAACAAATAACGGTGTTCCGGTTCGCGAAAATTTGGCGATAACTCATTTGATTCGCTTAAAAAAAAATAAACGTATACGAGATTGAAGGTATTTTAAGTGGTTCGAGATGAATGGTATAATGAACGTTTCGATTCATTAGAGCATGTAAATTCGGCCCTGAACTTGAAAAGAAATTGTTTGATAAAAGGAAGGAAAAATTAACATTGTATGCCTCAATGTTTTATGAATTGTATTTTTAATTTCAAGTACAATAGCAATGGGCTGTTCGGATATGGTCATTATTATAGTGCCGCTCCTTCATCTAAAATTGATATTGATGTATTAATGATTACTCCTTATTGTGTATAATTACCTATCATACATATTTGAATGAACAAATCAAATATTGATGTGATTGTTAAATGTTATAATAGGAAAGCTTTATAGGAAATTTAATGAAATATTGCTATACACTCTGGTACAATTTATCAACTTTAAGTGAGTTTTTGAATGACAGTAGTATGGTAACAAATGACTAATTTGGGTTTGTTCACAAAACTAGGTGACATAACTTTTTTTTAATTACAGCAGACCTTTCATGTACATGTGGAAAAGAACTCTAGCAATTAAAAAGATAAGAATTTTACATCCATTTTCTACTAAATAACATTAAAGTTTACAATGGAATAAATAAAATTTGTTGGTAACTGCAAATATTTCATAAAGTTTCTACTATTGGAACCTAAAAATTTTGAACCACTTCCTAGAATGAAAATCAGGAAATTACTATGAGCTTTTTTATTAAGGTGCATTTTTGCAGTTAATCTTAAAAGAAGTAAAAAATTATATAAGTACAAAAAAGAAAGGGGGCTTTCAATGGAATAGGCCTAAAGACTGATTGCGGAAGTGGGTAGATAACGTACGAAGAGGCATACAAACACGAAAGAACAATTACAATCAATTATTTAAAGATAGAAAAAGTGGCGAAATAACAATCACCAGGACCGATGACTAGTTTAACTAAATACCCAAGAAGAATTTAATCGGATTTGTAAATTTGTTGCAAAAACTAAAACTAGATAACCTTTCCGGAAAAAATGCCGGAAAACTGATATTTTTGAAAAGTCGTTATTTTCTTTTGAAAATTTGCACATAGACGTATAATCTAATTGTGAACAACTTTTCTCTTATGCATTTTTCAATATCTTGTCATCTAACCTCACTTTTTACATATTTAAGGAATATTTTTTAAATTTGCAGCCATGACAGTGGTCATATGACATTTTTCAAAGTGTTTTTTTTTGCATTCGATATTCTGAATTCATTTGCCAAAAAAAATGTTCGTATATCTCAATTACAAAAATGTTTCCCATTTGTTGCAAACTCATTGCCGGTCACTGTATATAAAAAATTTAAACAACCCTTGTGCTACATCTTTACAAATACGATATGCAAAGGTGACAAATTGAAGTCGATAGTATTAAACTGTATAGAAAAGCTACAACTACAATGCGGTGCCAATGTTAGGGCAGTAGTAACTGATCAAGGTTCTAATTTTCAAAACCTAATTAAAAGAATAGGTGTATCACCGGAAAAACTATACCTTCTCGTAAACGATAAGAAAATCTATTATTTCTTAGATGTCCCCTATTTATTGAAGTCAGTGCAAAATAACTTGATTAAATACTATATAATCTTTACTAACAAAAGCATCTTGGAAAGACATTAAAAATTTCTACATGTCACACAAATCTAAACCATTGCGATTTTCAGAAAATGAGGGTGTAATATGCCACACAAGTGTTTAGTGAATCAGTTGCAGTTGGTTTATCAACGTACGTAGTTTTTAATGCTTTGTGATTTATTTGCATTCCTGTGCTGCTTGATTTTTACAAGAAAAATGTTTATTTTTACTATTTGGCTTACATTTGGCTAGTAGTGGAAAAAATAGTATATAACTACACCATGGTTAAGTCCATTATTGCCTACGCACCTATTGACAGACTTCACAACCTTAGTGTATAATATACTATTATCCGTTTGACACAACACCTTAGTTACGATATGTCATAGCACATTCATATTAATAGCAGAAATATAAAAATTGCTATATCTTAGTAAAAATTTCTCAAAAGTTGTGTCACACTAGATTGAAATACCTAAAATCAATTAGTTTCCTTTACGATCACAATTTGTCATTCTATGGAAAAGAAACTGTTTTTTTAATTATGGTAAAAAAACGTTTAGTTTTGACCGAAAAATTTAGCATGAAAACTGGAATATGCTTACGTATACAAAATCCGTGTACAAAACTGTGTCGTTTTACATTTTGAAAATTACAAATTTCATCAGGATATCTTTTCATATCTGCACGACAGTTTATTTATATAGCTTTAAGACGGCTTTGAACTTATGAAGAAGGAAAAACAATTCGGTTTTAATAAATCAGCTTTGATGCTCTTTTCGCCCAAAAGACGAATAAATAAATAAAGTGTTACATACTGTCATGTTTTAATTCTTTTATGTTGTATGTTTGGATTATTACCAATTTTTGAAGTCGTTACAACTTTTAATGTTAGTTGAAAATCATATTTGTATATACAATGGAAGTTGCATGAAAAGGAAACTCGGTCGTTTATTTAATTGAAGTGCATGCGGTGTCGATTTGAAAGAATTTGTTTTCTAATTCTTTTGAAACGTAATGAATTTGTTTGTACATGTTCGAAGGCAGGTCTAATCTTAAAAAAAATTGTAGCGGTACTATCAAGACCAATATTAAAACTCCTGATAACTTTCAGCAGTATACATTCTGTCATTACATAAAAATCCTACGTGAAGTACATAAATAATTATAGTTTCTTGTGGTTGTAATGCCAACTACGATACTGTACATAGTAATAAAACTAACCAATAACAGTAAACAATCAACTTGAACGTGCACTTAATCTAACAGTAAGTGTACAATCAATAATATTTAAGATCAAAGAAAATGTATTGATACGCTCATAAAGCGTATTGTATTGTTACACTTCACTTTCATCATAAATTGCGCAATAATCCAAAATGTATAAGTAATTTCTATAATCATTTGAAACCTGACGGTCAATGTACTTTTGATCAAATAAAATGGTTTAAACAATTTATAATTATTTTTATAACTCAATGTACTCATTCTAAAGAAACAAATACTAAAATACCAAACACGTAATAAAATAATTAATTACTGTTTTCAAGGAGTCATAATGAGCATTTACTTCAATGTTATTGAATTTTAAGTAACGCAAACAGCTTTTAATTTTGCATTGGAAAGATGCAATGGAAAATTAACACTTTAAACAGGTATAAAAATTGTTGACAAATTTTTAATTTAGTAAACATTACATAATTGTCCTTGCAAACTCTGACAATAAATTATTAAAACGATATTACTTCACCATAATTTTTAACCTGTATTTCTGGTAACGGCACGACGGTAAGAAACGAACCAGAAGACTTCACTCAAAATTAGATCTGAATCTCCACGTGAAATATTGTTATAAATTATCATCTATAGCATAAATTTCCTGATTAATGGTACAAAGTTTGGTATCAGATGCAAGTTGGTGGAATAACATTTCCTCATCGACGTTAAATTGCGTTAATTAAAAAGATATAGACATAGTTCATTTTAATTAAATTTTGAGAACAATTTAATTTAAAACATTAATTGTTGATAAACTAATTTCAAAGGTCGTTAACTAAATTTTTTAAATGTGAGGTCCACTATTGTGTTTATATTTACATTTACAGTTAAAATTCTTACTTATTTTTCTTTTTCCTAAGAGAAGGTGGTTTCGTACGTGACATAAATTTTTGCTTGATTGTACGAAATTCCATAACAATTTACAGTTTACAATTCAGATAACGAGATTGAATAACAAAATAAATAATACTGTACATTAAATTAAAATACTAGTCGTGTATAGTATACTATTTATTGTACACATTAGCACATACAGATGTCACATAGTAGACCAAATCTTGATAAACAAGAAAAAAATCGATTAGTTCCGCTTCATAAAGTTTAAACCGCAATAATTCATTTAATGAATATTTTATCTGTACACGTGCAAAGGTTAAAAAATTCTGGAATTATTTATCAATAAGAAAAAAAAACAGGGGACACGATTATTTGACAAAACAAAGAAAAACTCGATTAACGTTTAAAAATAATAGAATTATCAATAACAAACAACTACAAAGAAAAATTGCCAAGAGCAAAGTTTAACCTCCACTATAATCAGAATTTACTGTAAATCCTATAGTTATTATAATTAACAAATGTAGGTAATTAAGTATTGTTTACTAAAATTCAGTTCAAATAGTTTAATTTAATGTATATACACAAATTCAGATACAGATACGTTAACATTGTCATTATATTACAACAATTACATACATACATTATAATAAATATCGTAAGTAACGTGTTCATCAGAAACCTTTAATCGAATTTCTTAATACATTTTAATAACATAATTTGTTAAGTAATTTACAGATTTTTAAATTAAAGTGGGTATGAAAATTTATGATCTCTTAAGAACGTCGTTTATGTACTATACTTTTTTTACTACTTGATAAGAATGTACTTAAAACATTTTGAAAGTGTCTTTAAAAAATTATAAGTTCCTATTGATTTACATAAACAGTTCTATTTTTGAAATTAAATATCAGATGTGAGTATCTAGCCTACAAGTAGTTAGTAGGACGCCAATTATACGAACGTCAAATATCTGGAACATCGATTTTTTTTTGGCATTAGGCTCTTAGCCATGCAACCAGTCAGCTAATAGATTCATTTGGATCGATCGACCAAACTAAGGACTAAAAATTGAGTTAAAACAGAATCTCATTTCGTGCTCAAAATTTGATGATGTTGTCATAGATTTCTTTTTGACCAATAGCTAACATATGTAGTAGGTTTAACGGTAGTGGGACATGTTTAGACAGTGATCTGTAAAGTTCTATACTAAATGTTGCATTTTTTTTATATTAAAAAAAGATATGATCAAGATCACCTTTGACTTTGTATGTGGGACAAGTATCTGATGTTAACATTTTAATTTTGTGTAGATGAACGGGATAATAAGCGTGACCAAATTTTAACCTGACTGCGTGTAGCAGACTTTCTTGATAACCGTTTATACAAACGGTTAACTGGAAGGACAGAGTGAATTAGTGTATAACGTGTGGGGTTTGTATGGCAAAAATCTTTTTAAATAGCTTTCCATGTATTATATGTTCTGTTCTAAAATTAGAATAATTTGTTAAGGAATTCAACACTGATACAGAATCTGATACTATTATGTTGTATTTATTAGTAAGTGTTAGGGAAAAGGTCAATGCTTTACTGATGGCTATAGCCTCGGCACTAAAAATTGAACATAAACAGTGTAATTTGAACATCTTTTCCAGACCCCATGTAGGGGCATAGAAAGCATAGCCTGAACCTGACAAAGACTTAGAACCATTAGCAATGATCAGTGGGTTGTGCCACCTATTTAATGTCCATTTTAGTAGATTTGAGTTTATACTAGGAATATCACTGTATCTTGGCGTAACTAGTTTTATAGTGGGAAAGAGGTTGAAGTAATCTGAAAGATAATATTTATGCTCTTTTATATAAGATCTTAAATTGTAAGAATTCCTGAAAGCATTGCATTGTGGTGGAGAGTATTCAATTTTCCTATTTTAAATAACAAATCAGCATTTAAAACCTTTAGCTTAAGTGTATATTTCTCGCTAAGATATTCTCTTCTGAGGGAAAGTGGTAACACATTGGATTCAGCATATGGGGGTTGATAACATTGCACCTAAACAGATCCGGAGTGTAGCATTCTGCACAACGTCTAACCCATTAAAGTGGGTATGAAAATTTATGAACTCTTAAGAACGTCGTTTATGTACTTTCTGCTATACTTTTTTTTTACTACTTGATAAGAATGTACTTAAAACATTTTGAAAGTGTCTTTAAAAAATTTAAATACCTATTGATTTACATAAACAGAGATTTCTATTTTGAAATTAAATATCAGATGCGAATATATAGCCTACACGTATACATAGTAGGACGCCAATTATACGAACGTCAAATATCCGGAACGTCCGGATAATGGATGGCATTTACAAATACATAATTTAAAGCGAAAAATTATTTTTCTTTTATTAATTTATTATTATTAAACAGTGAACTGTATATACAGTTCAATATTGTACTGTTTCACCTTATATCTTGTGCAAACATTACATGACGATGCTGTGTACGTATAGTTTACTCAAAGAAGAAGGATTAAAAAAAAGGCAAATATCAATAACAAACCATTCTATTCATAAAACAGGTGAACAGGTTTACTTTATCACTATTTTTTATCTACTACCTACTACCAAAACTACATCTCTGAAAACGCTACCTTTTCCGTGCCGAGTACACCGAAAAACCTAATTTGGGTTTTTACATTGACCATAAAATGGGATCTGCAAAAAATACGTGCTTGAAAACTTTTTCGAACGACCATCTAGTCTAGGCAGTTGATTACGCTCGAGTGTATGTGTCCGTTATTTAAGTATTTTGAAATAGTTTTGCGTAATAATTTCAAAAATTTAACGAAACATATTAAAAATATTTCAATAATTATTTAATAATATTTTATTACGTACAAGGGTTCAAATCCCAGTCCGATTTATTTTTTTTTAGTTGTATTATTACTTTAAAACAACACGTTTTTTTTTACTTGAACTGGGAATGGATTTATTCGAATATTCACATTATGAAAGATTTAGTTTAATAATAGGGAGTTTTTGATATCGTATTAATCCGAATAATCGACATTCTACGTTTAATTAATTTTTCTTCGTCTAAATCTAAAGGTTTGTTATATTGATTTAATAAATATTTTTGCCTTAAAAAATGCTAATACGTTTCAATACATGTACGCTCTTGTAAGATGATGTAAATCTAAAAGTAGAGATAGATAGCGGCTTCTGAAACCTCACTTTCTCACCTCAGATGTCAGACGGTCGCAATACATCGTTCTCTCTCTAACCCAGTGTTTTCATATATGCCTTACCTGGTTTCTACCATACATGGTGTTCCGAAAAAAATTCCCCTTACTAATGAATATTTCTAACTAGATTCTTTACAATACAAGTATATACCAATACGCCACCGGGTTAGTAAACCTGAATGATAAAAGTAATTGTTAACGTGCAACTCTGAATGCTTACAATCACCCTAACTTAATTTTTAGATATACATGACTTCAAGATTTGAAGGTAAATTTGAATTTGTGGTGGGAGAATTTCAGTTGCCTTCGTTTTCCGTAGGGGCGTGTGCGCGCACGATCGTGGTGAGATGGGTCCGGGAAACGTTCGGAATCGCTCGGGATGAATCGGGAGCATTCAAGGTTGCACGGACTCGCGGGGTTAACGCCCTATAATTTGAAACCGGATGTTGGGATCATTAACCTTTATTTAGATCAACAATAAATGTAATTTTGATTTATAAGCGAAATATACAGGAGGTGTCGTTAGAATTTTAACTAGGTTTACAAAATTGATCAAAGCGGACATCTTTGTCAAGCAAATAATTCTGTTTTTGTCTATTAAAATGCGTGATATATTTGACTTGCAAACGAGTTCTTTATACCATTTGGTTATAATTTGCCGCCCAACAGTAAACGAAATCCAGCAAGCACGTCACTTTTATGAAACAATATAAAAAAATCAGGCAATGAATTGAAATAAAATGGAAAATGATTACTGTATCAATACAATCCAATAAATGAAGACGTTATTGTTACAACTCCAGCACTGGAAGTTTGAATTCTTACATTATGAACAAGTTCACTTTGAATAGTGTTAAATTAAATCTTTAGTTTTCGAAGCATAGATTGCATACCATAGACAAATGTCGAACAATCGTTGTCATAGTCGACGTTTGTCGAATAGTAATGTCGTATGCGTGGTACAAGTTTGCCAACATCGTAAATTATTTTCAAAAGTATGTGTTTTATAAAACTTTGACATTAACGAATGGTGATTTTTGGAAAAAAATGTTTTTACTGAAATTACTGAAAATGTATGTTACATTTGAGAATGTTAGATATTAGTCGACATTTACTTAGAGTCGTACACGACATTAACAAGTGACGTTTGAGGATAGGGTCCCATATCACACATAACAACACCTATACAATCATCAGTGTTTTGTTAAATATTTAGTGACAGATGTCACACCTTTTAACGAAGAAAAAGAACAAACTTTTTTGAAGTTCTCACCAAATATGCTAATTGGGGATTCTTTTTAAGCGAAAAAGATTTAAAAAATTCTCTCAGCGTAACAGTCAAAGAGGAAACACGTTTTGTTAATAATACCCGAGATGACGATTGGGCTAAATTCATTTTTAAAGATGCGCTATAACAGAAAAAGATTCAGGGCAACAGTGTTCGAACCACAGTTGCAGAATACTTTCAAATTTGCTAATCGCTTTAAGTTAAGTTTGATCGAGTCATACAAATGATGAATTGTTTATTAATCACTGAAAATCGGCAACCACCGTAATGATGTCTGGCTTCGATTGCTGAGACCTTTTGCGTCACTATACACCGACCACTTCGAATATAGGTGGATAGATTGGTTTGAAACTAGCTTATATATCATGCATGACGTTTGAATAGAACAAAAGTATTACTGATGATTAAAGTTTACCTTTTACAAGGACCCTTCTAGGTTGAACAAATCCTGAAGTTTTAGTGAACAAGTCTTGATAAACTTAAAGATTGGTTTTTTCACCACCAACCTTAAAGGGCCCTTAAAAAGACACTTTTAAATCAAAATTAATTAAATTTGGAACAATTACTCCCTTATCCAAAAAACTATTACAGTCTATCTTATTTCCCATATATAAATGATAACCTATGTATGTCTCTGCCACCGAGTTTACTCTAACGTTTGCTTAGTTTTTATTTATATTTTTCCAGAGTTAGGTTTCGAATTTTAGCCAAAATTTAAATTCTATATCATGGTTTTCCTTTTATTATTCCGATATTGAGTGTTGCTATGAGTAATTTTTACACTCGATTTTTGTTCAACTTATACACTCACATTTTTACTGCCACACTGGCAATTACGAACCAAATTTTTGAAAAGCGTTTATTATTCGTTTAGTAACATACTGGAATCCAATTTATGTGTATGTTGAATAAATCGAAATCAATTGCAATACCAATGCAAAATCTGCTTCCTTAAAGATTGAAGTAAAACTACATGCAAATACTCATTCAGTTTCCCCAACCCTTAAATTTTACTTTTCTTTCGATTAGGATTTTGATATTTTGTAAAAACCGAAAAACAAAAGTTCTTTTCTATACCCGATAAAAAGGAACGTTCAAATAAATTCATAGGTTCAGTACCTATAAACAACAAGGACTACTTTAGCCTAGAAACTATTTTTAAATAACTTAAAATAATAAATAAATATACAAGTTCACGACTAAAATTGGAAATTTCAAAATCCTGTAGTGTGAAAATTTTTAAATAGACCTTAAAAATCTAAACACATTCTATATTGTACTTTTAAACTTTAAATAACTCTATTAAAATTATAATCGATGCAAATATTTTGAAGTGTAGGAAGAACTATTGCAAAATAAATTGAATGATCAATAAATTATCCTATAAAATGAAAGCCTTAAACAATTTTAAACTACAATACGAAAAGCTAATGAATAAAAATTAAGTCACATAATTAAATCTTCCCGATCGAATTTCACCGACGTTCATTGATGGGTAATAAGTGAACGTCTAACGAAACCATTTTGATTTTGTTTCGATCACTTCCAATTATAGTTAGTGTCGATACTTGATCCAAAAGAAAAATCAAATTTCAGGAAATCTCCGATTATGTATATTTAAAACGGGTGGGTGTACCAAAATTAGGTTCAACTTATAAATGAATAAACATTACTATCTCTTCTAACTATGGGATTAAGATACCTACGTGTAAAAGTATTTGTCGTCTTATGCCATACGTAGATTATTTAAATATTGAATTAATTATGAAGTAAGAATATTAACGTTTTCTTTTTAAAAATTTACGCTTAGTTTGTTATCAGCAAGGATGCAATAAATAATTAAAAACTTTAATTATAAGTAGCGAAGGTTACATCTAAAAATAAATTTTCATTTTAAAACAGCACTTTTTGATTCAGCTCATTCTCTATTATTTTATACGTATGTTAATTAGGTCAAGAATATAAATGTCAACAATAATTTAAATTAACATTTTTTTAAATAATAAACATTTACAAATGTATATATCAACCAAATTTTCCCCTAATTCAGTAGTTGGAATTTGAATTGAAAATTGAAAATGTACTTACTTTTTCAAACACTTAAGATTTGCATAAGCGAGAATGTATTAAACTGACGCACCAATTAATTACACAACGTGTACGGGTTAACACATGCGGCTTTACTACAGCAATGTCCTGCTTCTACTGAGTTTTTTTATGAATACCGTTCAGCTTAACAGCGAATTCAGACTGCACGTCTTTACAAAAGTCGTGGTGAAGTTACCCGATTTCGATCACCAGTAGCATTTTTTTGCGAGAACGCCTATTTCCGATAAGTACTACAATGTGTTCGAACTGTTAATGTCAATGTCAATTACACAAACGCGATAAATAGTTACAAGAATTTTATTATCGGTGATGGTCGAGGTGATGGTTGTAATATTAAATTGGAAGCGGTCTCTGGCGCCTGGGCTGCTTCACTACATTAATCAACACACGTTGATAAAAATATTACTTATGGCCTTTGGCTAACGTATTATCTTATCGAATTATTAAAAAACATAATTAATTAAACTAATCGCAAAAAATTTCACAAAAATTTCAAAATTAATTGGAGAAGTCGGTGTACAAATGATATGACAGTTCATTACCTCCAATTTTTGAAAAATTACTGTTTTTGTTTTTAAAGTAATGGTAGTATAATGAAACAGCGTAATTTAGTTAATTACTTCCTTATTTTGTCCAGAACTAAACTAAGAGGCTAAAATATTTAATTATTGCTTGTTTGCAATTTAAAAACATGTTGTTTTAGCAACTTTTTTTTAAAATGGTAATGGTCAAATTAGACTTTGATGTATACCAGACGTCTGCCATAGTACTAGAAATAGTAAACTGTGAAAATTATTTTTGTACATTTATACAACCTACTTTGTGTGATTTATCAACAAAAACATGTGAAGCATAACTAATGTCTAAATAAAGGATTCTTTTATGCTACATACTTTTTAATTTTAGTTTAAAACCAAACAATTTAGTTAAACGTATCTACGTTTTTTATAACTAGAACGGTTTTTGTAATTACCTCTTAAAAATATGATTTTACATTCATTCTCTTTCAATTTTTGGGTTATCTAACATGAAATTTATTAATGAGTAATAAAAGATAATTTGAGATCGTATATACTTTTAAAACATAAAGGAGTTTTTTGATATGGCTTTCAAAGCACAAATAAGTGCCAGAAAGTGCAAGTGAAACGCTGTCATGAGTGATAAACGCGAGGTCGCCCACCTCAAAGTTATATGGCAAGTTATTCACTTTTATTCATTATTTTGTTGACGCAAAGTTTACTATACCTTATTCGAATAGAACAAAGAGTTTGCTGACAAGAACCCCTGCGGAGGGGTTTCTTATCCAAGATGAGTAATCTTAATCTCAAACGAACCAGCTCTACTTTATCGCCACCTGTATTCGAACCAAATAATAAATATTTATTTACACCTGAAAATCTAATAAGTTTTACGTTACGGAGAAACAAATCCAGGAAGCCGATAAAACTAATTCTCAAGGTAAACTCAGTGCAGAAATAAACGATATGGTATTTACCGATGACGTTCCGTCACAATTTGTAGATAATAAAGAGAATAAAATAAAGATCCCGCCAATTTATCTGTATAATGCCGACAGACTAAAATTTCAAGAAATCATTACTGATCTTAAGGAAAATGCTAAGAATAATTTTACCATTGTACTTAGAAATAAACAATTAAGAATAAATCTCAGCAGCATAGATGATTATCGAATAATGACCAAGCATTACACCGAGAAAAATCTAGCCTATCACACATTTAAAAACCCAGAAATTAACAATTTAACTGTAATAATCCGAAACGTACCCGTCTCCCTTTCGGAAGAGGAAATCCAAAAAGAATTAAGAACTCTAAAATATCCGGTACAAAAAGTAGCCAGATTCTACAACAAAGAAAGATATCCGATCCCACTGTGCGCGGTGGATCTTGATGACTCGCAAGAAAGCAAAGGAATTTTCAGTTTAACAAAATTATATCACAGCATCGTAGAAGTAGAGATACGAAGAAAATCGAAGGAAATCCCACAGTGCAAAAAGTGTCACACACGCAAATATTGGCACTACCAATCCACGTTGTGTGAAGTGCACTGGCAATCACTTATTTAGTGAATGCCCTAAACGACCTGGAGATGATCCTCAGTGTGTAAACTGCTTAGAAAGGCATCCAGCGAACTACAAAGGTTGTAGTTATGTTACTATGCTAAGGTAAACATTAACCAAACAAGAAACTCTAGCTTTAGAACTCAAAATAGATCATACTTTCAAGCAGTAAGAGACAAACAAGAACGTACGACTAATGAGTCATCTCCACCTAGACTAACTGTACCTGAATCCAACGCCCCCAAGTCTGACGAACAGCTTCAATCAACGACCTTATCTCTACAACACTTAAGAAAATAATAGAACTACTAATCCCTCATTTAGACAAACGAATGCCATTTCTAACAACATTATTACCAACATTGCTAGAAAATGGATCAAAATAATCCTCCGTTAATTAATAATATAACAATGACCAATTGGAATGCCAATGGTTTTAAGCCACAACTCAACTTTTATTGAATTCCAAACACGACATTATATTGATATCGCGTGTATCAGCGAGACGCACGTTGTTAGTACGGAGAACTTCAGAATTCCTGGGTACCAAGTATATCGGAAAGACCGAGAATCCGTAATAGCATCAGGCGGAGTTGCAATTATAATCAAAAAGAAATTCAGCCACCACCTACTTCATATGGGTGTTCTCCAAAACATAGAAGCCATTTCTATTAAAATACGTATGAAAACTAGTAATTTTTTAACCCTTACAGCTGCATACAAACTTCCAAACAAGCGGCTTGAAGAAGACGAAATATGTGAACTTTTTAACACAATTGAGCCCACGTTAGTTGTAGGAGACTTGAATGCTAAAAATACCATTTGGGGTTGTCGTGTTAGTAATCCTGCCCGGATCAGGCTGCACAACATTATGACCAACCACGGTATTTTAATATCAGCCCCTGATGACTACACTTATCATCCATACCGAACAGACCATCAACCTGACATTTTGGACGTTATACTGCATAAAAATGTTGGTAATCCAGTGTCCCAAACAATAGTCTCTGAACTGGACTCTGATCATCTCCCTGTCATCATCAGCTTCCAAAATACCCCCATAATAATACCTCCACGCCCTAGCTTAGCTCATGGAAAAACCGACTGGGATAAATTTCAGTCGACTCTCGATCAAAAACTCTGTTGGATGGGACCACTTGAACTTCCCACTGAAATAGACAACGCCGTCCTACAATTCACATCAGCGTTGCAAGCAAGTATCCAAGAATCAACTACACCTTGGAAGCAAAGGAAAATTGCTGAGCATAACAGAACTCCCAACTACATACTTGATCTAATTAAGCGAAAGAATAGTACAGAAGGGACTGGCAAAGACACCGGTTACCATACCTTAAAACACTGTACAACCAACTATGTCATTTAGTAAAGAAAGAACTTGATAGCCTCAGAATCCAAAGATACAATTCCTACCTTGAAGACATTAAACCCGGTGACCCATCTATGTGGTTCGCTACCAAACGGATATTAAAACAACCGAGCAAAATCTTATGATATCAAATACCACCAAATACTCCTCTGAAGACGAAAAAGCCAATTTATTTGCAACTCATCTTGAACAGGTCTTTACGCCAAATACTGCAGAACAAGACCAACACTTTGATAATCTGTCTAAGAAATCAAAAATTATATAATAATATTACCTAAGCGTAAAACTCCTGGGCCTGACCTAAAAGCATTTACCTAAAAAGGCTTTGGCTTACTTAACCTCAATATATAATTCCTGTCTTAGATTAGGATACTCTCCGACATCGTGGAAATCTGCAAATGTGCTCCCTATATATAAAGTAGGAAAACTGAAGGATAATCCTGACAGCTACCGACCTATTAGTCTTCTGTCAACTCTGGCCAAGCTCCTAGAAAAAGTGATACTTTCCACACTACAAGATGACATACAGCAAAATGATACAATTTTTCCTCACCAATTTGGCTTCTGAACCCATTATTCAACCTCTCACCAGCTTCTTAGAATAAGTGAAATAATTGAAAGAGGGTTTGAAAAGAAAGAGTACGCGGCAGTTGTATTTATGGACTTAAAAAGACCTTTTGATAAGGTCTGGCATAATGGACTATTATAAAAAATGGGACTTTTAAATACTCCAAGTTACCTAATCTGACTAACAGAACTTTTAGATTCCAGATCAATTCAACCTTATCTAGTTTGATACCTATACGAGCCGGAGTTCCTCAGGGTAGTATTCTAGGTCTCACCCTATTCAATCTGTTTGTTCACGACGTACCTACAGTTCCCAACTCAACGCTGGTCATGTAACCAATTTTCACAGAAGGTGCACTTCATCCATCCTTCTCTAGCTTTGGAATGTGAAACAATTCGTTGCAGCATGTGCAGGATCTGTTCTCTTCTCTTCATTTTTATCATTGTCTGATGTCTCACTTTCACGATCTTCCATAATTTGTTTAACGGATTCGTTATTTGTTTTCATTGTTTTTCTTCTTTATTACCAATAGTTTTCTTTTCACAACCGAACGCTCAGAAGGCTTGGGTGTTACTTGGGGAGTAGTAGCTTCTAGTAATTTATTCGTTAATATAGCTGTATTTCAATGTTTTCTGTCATTGTTATTTTGTTTTCTTGTAACCTAGGGAATTTTGAAGAACTCGTACACTACAAAGCTACAACTTGATTGTGGTGAATTTGATGAAGTTGGCGTTGAAACATTCTGAGCAGACACATCTCGTTTGAAATATGTCCTGACTAGTAAGAGACATTTCCTGTCACCGTTCGCTGCAGTTTGAACACATGCTGCCTTCATGAAAGCTTTCCAATTTCAATAATAGTTACATAGGGTGTAAAACGACGGGTTTTGATTAGAAGTTATGGAAGATAGTATTTTATTAGAGTTTTGAAATTACACCAGTAGTGGTTTCCCAGGAGCATTAAGTTCAAATATAATATCATGAATTAGGCACTTCCGGGTATACCGATAGTTAAGTCCATATTGCTTATTTTAAATAAAAACTAATTTTTTTTTATTTCGTACAGGGTCGCCCATTTAATCAACAAAGTCCAATAACTTATGTAATAAAAAATATACGAGAATAATATTTGGCAGAGTTATAGGCAGTTATGAAATGCACTTTTTAAAATTATTCACAGTACACAGGGTGCTCCAAAAATTTAGGACAAACCAAACTTATGTTTTTTTAAATGGAATACCCCATATTTTATTTCAAATTTTGATCCGGCTTGTTTTTCCAATCTTCCAATATAGGATTTTGTATATTTATACCGTATGTTTCAAATGATTTGTTTTAGCTAAAATCGTGTTCAATCTTTTTGGCAGCAAAGATTGATGTGTTCTTTATCATTATGAAACTATAAGTTTAATATATATAGGGCGTGACAAAAGGTAAATCAAAATTTTTTTCCATTTTTTTTAATGGAATGCGCTATATTTTATATCAAATTTTAAGATATTTCATTGCTCTATCAATTTTGTATAGCATTCCTATACCCAATTTGCTATTTTAAGAGATATTTCAAGTTTAGTTACGAAACTCGGCATCTCTTTAGATTTCTAATAATAATCAATATAGTCATGAAAACTTAATCCAATTGTTATTTTCAGTTACAGTTAATTGAGGTTACCCTATAATTTTGCAATTTACTTGTAATTTTCAAGCGTTCTAAAACAGTTACATTTAGATATAAATCTACATAAAAAATACACTAGCAAGCATTTTAAAATACGTAGTGTTCTTCTTAAAGTAACTAACTTTAAAAGATTTTAATTAGACATGTTCGCTTAATTTGCAGGGCCTGGTTGTCTACGATATAGTTTCAACTCAGTAACTTTATTAATAACTAGTTTTGCGCGTCCTACGGACGCATGAATTTTGACCTGTAACTTTTGGATCTTAAGGTCATAGGTCAAAATAATGTATACAAAAGTTGTTTGTCTTGTCAAGAAAAACATATTTGGTATTAAACAAAATTAATTTTGAAGTTTGGGAGAGTGGGTGTGGCCAGCTCCCCAGGGGTTAAGTTAGAGTTTCAAAACCCTTGCATCCAGACCGCATTAAAATCCTCTATCAAATGGTATATTCAGTTTTTTAACACCTCGGAGGAGATGATAAACAGACAGACAGACAGACAGATCTAGACAGAGATTTCAAGGAAATTATAATAATTACATACAAATATCGTTATTTCTTGAGAACTCAGTATATAGATACAATTTTAAAAATATAAAAACACCCGTGGACTTAAATAAAGCTTCATAAACTTTATAAACAACTATAACATTTGTAATTTAGACATCCTTGTGACATAAAGTGCTTATTACAGGTATTTCAAAAACACAATTAAAGAATTTTGTTGGTCCTAATAGATATTTTTGAGAAGGTTAACTTTGTAATTTCTATACATTATTCAAAATTATTGTTTTACATTTTACATTCATTCAATTCACTTCTTTTATTTGTGTTGGATTTTGAAATAAAACAACTTTATTTTCGGAAAAAAAATTATTTAGACATAAAATCAATTCATGATAAAACGATTCTTACAAAACTGTTTTTGAATTATTTCAAATATATTTTGAGAATTTTACAGATTCTTATAAATGAATTAATTGTATTATAACTTTTGATGATAAAGACGATTTACGTGAAATGGTGGACGAAATAATGTTATAAAAAGCTCCTTTCAGCTAGAGTAGAAAAAACTTTCAAAAATCTTTCTTTAGATTATTTGGATGTAGGAAATTGTCGTAGTATAGAAAAGTCAGCAAAATAATTTACTGAAAATTCTTCCTTGAAAAATATTTTGCGACTTCAGCATATGATACTTATGCAGTTTTAATTAATTTAAGACAATTATAACGATAATTATATTGATGACATCGTAGGTCAAAATTAGTTTTAATTTAACCAACATTGTATGATGAAAATGTCAATTCCGGAAGTGGTGACCTTTTTATATTTTTTAAAACAACATTTTGGTATTGGGCAATATAGTCTTAAATAAACATCACTTACTTTTATTCATCTGTTTAAGACTTAGGATATGGATCCAAAATTTTTCGATTTAATACATTAAGAACGATTTTGTTTGTATGTTGATATTCTGTAAATCGGAATGTATCTTATAGTTTCTTATGTTTTATGGAATGTTTATTACAAAATAATTAAAAACAAAGAATTTTACAAATCAGTGATGGTTAACTGAAGCATCAGACTAAGTAATGTATAAAATTGTAACACTAAAGTTTTGTAAAAAATAAATTAATTAAGAAGTGTTTTATAGGTTTTGTATTAAAACTATTACATAAAAATATATCAATAATTAATACAATATTCATTACTGTCGGTAAGGTTCTCACAAATATTTCTTGTGCGAAAGTGTTCCCAAATTATACTTACATGTTACATCAACGCCTCGAATGTTATATTCATCGTCGTTCCATTCTCTAACAATATTCCTCCACAAATTCTCAACAGGGTTTAAATCAGGAGACTTACTGGGCCAATTTAACAATTCGATGTTTTATTGATTGTCGTAGAACCAATCCGTCACTCGCCGTACTATTATGAAAGCTGCAATTATCCTTTATTAATTTGAACCACAAGAAAGGTATATATTGTTAACTGAAGTATAACCTACTTACTCTATAAAGATGATATAAATATAGTGAAAGTCAAAAAAGAGCGTACTACATATACTAGAATTTTTAGTACTTATAACAGAAGTTATTTAAAATGTAATTTATCACAATTTATTATTAATCTCTATTAACTAGTGTTTATAAATACATATTTCTTTTATTAATATTTTTAAATTTCAATTTAAAGTTAAAAAATTTTTTTGGACATCTATCATTTCCATTTCAATCTTACTTTTTTTTGTAGAATAAAAAGTTATTGTGTACAAATTAACAAAAAATTGTCATTGATTGCAATTTCTGAATATATTAATAAATGTTTGTAGTTATCCATTCTACAGTCAGAGAAATAGATAAATGTTCATAATATACACATACTTCCGTGTACATAATTTTTCAAGTAAAATTACAAACAATCGAACATTTACATATAAATGTTCTTCTATATAGCCACGACGCACAAAATTCAAAGTATTTTAAAAGATAAATATTTGGTTTTTGCAATATCTCCGCCCAACCTTAAATCTTAATTTTGTGTTTAGATAACGAAAATTAGGACTGCAAACATTAGAGCTGTGCGTGCTGAATACCAACTCTTATCAAAAAAGTGGCATTTCAAGTATTTAATGAAATTTAATAAAAGTCATTTCGAATTCCAGTTTCACTGACATAAAAAATTACACCCACAATCAGAATTCTTAATTGAGTTCGACATAGAAAAATACGATAACTTTTACTATACTATTGCAACCTTGTAGCATTTAAACACCCAGATGATATCATTCGCTTAACATAAATGATTAATCAGGTTTTTATACGTAAGGTAACATTTTATATTTTTCACTTTTTAAATCAACCCTAACTAAATTGAAAGCGCTCGATAACTGTAAATAGTTAAATTTATGCGACTAGATATTCATGACGGAATCTACAACCGCAATTGTAGTATTTATAACTAACGGTTCGCATAAAATATATTTTTAGTACGTATCAAGTCAGCGACCATTTCATAATTTAAAATTAACTTAAAACTGCATTTGTTGGAATTTATAACTTATAAATTTTTTTCGAGCGATCATCAGTAAAATACGTCATTGTGTGTCAGTAGTGAAAAGTTTGCAGAATTAAATAAGACATAGTTATAAAATACCAGAAAAGGTCGAAAAAACTGTAAAGCACATTTTCAGTTGTTCATTCTTGCTTTGAAACTTGAATTTTACACAGTACGGCTACTATGCGGTAAAGTACGGCTACTATGCGGTAAAGTACGGCTACTATGCGGTAAAGTAGTGGCTGATTTATCTGCCATTTGGGAAGGTTTAAAAATAAACTAAGTATAAAATCCAATAAATTGATTTTAAAAAATTTACTTTACACCATACTTGACACGATAATGTACAAGAATAAGAGCGCATTTAATTTTTTTATTGATGATGATATTGATGGCGTCATCTATACGCCAGTTAAACAAATGAACTGACACATGTATGTCAAAATGGTTAAACAGCCAGGCCTACTTAAAATCAGTAGAAATAATTTTATTCTTTTATACTTTTCATGATGATCGTCAGCAAAAATATTATACAAATTTCGTGTATAAAGTGATTTTACGACGCTTCATCTAATGAGGAATTTGTCCTTTGGGCTCGTTCCTCAAACAATACTGTCGCGCCGTAAAATTTTACTTTCCACACTCTAATGCAAATAACTATTACAGTCGCGCACACAACGTTTTTTTAGGCTTTTACTCTCTTTTGTAAACAATTTTTATAGCTGTTTATTATACAAGTACAAGTATTGTTAAGACACGAGTATAATACATAGTTTTTCAACACCTCCTTCCGTAAGAGTTTTTAAAAATCATCAAAACCCGTAGTAGTCTATGATTTTCTTGCTATGTTGTTGTGTTTCGCTTTGTTCGTTTGTTGACAGCAAATTATTATTTGAAAAAAAAAATGCAAAAAACTGCTCCGGCACTTGTAATATTGATGGGAATGAAAAGAAAAAGTTCTCTTCCTGAAAAAAAAAAAGATATTAAAGAATCTGCATTAAACTTTGCTACCGAAGAACTCCAAAGATGCTTATTACATAGAATTAACTGTTTTCAATACTTGAAAACAGAAAAACGATGTTTGTAGGGTAAACGAAGACGTGCTTTTGGTTACTTCTTAACGCCAAAAAAGATTCGCGGCTTCTTCACTGTGGACAAAATGTAGCATGTTAAGATCGACATTAAAACTTAAAAAATACAGATATTTTTCAATATGGCAAGTTAATCGCTTTTTTGAAGAACGAATACAAAAATCAAAGAAATCCAAGAAATCAAAAGTTCTTGAAAGAGTGCATATTCAACAGTTTCTAGCACAAGCACCTAATAAAAAATATTTGATGATGAAGTTAGGTCGAATTTGTTATTTGAGGATAAAATTTAATTTTTTACATTACAGGTCGCACTAATTTTGGGTGTATCAGGAGGGTGTCGATGTTGTGAATTATTTAACATGTTGGTCGATAACGTACGTAGAAGATAAAGGATGTTGGTATCTATACCAGATAGAAAAACCTTATGTTTCACGTAACTTTACGATTATGAAAGAAGAATTTTTAGTTAATGTGCTGGATATTTGTAGAAAACTTCCAAACTCTTCCAATTTAGTGAATTTTGTAGTGACTTTATTAACTTTAAATTGCCGGATCGGAAAATTTCCTATTAGGCGGTAGAAAAGACGCATTTTCCTTCTTTGTGACCCGTCTGTTAAAGGTGCTAGATGAACATCATCTGAAATTCTAACAGCTACACTTATGTATTAATTATTTACTATAAACCTAAGTAAAAGCATCCCGTACAACAAGGGAATAAGTTTTCACCTCCTGTTCGCTTTCTCCTGTTGGTCTGGCTTAATGGTTGCTATGCTGGCGTATGGATAATAATCCGAAAATTACTTAACCTAACGAAGCTGAGTCTGGATATTATTAGCGGAGGTCACCAGCATTGGAGTTTAACCACCACACAAGATAATATCTGGTTCATTGTGAGCACGTCTAGCAACTGTTATCAATTCGGAGTCCATCTTGTCTCCTCTTCATCGCTGGCAACTAAATACTGTCTGATTTGGATACGAGAGCTGTCACACCTATCTATTAACGTTTGAACACCGAAAACTTTCTATGTACAAGCTAAGTTGATTCTTTTTATGCATGTTATTCGTTATTTTTGTCGCGTTTTATGTACTCGTACTACGGCTGTGAATTGAACAACATGCCGTTTGCGCTCTGTTAAAGAATCTCTGTAAATTTGAAAGATCTTTCGAAGTATTGTGTTTCAAGATTGAAGTTGTCTCATTTGCAGACTCTGTTACCGCTGGCGAAATCTCACAAAAAGTAGGAAATATCGGGTTTTCTATTAAGGACTTGACCACATTTTTTAATAAACCGTTAATCATTTTAGGTATGTAAATAATTTTTTGGCCTCCTGAACTGTAAAGCACATTTTTCAGTTGTTCATACTCGTCTTGAAACTTGATTTTTACACACAATGCGGTAAAGTACGGCTACTATGCGGTAAAGTAGGTACAGCTACTATTCTGTAAAGTAGTGGCTGATTTTATCTGCTACTTGGGACCGTTTTCAAAATAAACTAGTATAAAATCCGATAAATTGATTTTAAAATTTATTTTACACCATCCTTGACATGATAATGTACATAATAAAGGCGCATTGAATTTTTTTATTGATGATGAGATTGATGGCGCCATCTATACGTCAGTTAAACAAATGAACTGACACAGGTGGTGTATGCCAAAATGGTTAAACAGCCAGGCCCACTTAAAATCAGTAGAAATAATTTTCTTCTTTTTTTACTTTTTGATGATGACCGTCGGCCAAAATATACAAAATCCTACTTTCCATACTCTAATGTAAATAACTATTATTATTCGCTTGAAATACAGTAAAAACATTTATGTGTGGAATGACTTATGGATGGAACGTTCATATATCCACCAAGGGAACATTTGCAAAGTTTGCAATACTACCCTGGTTTGGATTAAACTCAAATTTTTAAACTAGGTTATGAAGTGCTTGTCAACTAAGTTGCAGGCAACCGACTTGGATTTTCGGTAATAAAATTTAATTGTGTTTTGTGTTTATTTGTAGACGTTGTTCATTCGTGCACTACATCATATTGAAAATGTTACACGTATGTGGATTTTTTAATACCTGTCGGTTTTCTTTATATTTATATAATTATATAGAAATATTATTTCATTTTATACGTTCACTTTGTTATAAAATTATAGAATTTCAGGTCATGAATGGTTTCGCTCTCACAAGACACGTGTAAAAGCTGTTCTTCCTGTAACAAAAGCAATGTAAGAAGCTTGTCAACACGCTTTACAAAATTCACCCTGAGGTGGATTATAACAGCACTTTTGTTTTCATCAATCAGAATGAAGGAATAATATAAAGCATACTTACATGTATATCTTTCAGTGTTGGTGTGCATACATGATTTTTTACGATAGCAGGAATACGAAAAATACATAACTAAACTCTAAAAATTACGATTACCAGATTCATTAGGTTTCTATTTGTACAAGTAGAAGAAGGGCCATAAACGTTATAAACAATTTTGTTTAAATGTCACGACTTGTGTACCCAATTTCTTACTGTTGTTATTAATTATATTCTATTCTACAGTATGGTCTTTATACGTACTGTCACCAAATATCATATATTTAACAAAATTGAATAGCATTCGTTTAATTAATCTGAGGAAGCCCCAAGTTTTATATCAATTATCTTTGACGAAACGCATGAAAATTACGTCCTTGTCACAAAAATTTTCAACACGCAATGTGCAAGGTTAATTAAAACAGATTAAAGAGAAAGAAAAGTACGCACGTATACTTCCAATTTTATAATACCGTTCAGACGAGTGAAGCTAAAACGTAAATCAACAGCTTTGAGAAAAAATTGTTAATTGATGACCAATTTTTGTTTAATACCGATAGTACATAAAACTTTGTAGCTTTTTATCATATAGCTATTTATAGAGTGTTAATCTGATACCACGACATTAAGTTTTATATACAAATGAAAAAAGATATTTCATCTGTGTTGTTTGTTTGAACACTATTACATAAGGACGTTATTCTAATTTGTATTAGCTTGCATATGTGCAAAATTTCCACATGGATGGTTATACAGCTTCCGTAGATTGCATAAATCAGAAATTAAATTTAAGTACAAGCTCATTCCAACAAAATACTTCCAATTGTAATTCATTAAAAGTTAAAAATAGTGTACATTTCACGCATACATTTATTTATTCGTGCGTTCATAATTAAGTGTTAGTGTAATTTAGAATTTAATGACAAGATTTTTCTAATTCCGACTCAAACCCGTTAATTTTTTTGCAAATCTGCAATGTAAACAATGTCCGTGAAAAATTTTAATTTCGTTGAATGAAGAATATAGACAACTTGTCCGTTACATTTTTTTCAATTTCAATATTGTGTAAACACTGTGTCGTTCAAGGGTATATTAATTTTATTTTTATGCGATGTGGGTTTAAAATTAATTTATTTTCAATGTCAATGTTGTTCGTTAATATTTCGAATCGATCATTTTCTATTTTCGAAACTTTACATATTTTGTTGTTCAGTTTTTTAAAATAATTTATTAAATGATAAAAATTAAGGAATTAATACATTACCAAGTACTTTTTACATTGGTTTTAGATTACACATTAATTCGTAGAAGAAGAAGCTATGACCTTGTCATTTAGAAATGGACCTTTTTCAGTTAAAACTTCCTAAGTGCCCCAGTTTTTCGGTGTTTTCATAAGAAACTGGTATAATATACTTTAATATTATCAAAGAACACGTTACAAATCTTCAAAATACTACAAAATCTCAAAAATTGTTAACTATCCATAATCTGAAATCCTAAAATTGTTTCCTAAATATCACCGCCCGGTAATATCATGAATAGCAAAAATTAATTATCTCCCACAAGCATTTTGCAAAAATCAAATTTTAAAGTGCTTACCAACTTCACGCTTTATTAAAAGCACTAACAACAATTTTAGGTAAACGTTAGTACTTTGTTAATAACTTCTTAGTTGTTCATAAGTGTTTAAGAAAATCAAATTTTGTTTAATAAGCGTATTAAATTAACGTTTCATTAGAAATACTAATGAAAACTTTATAATCGATGGTTAGTATCTCATGAAACACGTCATCCTAAGGATTTTAAAGAATCACTACTTACGTTTGAATATTTTAGTTTACCTCAAATACGTATTTCCAAAATTGACGATATTATATTTTGAAGCCGTTATTTCATTAAATACAAAATCAAAATTTCAGAATACCTTAACAATATTTATTGCAAAAAATTTGCAATTCTAAAATTTCAGGATTTAGCTGCTAACCGTTCAACCAGGTTCCGTATTTAAATATTGCTATGGAATTATAGCACACATTTTTATGCTGTGTCAAATATTGAATCAAAGTTGTCTAACAGTCCTTAGACTATCCTGTTTTATTTGAATTATACAAATTATAGTACAATTGTTTATTTCCGAACTTTGGATGATGAAGTACCTACTTAAAACACTGAGAACCGTAGTTACTTCAATCATTGCTTGTAGCACATTATTTTTTCCAAAATAAACAAACAAGAAATTAAACAACTTACGTGTCCACGGCAACGTTTCTAAAACTTACAAAATATTAAAGATTTTTTTGTAGGTAACCGAAATTCCAATTACAATAGTTTTATAAATGAGTTACAAATAAAAACTGTAACAACACATACGCAAGCAAACGATTTATTCTGGATCCAAGATTTTCTGTGCTTCAGTAGTAGTAATAGTTTTATATTACTGCTTTTCCAATTTCGTTATCGCTTAAAAATGTACAAATTATGAAACTTAGGATAGGAGAATGGATCACATCATGGTTTGTTACATATGATACTGAATCAAAAGTACAACCTTATTTAGTATATATGTTTTAGTAGAAAGAAATATATGCATGTAATGTTTCTGCTCAAATACATTATAATTAAATAGAAGTACACTAACAAGTGAGGTGTAACAATAAGGTTACTCTTAATATCTATGAGTTTTTATTTAAATCGTTATACTCTTCTCATTGCGTCATTTCGCCTACAGTGAGCAATATAATGACCAATGCTACCTACGTTCTGTTGAATCTTAGGTTCTACAAAATCTATTACTGTTCTCAGTATGAAACTTTTCTTATCGATACTAATACTGCAAGGAATACTAACTAATGGCATTGATTATAAACTTCGCAATGCTAATGGTGTATTTCCGCAAGAATTAGTGTCTATAAAAATTAGTTCTGCAAGTACTGTGGAATGAGTAACAAGCCTGTGCAGTCTAAGCACTTTAGTTATTTTACAAAAGAATTTTAATTTATTATAATTATTATAAGTATTTTTAAAAATTTAAATTCATTGGTATCATACTAACATTAATGACTCATTTTTTGTTCACAACTTTGACACTGATAGATAGATCTTTTCCACTGGGATAAAGAATTTAAATTTTCTTCTCTATGTAAGTAACATTACAGGAACAA
Organism: Abscondita cerata; assembly: GCA_030710515.1. Classification (NCBI taxonomy): domain Eukaryota; kingdom Metazoa; phylum Arthropoda; class Insecta; order Coleoptera; family Lampyridae; genus Abscondita; species Abscondita cerata. The sequence goes on from JALBCR010000646.1 coordinate 350,449, forward strand.
AATCTGCTTTTTCTATCTAGTTTACTAACATATCTCTTTTAAACATTAAATCTGTTCCGGAAATAAATAATTCGGCCCTTAATTTATAAACACCACCTTTAGCCCCAACATTTAATAAGTGAAACACAAATTTGTAAAACTTGTTCAGGCTCCATATCTTTAAGAACTGCTTCCCTGCTAACTGTATAGAATCACACAATGCATGGGGTACGCTTTGTGCTATCTATCAAATGCACAACTGTTAATTAACATGTATTCTTGTCATTGACAATCGTTGATTTTAATAATAATAATAATAATAAGTACATTTATTTCCTCAAAACAAAAAAAACAATGTATTTTTTTACATGTAGTTGTATAGCTGGGAAACGGACCTAGTTCAGTTAAGTAGTATATACTACTAATTAACTGGTCTCCCCAGGCCCAGATAAAATTAATTATTTTGTTATAATATTATACTAGCGGAATACAAGTAAAAATAGTATATAAACAAAAATTAAAGAAAATAAAAAAAAATTTAATAAAAACAAAAGAATAATAAGAAAAAAGTATATATTAATACATCAAAGTTCGACATCAGATCTTCTAATACCCAAGAAATTAAATGATAAAATTAATTATGGAATAGTATGTGTTTAAACTCTTTTTTGAATTGTGCTAATGATAATTTTTTTAAAGACTCTGGTATTTTATTATAACATTTTACAATGTTATGAGAAAAGATCTTCTAAAGAGTGATGTTTTGTGAATAGGAGCAGTCAACATCTGTTTAGATCTTATATTTACACTATGTTGGTCCTTTCTAAATGACAGCTTATTGAAAAGGTAAGGAGGACTTTTTTATCGTATTATTTTGAAAAAAAAGACAGTTGTATGTAATGTACGTCTATTGGACATGTTGAGCCAGTTAGCTTCACGTAACTTATGTGTGATGCGTTGGAACTGACGAATATTAAAGATAAATCTGAGACACGAATTCTGTGCACGTTGAATTCTTACCTTCGTACCATCTGTAATGCAAGAATCATAAATTGCATCGCAGTAATTAAAATGTGAAATAATACTAAGGCATCACAAGAAGAATCTTCATATCTCTAGTTAGGCAATAGCGATGCGCGTATAACATCTTTAAATTATGGTAAGCTTTTTGAATACAACGAGAGATATGATAGTCAAAACGTAATTCTTTATCAATAAACAGCCTAAGTTTTGCACATCAGTAATTGATAGAGTAACATTGCCTACATTCACTTTCAAAAGTGGAATAGCAGCACTTCTGTCCTTCCTACGACCAAACAACATAACGTGAGATTTGTTTAGAGTTAATTCGCAAAGAATGCGTTGTAGAGTATTCAACAGGCTTTCCATATCTTTATTAACTAAAAACAAAGCTTCCTTCAGTTGACTAAACACAAAGAAGAAAAGTTGCGTGTCATCAGCATACATATGGTATTTACAATTTTTAAAACAAGCTTCAATATTGTTAGTGTAAATGCAGTAAGTAAGGGTCCTAGAATAGAGCCCTGTGGAATACCTCTCAACATTTCTTTAGAATCAGAAAAAAGGTGTTGATATTTTATAATTTGTCTCCTATTGCTAAGGTAGTTTTTATTAGAGAAACTGCAGATGGACCAAATCCTACGTAATGCAATATAGATAATAGAGTTCGTGACTAATTGTATCGAAGGCATTCGAGAAATCAAGTAGAAATTAAAATCATTAATTTATTGTTGTCAGTTGATCGTAGACAATAATCAATAATATCCATTAGTGCTGTAATGCAACTATAACCAGGTCTGAATCCTGATTGCATAGTTGGTAGTAACTTATACCTATTAAGGTGATCGCGAATTTGTTTATCGATTATTTTTTCAAATACTTTGGACAAAGTACACGAGTATGCTATCGGTCTCAAGTGATTGAGTTCAGTAGGCGAATCCACCTTTGGTACTGGCACAACAAGGCAAATTTCAAATCTCTGGATAGACACTCTCCGTGATGCAAAAATTTATAATATGGGTGAAATATTGAATTAAGTGAGGACAACATATCTGTAGAAGTTTAATATTGATATTATCAGGCCCACAAGAGGATGTTTCATTGACGAAATTAGTTTTGAAATTTCTAAATCATTAGAGACGTTAAATTTGAATTCTGAATATTTACGCATTTATATAATATATAATAATAATAATAAATTTCCATTTTTAGTAATGGAATTTTAACCTTTTCTTTCTCAATGTGTAGTATTTCGGGACATAGTGCTCTGTAGTAATTAGTTCTCTGCTTCCTTTACTCTGTCTGCCAATTTTCTGTTGCGCCGAACACCTCTTCAAAAACTGAATTTTTAATATTAATGATGAATAGTACCTGATTAGTTATGAATAGGAAGAAGAAAACTTTATTTGAAAGCTACAAACATCAGACTAAAGAATTATTAGTCAAATGTTTTCTTATATGGATAAAGAAAAATCGAGAAAATGTTCCGTTTTAATTATTTTCGCGGTTATTTCATAAAGTCATTTATTTTGAACTTGCTTAGGGTTTTCCGAAAGTGCGCGAAAGACGGACACATACTGGGGCATTGGCACAATGTTATTAGTGTTAAATTGATATGTTCATTCGTAGACTCCTATATTCAACGACACAGAAAATAAAATGAAATCAGTGAAACAATTTACTTTCATAAAGGAAAATTTAGTGAACCAGTAAATACACATTCAATGTTATCCTATGTGATCCCCATTCCCATAATCATCACTATACGGTTAACGTGGTGATTTAAATTAATGTAGTTATTTACGCTAATACGCAACAGAAACAGTAAACTATTATACAGGGTCCGGCATCGAGCATATATTAAAAGTATATGGAGAACTAATTAGATTCATTTTCTGAAAACAGTGCTGAGCCTGTTTTCGCCATCACTGAACTCAGACAAAATATTTTTGTTCATACAGCACTTCGGTTGTACCGGAAGTAGTTATAACTTTTCTTATTTCAAATGGAACATGCTATTTTTATTTTATATTCAGATTTAAAGTGTAGTTTAATTACTATACCATACCCAAAAAATGACTGGTTTTTTAGTTATATCGATTTAAAAAAAAAAAAAAAAATTAAAATCATGCTGAATTATTATCGTTCATATCTCAAGATGATATCAATATTTTAGTTCCTAATTTGTTGTTGCAATTGTCGATATGTTACAGTAACTCACATATGAATAGAAACTCGAATTGCATGTACAGGGCGATGAAAATTCTCGTGCCAATAACTTTCGACCTCAAAAACTTGCTTAATTCAAATGGGACACCCTATGTTTTTAATTATCAATCGATCAAGAGAACAACAAAAGACATCGACTGATAATTAAAAACATGGAATGTCCCATTTAAATTAAGCCTATGTTTCAATCATCAATCGATGTCTTTTGTTGTCCTCTTTTTTGATACATACATGTCCTATGCTTAAATTGATGATTAAAAACACAGGGTGTCTCATCAATTTGAGCATAGAACATGTTGGTATGTATCGAAAGAGGACAACAAAGACATCGATTAATTCGATTTTCCATTCATATGTGAGTTACTGTAGCATATCGACAATTGCCACAACAAATTAGGAACTAAAATATTGATATCATCTTTGAGATATAAACGATAACAATTTAACATGATTTTATTTTCGGTTTTTTAAATCGATATAACTAAAAAACCAGTCATTTTGGGTATGGTATGGTAATTAAACTATACCTTAAATTTTACGTAGAATCTAAAAAATAAAATAAAAAATAGCATGTTCCATTTGAAACCAAGAAAGTTGACAGCTACTTCCGGTACAACCGGAAGTGCTGCATGAACGAAAATATTTTGTCTGAGTTCAGTGATACCGAAAACAGGCGCAGCACTATTTTCAGAAAATGAATCGAACTAGTTCTCCAATATACTTTTAATGCCGGACCCTGTATAAGGTCATTGATGGTCGATGGTAGGTTTGTAACGATAATTTTGTTTGTTAGTTCGTGTTGTTATAACATTTTTAAGCGCACTGCTTTTTCGGAAATTTTTAAATTGTTGTAGCGGTCACTAGAGGTAGTGACGCTGCATTTTCGTGCAATTTTGGCCGTTATCAAAAATTGAATTTTAGTCCGCTTTCAAAAACGTTTTCGTTTTCCGTTCTTGTTCGACACGCCATACGAGTAACATAGCACGACAAAATTTCTAAAGGTACTTCATCTATGCCAGCATATATTATTTTGCGTTGCGGTGTGAACAAAATATGTTTTAATATCGTTTTGGCTTATTTAGTGCTTTTAATGCAAAGAAATCGTAAGTAATAGAAATTTGCGTTTTAAACGCGCATTTACGTTATCTTAATTTGTAGCCTCGTTGAATTGACGTAGAAAATCTGACAGACGAGGATTTAATTGCTTATTGCTGAAATGGTTTCGATCCTCCATTTTGTTTCCTCCCTTTTGGGTCCCTTTCTGGAAGCAAGGCTATTTCTGGGCGTTCATCTGTAGTCACATTTTATCTACCGCTGCGACTACAGAAGCAGATGGAGACCAGTATCCGTGCTACTGGATATCAGATAAGTGTTCTCGACTTTTTGTACTATTATTTTCGCGTCCTATTTGCTACTTCTTAAAATAACCAAACAAGAGAACCTGATAATTGATGCTAAATTTTGTACATCTGTTTTCGATAAGCGAACGCGTTATTGACTAATTCAATTTATCGAAGACGCGTGGAACGAAGTGTTTGTGTGCTTTCGATATTACGGTTATCGGTTTGCGTACGAACCTGCGCTCTCTTACGACTATAAAATTAATTTAATCGTCCACCATAGTTTTAGCTTATATCTAATTACTTGTATATGCGTCGTTTATTTTTCCGTATGCTCCTGTGTTTTATGTTATTTAAAGAAAAAAACCGAATTGCGCTAACTCGTACTACGATTTGTGCATGGAATTTTATCACGGTGTACGGCCAAGTAGATTTCACTTTTGTACTTGAATTTATATATTGAATGTAACAAGTTAATATACGAGTAGGAATTGTACTTTGATTTCTGCGTTTCATTCCGATTTTAGCTAGAAATTTTACTAAAAGTGTGGCGCTCCCTAATTTCGGATATTTGCGCTCCCATTCCCTTTTTTTGTACCACCCACGAAACCGGAAGAGCTAAAGTCGGGCTGACTAACTTTTGGTTGAGGCGGTATTCGAATTAGATAATTAATTTTTTTGTTATCGAAGATTGGCTAAATTTTCTTTAAGATTTTATCGGAACTTGTTAAGCAGTACCCGTAGTGTACGATTTCTCAGTTAAAATTATTTATTCTTTTCTTTTGGTTTTACGGGAAAAATTTGCGTAACAAAAACGTGGCAGCCCAACTCGAGGCTCGAGCTGAATGCTTTCTGTTCTCAATTAATTGCGGAGTAAACCAATTATTTTGCGCTTAATTACTTATTTGATTTTTGTACTGATACTATTTTATTGTGTGGGTTTGCTAACTTCGAAGAATTTGGACACGTGTGAGTTACTTAATCGCCTGTATATATTTTTATTTTTCTATTTCATTTTTCGCTTTTGTCCAGAAGTCTTCGGGGTAGTTTATATTATTTTAGTGGCTGAGAAATTATTCAGCAATAATAATTTTTGTGTGTGAACTTTGGTGGACATTATCAAGGTTTGATCTTAGTTTAAATCATTTACCTAAAAGATACGATTACACTTATCTTTGACGGGTCAGATTTTTCTTTCTCTCGTGCTTTAATTAATTTTTTTTCTATTTTGGTATTTTCTCTTTTACTTATTTAGTTTACTTTAGCAATATGTGGAAACTTCACGTAAATGCTTTAGTAAAACTGAACTTGTATACAAATTAATTTCGCGAAATTATCAGGCGGAGGATACGGTTGAACTGCTGCAAGTCGGTTCGTAGTGCCTTGAGGTTGGAACAAAACCAAACCTTGCCTACTATTTCAGTAACTTCCCCGTTTGCGGAAGATCAGGTAGCAATTGAGGCGGCGATTAAAGAGCTTCAAACTACTTTAAAAGTTTGATGGCGTTTCTTCTTCACCCGTTTTCAGACGTGTTAGTTCTTTGTATGTTCATATTGAGCGACGATGCCTGAGGATGAGTGTTACTACTGACGACGAAACGAAACAGCAAAGACAATGGATGCTGAAATTGACTAACCTTAAACAGGACTACAATACTAAAATAAAGCAGTCGAAACCAGGTCCTTCAGTCGTTACTTTTACTTCTTCCAGTCCGAAAGCTGCTAGTGCTAATGTGGTCAATGAACTTCTTTCACTTTCTTCGTCGGACTCCGACCCGAAATTAACCCAGCACTATCTAATGCTTCGATCGTACCCGTCCTTAAGCCCCTCTTTTTGTCTAAATGGAATGTAACTTTCTCAGGTGATAGTTCAATATCTCTTACCGACTTTCTAATTCGCGTGGAGGAATTATGTATAGCTAGAAGCGTTACTAATCAGCAACTTTTGCTGCTGTACCAGAATTGTTAACTGGAAAAGCCTTACTTCTCTTTCGTGTTAATCGAGATTCATTGCACTCTTGGCGTGATGTAGTTGCTCTTCTGAGGTCGGAGTTCTTACCGTTGGATTACGATGAACGGCTGTTAAGTGAAATCAAAGCAAGGACAATGGGAGCTGATGAAACCATTGGAGGGTATGCCACCGTCATGCAAAGCCTTTTTCAGAAGCTTACTGAGCCTCTGTCCGAAACTAAACAACTGACGATCGTCCGACGAAATCTTACTCCATTTTACCAATCCGCCATAGGTCTGACGAAAATTGACAACGTCTCTCAGCTTGTCGTTATGGAAACAACTTGAACTTAACAAATGGTCCATCGACAACTACAAACCACCACCTTCTCGTAGGACTACGAAATTACTGGAACCTTCGCTGGCTTACATTTCTGACTCTAGTTCTACTTCTACTTCTGATTTGCCGACGTCCTCTTGTGGTATCATGTTTCTACAGCTGCAGTTGCAGGGTCGTGGCATACTCAGGACGCCCTATCACTTGTTGGAATTGTAAGGAAAAGGACACACTTCTCCGCAGTGCACCCAACCGCAGGTCCTCCATTGTTATGGTTGTGGAGAACATGGTGTAACTACGCGAAATTGTATCAAGTGTAAGCGTTCAGGAAACTAATCTTGGAGCCTACGGACCGAGTCGTGGACTCTTCTGTTACGACAATCTCGGATACTCCTTTTCTTGGTTTAGGTGAGCAACAACGTGTTCTTCTTAACTATGTGCTCGCTAATCTGCATGGTAATGAACTTCCTTATCTTAAGGTTCAAATATTTGGGCAACTTTTCTACGGTTTATTGGATTCAGGAGCAACCAGAACTATACTCGGAGGATCGGGCTGGGACATTCTCAGACCGTTAGGGTTTTCCTTTCTCCGTTTTCCGCTTCCTTTTGTAGTGTTGCTAATGGCGTTCGATGCAACATTCTAGGAGTCGTGACACTACCTATTATGGTGGAAAATAAATCTAAAACTTTTGAGTATTGGTGATACCGGAGGTTACTCATCAACTAATTCTGGGTGTCGACTTTTGGGTTGCAATGAACGTGGTACCAAATCTCAGGGATGGACATTGGAAATTTGGAGATATAAGTGTGAATAGTTTGTCGAGTTCTCACGTCGTTTCTCACTCTGAGTTATCTTCTTCACAAGTCACTTTACTTCATAATTTTCTTGATAAGACCTTTAATACTGTCCCTTCCACTCTAGGCTGTACTTCATTGGTGAAACACCAAATACGGACGACAGCCGAACCGATCAAGCAGAGATATTATCCGTTGTCTCCGGCTCTGCAGGCCATCGTAAACCAAGAACTTGACTCTATGCTACAACTAGGAGTAGTAGAACCGTCGAACAGTCCCTGGTCGTCACCTATCGTCATGGTCAAGAAAAGGATAGTACCTATCGGTTCTGTGTAGACTTCCGGAAGGTCAACGAAGTGACTCAAAAGATAGCTATCCCATTCCCTATATCTCCTCAATTCTCGATAGATTGCGAGATGCTAAGTTTCTTTCATCGCTGGACATACGGTCAGCGTACTGGCAAATTCCTTTGTCAGAGGATTCTAAAGCAATCACCGCTTTCACAGTGCCAAACAGGGGTTTGTTTCAGTTCACCCGGATGCCTTTCGGATTACATAACTCTCCGGCGACATTTCAACGGTTGATTGATAGGGTCTTGGGTGTTGATCTGGAACCTTTTGTTTTGCTTACCTGGATGATGTGATCATTGCCCTCCGACTTTCGAACAACATCTAGACGTACTTCTGAAGATCTATAACCGTTTACTTTCAGCTGGTCTAACTATCCGTGCAGACAAGTGTAAGTTCTGTTTATCTGAGCTGCGTTATCTAGGATACGTGGTAAATCGAAACGGTTTGTTGGTCGACCCCGACAAGGTATCAGCCGTATTGGCTATTCCCTCCAACTAAGGCTACCGACATTCGACGATTTATTGGGATGGTGAGTTGGTATAGGCGATTTATTCCAGATTTCTCTTCACTTTCTGCTCCACTGACTCAGTTAACTAAGAAAACGTTTCCTTTGTGTGGTCGCTCGATTGTCAGAACGCTTTTCTAACGTTGAAGGAACGTTTGGTTTCTGCGCCTGTCCTTTCTTGTCCTGATTTTCTCTGCCTTTCACCATTCAGACGGACGCTTCGGATTTTGGACTTGGAGCTATACTGAGTCAACGAGCGGAGGAGAGTGAAAAAGTAATTTGTTATCTTAGCCGGTCCCTAACCAAGGCCGAACGAAACTATTCCACGACGGAGAAGGAGCTGCTCGCATTGCTATGGGCCATTGAAAAGCTTCGCCCGTACGTCGAAGGATCTCATTTACGGTGATTACCGATCACCACTCCTTGGTATGGCTTAACAAACTACAGAATCCGTCAGGAAGACTAGCTCGTTGGACACTAAGGTTACAACAATATGACTTTTCCATCATACATAGAAAAGGCAAAGACCACGTTGTTCCTGACATGCTATCGCGCTCCGTACCAGTTCTTAATTTCATGGATACTACCGACGTTCTCTCTAATGTAACTATTACTCTTCCTACTAGCGATACTTGGTATAATAATATGGTTAATCGCATACTTTCTTCTTCTACGAAACGGTTTTCAGTATGGTCTGTGGTGAACAATGTTCTTTATCGGCGTGTTAAAGCTCCTTTGAAAGAAAAGGATGTTTGGAAAGTTGTAGTTCCATCCGAACAGCGGACGAAAATCATACGTGATCATCATGATCCGCCTGTATCTGGACATTGCGGAATTTTTAAGACAACAGCCCGCATCATGCAACGGTATTACTGGCCTAAACTGCGCGCTGATGTGGCAGCGTACATCCGACGTTGTTCAGTCTGTGCTGAGCATAAAGTGGAACAAACCGGTTCTCCAAGTTATTTTACTCCTCGAGCTAAGCCTACTCGCCCATGGCAGGTATTGTGTTGCGATCTGATTGGACCGTTGCCCCGCTCCACTAAAGGACATTGCTATATTTTTGTGGTGGCCGACTGTTTCACAAAGTTTCCGCTTTTCTTTCCTTTACGTACGGCTACGGCGTCTGCGGTCACTAAGCTTATGGAAGAACAAGTTTTCCTACTCTTTGGTGCGCCACAGTATCTCATTACGGATAATGGCGTTCAGTTTCGAAGCCGAGATTTTACCAAGCTCTGCACAGCTTACTGTACGAAGATCTTGTATACTGCTCGTTATCATCCAAGAGCCAATCCGGCCGAACGAATTAATCGCGTTCTAAAGACTATGCTATCCTCTTACATCAAGACCAATCATCGCCACTGGGATGTAAATCTGGCTAAGGTAGGATGTGCCATTCGCACTGCTAAACATGAGATAACGGAGTGTACCCTTTCTTTGCGATGTTCGGTAGGGAACATGTGGCAAACGGACAAATTTTCTCACAAGAGTTTCAGTCAGGAAAACTTCTCGAAGATCAGACGGAAAATTTAAGTAGATGCGAGAAAATACGTCAACACATTCTGGAGAAATTGTGCAAGGCTTACGACCGTTACCGTCACAAATACAATCTGCGCAGTCGACACGTAAAATACCAACTAGGAGATATGGTTTGGAAGAGGAATTACTGCTTATCTTCTGCTGCAAATTCCTTTAATGCCAAGCTCGCTCCAAAATTCACGGGACCGCACCGTATAAAAGCTGTTATGTCTCCGTGGACGTATGAGCTAGAGGACGTACTAGGAACTTCGCTGGGAATCTGGCATGTTAAGGATATAAAACCGGCGTATACTGAACCGGGACTTCTTGATCCTGCTAGTCATGAAAACCCTCAGAGCACTAATATCTCCCTTCTCTATCCTCGACGTCGAAAACGACGAAGACTATGTTGATACTTGACGGACTGACTTAACCACGACACGATATGGCTATATTACGGTTGAATCTACACTACTAATCTGGGATTATTCTATTTATTTTTTTCTTTTTTTTTTTCATTTTTTGGGTGTTTCTTTGCTGCATAAGGATGTGTGTAGTGACTGGTTAGTTTTCTTCCCTATTAAGGGATATACGACAAATGTCGACTTGATAATCAGCGCTAATTTTGTGGTTAGGTCCCTGTACTTTTGTTTTCTTTATTGAGAAACCGGTGGTTTCATTTATTTTGGGTTTGTTTGGGGAATTTTGGTGACCTAACCGACCGTCTTTCTCTAGACGACTTTTTGCACATCCAGGCCGAATGGCTTCTCGAGCTGTCGCTCGGGTTAATTTTTTTTTCATTTTCGGGTGGTTGGTTGGGCTTTTGACAAAGGGATGGTGACTTTCTCCGTTGGATATACCATCAAGTCAACCTTGTTGCGTGTTTGGTTTTGTCTTTAGTGGGTTATCTATAAGGGGGGATTATATTAGACCATGGGGTTGGGTATCTTTAATTCAGGGTTTTAGCTGTTCTATCCTTTTCTTTTTATTCATACTTTCATGCATTTTTTTTTGGTACTACAAACAAACTTTCGGGTTGTCGTACCTCGTGGGTTCGGTGGGTTTTCTGCCTTGGTGCGTTTCCGCTGTATAGCGACTTTTTCCACTTTACCCCATTTATGTTGGTGTTTCTTTCTCTCTTGGAAGTTCTATTGATTTTCATTCTTACTGTACGAGAGACACCATTCCGCGAAAGCGACTTTTGTTGTACCTTAAACAGCTCAAAGTTTGTGTTGGAGCACGCGATCTCTATTTTTCGAGTTATTTGTTTCGCTCTACTCGAGCTCTACCTCTAGTTAGGGAGTTTTGTAACGATAATTTTGTTTGTTAGTTCGTGTTGTTATAACATTTTTAAGCGCACTGCTTTTCGGAAATTTTAAATTGTTGTAGCGGTCACTAGAGGTAGTGACGCTGCATTTTCGTGCAATTTTGGCCGTTATCAAAAATTGAATTTTAGTCCGCTTTCAAAAACGTTTTCGTTTTCCGTTCTTGTTCGACACGCCATACGAGTAACATAGCACGACAAAATTTCTAAAGGTACTTCATTTATGCCAGCATATATTATTTTGCGTTGCGGTGTGAACAAAAATATGTTTTTAATATCGTTTTGGCTTATTTAGTGCTTTTAATGCAAAGAAATCGTAAGTAATAGAAATTTGCGTTTTAAACGCGCATTTACGTTATCTTAATTTGTAGCCTCGTTGAATTGACGTAGAAAATCTGACAGACGAGGGATTTAATTGCTTATTGCTGAAATTGGATTTCGATCCTCCATTTTGTTTCCTCCTTTTGGGTCCCTTTCTGGAAGCAAGGCTATTTCTGGGCGTTCATCTGTAGTCACATTTTATCTACCGCTGCCGACTACAGAAGCAGATGGAGACCGAGTATCCGTGCTACTGGATATCAGATAAGTGTTCTCGACTTTTTGGTACTATTATTTTCGCGTCCTATTTGCTACTTCTTAAAATAACCAAACAAGAGAACCTGATAATTGATGCTAAATTTTGTACATCTGTTTTCGATAAGCGAACGCGTTATTGACCAATTCAATTTATCGAAGACGCGTGGAACGAGTGTTTGTGTGCTTTCGATATTACGGTTATCGGTTTGCGTACGAACCTGCGCTTCTCTTACGACTATAAAATTAATTTAATCGTCCACCATAGTTTTAGCTTATATCTAATTACTTGTATATGCGTCGTTTATTTTTTCCGTATGCTCCTGTGTTTTATGTTATTTAAAAAAAAAACCGAAATGCGCTAACTCGTACTACGATTTGTGCATGGAATTTTATCACGGTGTACGGCCAAGTAGATTTCACTTTTGTACTTGAATTTATATATTGAATGTAACAAGTTAATATACGAGTAGGAATTGTACTTTGATTTCTGCGTTTCATTTCGATTTTTAGCTAGAAATTTTACTAAAAGTGTGGCGCTCCCTAATTTCGGATATTTGCGCTCCCATTCCTTTTTTTGTGTACCACCCACGAAACCGGAAGAGCTAAAGTCGGGCTGACTAACTTTTGGTTGAGGAGCGGTATTCGAATTAGATAATTAATTTTTTTGTTATCGAAAGATTGGCTAAATTTTCTTTAAGATTTTATCGGAACTTGTTAAGCAGTACCCGTAGTGTACGATTTCTCAGTTAAAATTATTTATTCTTTTCTTTTGGGTTTTACGGGAAAAATTTGCGTAACAGGTTAGTCAAAAAAACGGGGCATAGGAGTAATCTGAAAATTTGATTATTGCCATAAATAGACACGATTTATCTTTCTAAAATATTTTCATTTTGGCGGTGTTGCGCTTCTACTCAAAAAGTAGTAACAACTTGTTAATTTTAAATAAAACCCCTATATATTATTCAATTTTAGAATTGCAATTTTTACTAATAATTTTTTAAATAGTTCCCTATACCTATCTACACCAGTTTTCGAGATAATAATTATTTTAGGTTATTTTTTTTCAAAATATGATCCCACCAAAACTTAAATTTAGCTGCTATTTGACCCCATACAAGGCTGAAATTTTAGGTGCAGTTTGCTAAAGACTTGTATTTAACAGCTACCTAAATAAATTTATTTTATTTTAGACAGGGCGGTTTAAAATTAATGATTTTGACGTGACATACAAAAAGGTCAAAACTTTATTTTTCAAATAGAACACCTTGTATATTACTTGAAACTCTGATAGACAATTAAAATGCCTTCAAGTTGATATAGAATAGTGGTATACCTAACTCGTCAACTTTTGAAATAATCGCAATAATGATTAAAAATCACATTGTCTTCACATAATTTGCATTAGTTAGCCATGGAACGCCATGTGATATGAATGATGTGAAGTAATATACAGGGTGTTCCATTTAAAACTTTTTTTGTATGTCACGTCAAAATCATTAATTTAAAACCGCCTGTATAAGATAAAATAAATTTATTTAAGTAGCTGTTAAAGCAAGGCTTTTGCAAACTGCATCTAAAATTTCAGCCTTATATGGGTTCAAATAGCAGCTAAATTTAAATTTTGGTAGGATATTTAAAAAATAACCTAAAATAATTATTATATCGAAAACCGGTGTAGATAGGTATAGGAAACTATTCAGAAAAAAATCAGTAAGAAATTGCGATTCTAAAATTAAATAATATATAGGGTGTTTTATTTAAAATTAACAAGTTGTTACTACTTTTGAGTAGAAGCGGCAACATAAAATATTTTAGAAAGATAGATCGTGTCTATTTATAGCAATAGCCAAATTTTCAAATTACTCCTATGCCCCGTTTTCCATAAACGTCTAACCTACCATCGACCATCAATGACCCTGTGTGGAAGCAAGAAGAAGATACTAAATAGGGACTGGTCTTGCCAGGAGATATGATTAAAAGTGTTGAAGGTAATCCAAAAGAAGGAGAAAGAAGAGTACTATGACTAGCGATTTGATGAAAGTGTGTAGAAAAATGAAAAGAGAAGCGGAGAACTGAGAGTTAAAGACCCCATGAACCTCGTTAGAATATTACCGGTAATGATAGGTTCTTTAATTGTTATAGATGAAAAAATAATTGTACTTGCCTGCAATATTTTGATTTTTATTACTAATTCACATGACGTTATTATTACCTTCGGGAGGGAAACTTTGTTTTTAATAATGTTAGAGCATCTGCTAACCTCGAGTTGTTTTCCGTTTTAACAAAAGCTGCAAAGAAGTATGATTAATAATAATAATAATGATAATAATAATAAAAATAATAATAATAGTAACAATTGCACTGTGATATATGCAATTGTTTATGCATCAGTTCGAAATTGTACAATAACATATATTATTTAAGTATATGTATTTACTTTCATTAGTTCGATCATGAAGTATCTGCAAACATTTCTCTTCCTGCTGGTCTTTTATCGTGAAATCTAAGAAGTAAAATCTGATTTTGAAACGGTCAATCTTATTATGATCAGTTTATTGAACATTCTACTTGATTAGCTTCTGCTAACTTTAGCATAACATTAACGGACTCAAAATGTATTTTGAAAAATTTATCTGCTCAGAATTCTTCAAACTCTGTAGATTCTTCATCTCCATTATCAGCTATATCCACTGAATCAAGCCTTCATATTAATAATTTCAAATAACTTTTGTTAAATTCGCAATTCGTTTTTATTCATTTCCCAATACTCACTATTGCTGACAATAAAGAGACATTCAATAATTTTACCGCAACATTAAAAGTTTTTCTTTCTTCATTAACACTACCAAGAACATACATAATCAAAAAACGGTTGTCTTATCCCGTAGAGCTTTTCATCTGGTAATTAATTTTACACTGTGCGCAAAGTCGATTCTCAGTTGTATTGATGGTAACCGCGTGTTTTTCTCTATTAAAATATTTAAAGATTTTTCCACATAACTACTTAAAGTACATGCTTCAAAACCCATAGTGGTAGCATTTAAAAGTGCTAGGTGGTCACATATAATCATATTGGGATATGGCACACCAGAATTCAACCAGCATTCCATCCAATAGCTAATACTATTGGCGTCATGTGCTTCAGATAACATCTGGCTTATTGGTACCTTTCCTGATGAACTACCTAAATGCACTACTACAGCGTACAAAAATATATTTCCTGATACATCTATCATAAGGTCTCTCTCCATTTTCTTCCTATTGAACCTGTTGCATCAAATACTAAACGCGTGATTTGCTTCCCTCTACAGTAATTTTAATAAACAGCTGTTTGTTTCCTTTGTCCAGTAATGAGCAAGTAAAATTTGTCTAATCCTATATGTTTAATCGCCGGTTGGGTATATTTTAGTATTAATAGAAGAATGAATTGGGCATTGAGATAATGGTACGTAATTTATTTTCCGTGCAAGTGCTTCTTGACGAAATTTCCTCAATACATCCAACGAATACAAATTTGCCGACTCTGACTCTCCAAACTCAAGATTTATTGGCTTGCTCTCTTCTCCAATTTATACAAGTTTTTCCACTTGCTAGTTCGTTGCCAATTTTTATTCTTTTTGATTCCCCTTCAAATGTCTTTTATTCCCATTTCTTGTTTTGGTGCATTCTATTTGGCTTAAATAACATTTAAATATTAAATTACTCTCATCCTTATGGTTACGTTGACTGTATAGCTTTAAGTGATGAGTCGCATTGTTTGCAATATGCTATAATAGTGATGTCTTCTTCTTTTGTTACTCTATGATTTTTACATATCCATGTACACTTTGATCTGGTACTGTGGATAAACGAGATCCAGGAATACATCTGTTCATCTTTATTGTTAACATTAGTCTATTCTTTCCGTCTTTGTATTTTATTTTCTGTAACTGAATTACTTCCCACACTTCTTTCTGTCTATAACATATTGCTCCGAAATCATCGGTGTCATCTTGCGTCGACAGAATGTTTCGTATCTAACTTTTGTAATTGTAGGTTGGTGGTTTCTAATTTGCTCAAAGGAATCGAAATTATTTTTACAAGGTATATATTCCTTTTGGACTAAATTACACCGTTGAAACGCATACTAATTTTTTCCATACATCGGCAGAGAATGATTAAAATTACACTGTACTTCTAACTTATAGTCTTCTCTGCAATAATATCACTAGAAGGAACCAACTCCCTTTTAGGCATCTAACCAAATGTAACAAATTAAATTTATACAACTATTTATATAAAAAAAAATGTAAGTGTATGTGTACATTGTTAAAGGGGAAGAATGAAATTTTTATTAGCTAGGTAGTGAAAGTAGGAATTAAGTTTTATATACTGTATAAAATGTTATATATTTTTAATGAAGTAACTATGAAATTTAGCTTACCTTGTTTAGGCCGCAGTCACACAGGAAGCACCGTTTGTTACCGTATAATACCAACAAACACCGATCCAATATGCCTTAGTCACACAGACGGTCACTCACCGTTGCTAAGTATATCAAATTTAGATCACAAACCTCTTTTCTGCAAAGATTAAATTAGAAAGACAGTTTCATTACTGGTAGGTATTGTGAAAGAAGCTTAACCACCCTAATCTTCTTATTTAAGACGGTAATCGGTCATACAGTCATTTATTCGCACCATGTATGAACCTGGTTTTTTAAAAAGTGTTTGTTCGTCTGAATAATTCTAATATTGTAAATTAGAACATACATTTTTATTGGACTGAACAAAATAGGTTGTCAGCATTTTATACTTCACTGGAAATTTTTTCTTGTATTTTACGGAATTATTATTCAAAAAGTTCTGGAGTGTAATTTGGCAGTACAATTTAGGGAATAAGAAAACTAGAACATGTCAAACTATTTATTATGGATAAACATAAATATTAATTTGAATAAACTGTCAGATTAACAACTTTAAATGTCAATGGAGACCGCGATATTTGATTAAAATTCTAATTGAAAAAACCAGTAGTGCGCTTGACGCTATAAAGTTTACAAGTAACTTTTGCTAATGTCAAAGTGACAATTCACACTGCGGCATTGTCAAAGTTATAAAATATAATTTCCAAATCATTAATTTCAATTGTAATATTAAATAAGTCATTTTGAATCGAACCATTAGAATTAGTGGCATTCCTTCAATATTATAGTGGTTGATACGTACTTTAAAATTATAATTTTCTTCAAAACGCCGGGAGAGGATAATTTCACTAAAAGCACTAACGGCAATTGCAAAACATTCGTTAGTGCTTCTAAAACTTAAAGTTTGCCCGCTCTTTAAATTTAAATTCTATTGGAGAGTTGAATTGTTTATGAACCACTTAGAAGCACTAACCATTGAGTATAATATTTGATTTTTTCTGCAAACGCTTGGGAGATAAAGTCTTTTCTAAAGCACTAAGAAGCACTAAAGAAGCACTAACGATTGACCACAATATTTTTTAGTGCTTCTCATTAAACATGAAGTTAGCACACCCTTTAAAATTTGATTTTCTTTAAAGCTCTTGGGAAACAATTTCTTTTATGAAGTACTAAAAAGTGCTAACTAAGCACTAACAATTGACTATAAAAATTTTGTTAGTACTTCTCAACAAGCGTGAGATTGGCACGCCCTTTAAAATCTGATTTTTAAGCGCCTGAGGAGGAAAATTCTTTTATGAAGCACTAACGAGGCACTAACAATTGACTATAAAATTTTTATTAATGCTTCTCATCCATCAGCGTGTAGTTCGCACGCTCTTTAAAATTTGTTTTTAAAAAGTGTTTGGGAAGCAATTTTTTTTATGAAAGCACTAACAGAAGCACTAACTTTGATTAACATACAATTTGGTTAGTGCTTTCGAGGCGCGTGCCAACTTCACGAACCTCACTATTACCATTCGTCGAAAAATATTGTTTGTTGGCCGTGTTTTGGTGGTTTATGAAACTGACGGCAAATTCATTGAACAAACAAATCCAGAAAGGTTTACAGAAAAATGCTTATACATATGTCCTTGAATTAGCATTGAGGGTAATTAAACTTTTAATTGTAAAACGTGTTATTTTAGAAATGGATCGAAAAGAGTATAATATAACAGATTTTTCCAAAAACAGCCCAATTAGGATCTGTAACACTCACAACTAGTAAGTGGTTGATTAAAAACCGTGAAAATTCAGAGTCTTTGTTCTATTCGGTTAATAAAACTTCTCATAGGAAAACGCTTGATTTGATTATTAAATTAGATATGTGTTTTACGTTGTACTTCAACTGGAAAAAATGGGAAATTGCGCAAAGACTCGCCAATAGTATTCAACATGTCGTCGAAATGGACCTGAGTTGGCAGAAAATTTGGGTTAGAAACAAAGCAATTAAAACTTCTATAACCTCTCATCGTCGTAACTTTGGCGGTATCATCACTGACAGAAAAGAGTCAGCGAACAACAACTAATATGAATCACTGGCCATGTCATGAAACTTTATCTGATTTCAAAATTTGCAGTTTTACTTGATTCAAAATTTAAGAAACACTGTAACCTACCCACAACTGCTGCAACTTCTTATCTAATGCTTCTTCTACCAGATCATCTGTTTTTCACGATACGGAAATTATAGTAATTATTTACATTCAATATTTTTAAATAAATAAGACGATACGCAATTAATAATATTTTAATCAATTTTATACACATATTATTATGTTTAAGTGTAGTTATTGCGTTTATGCTGTGCTTGTAATTATTTTAAATCAAATAAACTGATATTTCTGTTTGGGTTTACTAGCCAAGGGGTCATCCGAATATTCTTCGTTATAAAATTTTGTCAATACAATTTTTATAAGGTAAATGTTTTTCTTCAGCTTAGTTGTACTTTTAAATTTTGTTTTTTAAGGACCCTTTAGGGTTAGACGTTAGGATAAAACAACCTTTTGAAAAGAAGACAGGCTGATGCCTTCTCAAGTGGAGATTTATCAAGGTTAGATTCTGATTGATTGTCAAACATATCCTTAACATCTAAATTGGATATATTAGATCACACAATTTTACTGTGAACAGAACAAACAACTGAGATATTCGTATAGTTTCGTTCTGTTCGTTGTTACAAAAATTAATGATTTACAATGTATGTTAATTTTATTTAATTAATGACCGTCATCGTTTAAATGATATTAAATATATTTTCGATGATCAACCTGTAACAGAAATGGAGGAGCGTAACTGACCTCACTTTCTTGAAGGATTGATTTTATTCTACAACTCCAACTAAAGGTTCTTATAAAGACAAGTGAAAGTAAATTTTTATACAATTTACTTAATAATTTAAAAATGTTGTTCACTAAATTTTACTGATGTATCCAGGGTGAACCACCTACTGGGATGGATATTTTATAAATAAACATAAAAGTTTATATGTCTTATTATTTTAACAGGTTGATAAGTTTCATTTTAAAATGTTTATAATTTACAGTATGTTTCAAACGTGTGGCATCAAGTTATTTTTTCTTGCTGGAACACCCTATACTTTGTTGCGTTTTGATTATCTATAAAATAATTACTCACTTTCCTAAAGTTTATGCCTAAATACAGAGGAGTTTTGAGTTAAGTCGACTTTTCATCAAATATTTTTGAAAAAAGTTTTATAAATTAAACCCTTTCGAATTCAAATTATAATCGGGCATTGAATGGCGATAAAATAACATGCATTTTTTGTTTTGCAAAATCTCTCCTTTAAGTTGATTTAAAGAAAATTATAAATTGCGCAAAAAACTATAACATTTAAGCCTCGGCACCATTGTATACCCTTTGAAAAAGAGGACTTGTTTATTGTTGACATTATGAATTGAAAATACACGGTGTTTATTTAAAATAAGACTCATATTACATATTGAATGATCTAACAATTAACATGTAAATTCTGGACGCCCTGTGAAATGTTTCATGTTTAATCATGGAATGCGTTCATCTGATATCCGTCAAAAAATGTAAGATTCGTATTTTCGGATTAGCGCTTCATTCAACTGCCACAGGTAGAAAGTATATCTATTCGTTTCCTCCTACAGGCGTATGATGTAGGCGAAGAAAAAATGAGAGAATGTTTTTAACGCGACGGGTGGTGAACTAACACCTTCCACTACACATGTGCCAGATATCATGCATTTAAACATTTGGTTAGAAAGGACAACAAAACTGAATGGTATGTTGCGGTTTAACCGTAAATACTCATAAATTCGCTTTAAAGCGGTATTAAGAAAATGTTTCAAATAAAGTGCATAACTTGTAATTCTAAATATATTTATATTAATCATTTAAAACAATGCTTTAATTCTTTTTCTAAAACAAATTAGATAATGACGTTACCGTAATTATTTCTTTAATGAGTTACATATTTTGAAATACAGTAATGACATTAACCTTCATTTATCTTGGCAGAAGTATAAATTCAACTAATGAAGTGAATTATTGTTTACTTATTATTAGCTATCTACCTAATAGAAAGTTAATAAAAACAAAGTTACGTTTTCCAAACATTCAAACTGTTCAATCTCATATTTATGATTTTGTTAATCAAATAAAAGTAGTAAATATTTTAATCAACCACTAAACAACAGTAGTACAACATATCGTACATAATTATAGAAATATTTAAAAATGCACAAAGCATTGATAATAGGTACAAATTAAAAAAAACAAATATGTTTTAACCATGTCCTCTGTATCTGCATATAAATCATCTTCCGAATCACTGCTTCCAACAGAAATGATTAATGGTGTTACCTCGACATCTAATAATTGCTCTCGTGACCACCTATTACTACTCTTTTCAGTATGTAAATTGTTTTCCACACACTGCACTATCACTATTTGAGATTCTTCCACATGTAACACTCCGAATATCCTATCTCTACCGATGTGTTTGTCGTAATAGGACTTGCAGATCCCCAAATGTGTTCAATTGCATTAAATTGACAATGGTAGGTGGTAGTCGAAAGAATAAAATGACCATGTTCTTGAATAATGTTGTCCACTACGGCGTTTTCTGTGCATGTTTTCTTTAAGATTCGAATTTATCTTTACGTCTTTTTCGGAAAAAAGATATATTTTGTTTTCAACCATCCTGTATTTCTTGTTTTCCAAATGGCAGTCGACGGCATTTCGTTCCATAAGACAGAATGATAGACACGTTGTCCATAATTATCAAAGACGGATTGCATAGCTTTGGTAATAACTATTCTGTTAACCATTTTTCCAAAAACCGTAGAGTCCATATTATCGGGGTGATCTGTTTCAGATTTTGCAACAATAAACTTGCCTTCTGTAAAACCTTAAAATTTCAGCGATAAATAATATACCTTTTCCCCAAGATTGAAGAATATTGGGCATTTAACGGTATTTGAATTTATCTGCCAAGATCTTTTGGGTGATCCTCTGGAAAATATCCACATTTCATCAGAAACACAACAGATAAAGGTGATTCTGCATTCATGTTCTGTATATATTGTTTTAGAAATTTAACACGCAAATACAACCTGTTCTTTTCGCACAGCGCTCTCCGATTACAGTCTTTCTTATACTTAAAACAATATCACTCAAAATCTTACTTATGGTCAGTCTAGATGCTTCTCAAGCCTTTAACATGTAACGTATGTTGGCGCATCTAACAATGACATGTTTCTTTTATTGCGTATCATACAATTACATCCCATATTGTATGTTTAATCCTTCTGGTATATCAGTAGTTTTATATTTTTCCGACATCTCTTGTTCCTTTTAGGCAGTAGGTGTTGGTTTTCTGCTGCTTGATGATCTTTTTAATGTATCCCAGCTGATATTTTAAAGCATCACATGTTCTTCGCTGCACTGCCTACATAACTTACTACACTAAAGAGCCACTGTTATCTTTTCTCTGCAGAAATATTCATGTACGTTAAGAACTGTTCGCAGCACCGTTCATTTTGCATTTGCCAGGCATCTTTCGACGTTTTAAAGCACGAAAACTGCACGATGATTCCTTCATTGGTTAGTTATACTTTCTGGATAAATGAAGGTTGTCATCATTTACTGTATTTAAATGTAACGTGAAATAATTACTGACGACATGTTGTCTAATTTGTTTTAGAAAAGATCATTCGCTTATTGTTTCCGACGGGTCTTATAAATGTTTAGGTGCAAGTTGTGCTTTGCGCTGAAACATTTTCCAATGCTTTTAAAGCGAATTTGTGATGTTGCTGGTTGAAAGCTGCGGCATGCCATTCTACGTTTTATTGTCTTTCTAACCAAATGCCCCAGTATACGATATCTCGTTACGTGTAGTGAAAGGTGTTAGTTCACCACCGTCATGTTGAAGCATTCTACTTTTTCTGCCATCATGCGCTGGAGAAACAGAAATAGATACTCTTTCTGCCTTGTGGCGGTTGGATAGGCGCTAATCCCGAAAATGCAAATCTTACATTTTACGGACCATATTGAATTTTTGGTTTACGGTTATTGTGTGGTGTTGTCATAATTGTCACCTTGGGAATTAACCGAAAGTTAACCTTAACCAGAGATTGAAAAACTGCCCGTAAGTTTTAATTCTCTATATTTTGAAAGAAAATAACTCAAACCTCTGCTGTTGTTGAGAGAACTTTGTGAAGTATGCCTTATTTTTGGGTAATCAAACGACGCAATAAAACACTTTTTGGGACATTGGTATGTTCAAATAATTTTACAATGTAAAATTTGTCGGCCTGCAACCACTAAATAACATAAGTTACCAAACTACCGTTTCGCTATAAATCTTCGTCCTTTGGTGATTGGCCTGTATATATGAAAATATTAGTTGAAAATGTTTCTCCTTAAGGCTAATTTTAGTTAGATCCCTAACTTTTCGGCTCAATGTGTCAACGTTGTTTCATTGTCCGACGTTTCAA